>OY735232.1:33114890-33192390 GCA_963457665.1 Thysanoteuthis rhombus
TTTTAAGAACTAAGGATGCTGTTTGCAAGAAAAGTGTTCTTCTGTCAGTTCATCAAACCTAGATATGGTGCTTTGGGGGTCTGCTCCTTCGATGATATGGTTCACTATTCCTCTTTGGCGGCTTTTGTCGCCAGTTGAGACCTAATACTGAAAAGAACATTAGAAAGCTGGCACCCGTTTTTTTTTAAATCTCGCAAACCATTCTGTGATTTTCTTGTGAAACAGGTTAACGAAAGCATAGGAAATATCATTTATATCTACAAGATAGCTATTATAAAGAAGTAAAAACTTTCTCACTACGATTCATTCAAAGTTTCTATCGTATCATAAATATGAGATCTCAATGATCTACCTTGTTTTCTGTGGTTATTACTGAAGACTGGCAATTTTCAACCAATGCACTAGGTAGCATCTATAGGTGTGCAGCCAGTGTTTTGAGAGCCATAGGACAATGATATATCTTTTTTTGTTGATGTTATTCTTCGTTTGTTCAACTTACAAATTCATTATTATCAATAATATGCTTTTAAAAGTTCGAATTTATCCTTATATATACATATTGTGCCCTGTCCATTTTAGTGTATGGCTCGGTGTGTCGTGTGATAAAAAAGGTTGAAATTCACTACTCCTTCGTGGAGTGTGAGGCTAAAGCCACTCTGTTGCTCTTCCAGTCAGCGAGTAAGTTCATAGGGTCGGAGTTTCTAGCCCATCGCCAGTCCTTTAGAAGAAGCAGAGGCAAATGCTGTAGCTTTTCTTTTTCATATTAACCATATATAAACTCCCTTGCAGGTCTCTGAGCACCCCAAATGCCCTGCTATTTGCAAAGAAATTGGAAGTCGTGGATCCATCCTATTCAGAAACAAATGAATACCGAGTGAATATGAACAGACATGGCTAAAATTCGGACCCAATTTCAAGAATTTTAATTTGAAACTCCAGTAAAAAGTCTTGGACTGACGTTGTTTTTTTTTTACCGTGACAAAAACAACAAGTGCAACCCTACTCTGAATTATCGGTATAAACTAATACGTAAATTTCACCCCCTGTTGTCGATTGAACTCATTACTAATTGATTGCCAGGAGGCTGTCGTACTAACTGAGCTTGATTGAAAAGACTTCGATATCAACAAAATTTATCATAGAGATACTCATGGGCATATATCACTGTAATAAATAGATACATTTATATAAAAGATACAGAGTCTATGATTTTTTAATTTCTTATATATATATATATATATATATATATATATATATATATATGATACAAAAGTTGCAATAATCATTTTCAGTCAGAATAGAAGTTTGAGCGGAGTGTGACCCTGCAGCAGTCAGTCTTGTTACTTGTCTAATTTCATTTTTCTTTATCAAATGATATTTTCTGACAGTCTTTGTTGGGGAGGATTGTAACACCCATTATCATCCATCTTGTTCGCTTGTGTACTGTCTCGTATGTTTTTGATATTTTTTTTTGGTTCTGTTCATTTGCAGAATTTTCCAATTCTCTTTGATGATTGGTTTCTGTGCTGAAAATAGTTACCAAACTCTGCAGTGTTTGAATGAGGCGGGAAGTGTTGCAATACGTTCGAAAAAATGCACACGGTTCTATGAGAAAGGAGGCGGAACGAAGATTGGAATTAGACGCCTTGATATCGATTTCAGACGATTGCAAAAATAGACTAATCTCTCTCTCTCTCATTGATACACACACACACACATACACACACACGTGTGTGTATATATATATATATATATATATATATATATATATATATATATATATATGAATATATACATATATATATCTATATATATATCTATATATTTAGGTATATCAAGATTATTTTTGATTTTACAAGCTTGGTTCATGCACATATTGGATGACTTTATATAATATTTTATATATATATATATATATATATATATATATATATATATATATATATATATATATATATATATATATATATATATATAATATAAGTTGGTTTGTATGCAGTCTTAGGTTGAAACCAACATAACAGATTCAGTATTCATGGGGATGAACGCTCAATAGAAGTGACACAAACAGTGAGTTACGTTCATTATTATATAATATACACCCTATACAAAAAAAAAACACATATGCCTATTATTAAAAACATAGCTGGAAAGGATCAACGTTGCTGGGATGCCCTGTAATCAGAATTGTTTTGCTCTTAGAATCCTCAAAATATTTAAATTGTAAACATGAGACGATCCTTGTGTTTGAAACCATAAAGTTCCCTTGAATATATATATATATATATATATATATATATATATATATATATATATATATATATATATGTTTATTAGATGTTGAGTAATTTTTGTTTTAGATCCAAACAGCGAAGGATCACCATTTTTTCGCGCGTAGTGTTTATTGTTGAATCCGAACAGCGATGGATTGTTGAGAGACGAGGATTTATGATCGTTGTGGTTTGCCCTGTAGATGCGGAAGGAAAGAAGCTGTAAAAAGAGAAAGGAATGCCCGCCAAGTGTGAAGTTGGACGCGCATTGATGAAATGAAGTGAAATAAAGATGTACACATGTTTTTGGCCAGGGAAAAGACGTGCATTTAATACAAGAATAATATATATATATATATATATATATATATATATATATATATATATATATATATATATATATATATAAAAGCAACTATGCAATGCTCTTCTGACTTTGGCTTGGCGCACCCTTGTAGATCGGAATTTAAGCGTAAATGAATATGTTCCTTAATTTTGTCCTACTGACCGCTAATTTCTACATAGGGTATGAGTATTGCATCTGCTTCCGGGAAGGTTTCAACCCCACCTAGCAATGCTGGAAGAGATATCGAGTTATTGAAGAGTTGTAATACAATGGATCAGCTGTCTGTGGATGACACAATTATAAATCATATATATCTCATTAATAATACTAATCAGGTGTCTCATTTGTTCCATGAGGTAAAATGTTGGATACAAATTTGAAATTCTGACAGATTTGACGCATTATTTCAGATTTGGCTGTTGGTCGCAGAATTTGAGTTGTTGAAACGAAACTGCTTTACGCTTTCCTATGCTGTTGACTTATCTCTTCAAATGAAGCCCAGAAGATGACGGCCATGAGTTGTCGATAATGATGGTATAAAGTTAGAGGAGAAGGTGATTATATTTGCATGGAAAAATTGAGAATCATTCGCAATCGGAGTGAAAGTTGGTTATTTAAACTGGAGGTTCGTTGAATCAGATGGTCTCTCCGTGATCGTTGAATATAAAGTTAGTTCTACAGTAAGTCAAATTTAACAAACATCACTCGGTAAAGTTTTTTGCCCTTCCTTCTATCTATCCAAGGAAATTACGTCATAACTTCACACAGGCGTGCCAGAATTCTCTTGCATCAGCATATCCCATCAGTCTTAGAATACATGCATTCAACGGTTGGTTTTTGCATTATCACATTTGTCCGATGCAATCAAAGAAAGTTTGCCATGGTCCACGTGTATGTCACATTCATTGAAATAAATCTGAAGTCAGTTTCGATGGATCCTTGCAATCGTTAGAGCCAATGTTCGTTATGTAGAGGTTCGTTACAGTGAGGGTTTACTGTTTTTTAGGATAATCCCCAGCGCACAGAGACGGTACCGTGCAGAAGCCTTCAGCCACTTCGAACTATTTCTGCTGTTCTAAAATTGATGTTTGACGCTTCTTCCATTAATGTGCCTTTTCCGCCATTGCAAAAAAAATGTAATTTAATGTATTTTTCTGAACTTCTGTAACTTTCCCAAAAAATCCGATAAAAGTATGAAGATGAAAAAGGAAGATAAAGAACAATTAAAAAGAGTAGACATGTTTTTTTGTGTGTTGTGAAAAGAATGGTGAGTTGAAAACTCAAGCAACACATCAATTTGAATTTTTGTATTGAACTGAACCAAACGGCCCACAAATCTTTCCATATACTGACTAAAGCTCATGGGGAAGAATGCATACTATGCCCGTGTGTGTTTAAATGACACATGAGAGCTTTGGGGGTCAAGGTGGCGTAGGACATGTTTAACTGATAAACGTTGTGGAATCCCATGCACGTTAGAAACTGACGCAAATGTTCTAAAAAGTTGATAAGGTCGAATGGAATTATCAACGACTCAGAATCAGAATAATTGCAGAATGGTCATCATCGGAAAAGAGGCGGTCTCTGACGGACATGGGTGTCCACGTCGTCTATTATATTCAACATCCTCTCTATGTTCACTATATTTTTAGTATTGTAGTTTCATTGTAAATGTCTTAAATAGGACATGGGAATTATTTTAGGGGCTTAAGATACAATGTGAATCTAGATGATCAAAACAGGAAAGTCTCCACGAATGGACTTTGAGCGTGACCTCTTTCTCTCTCTCAAAACGTTGATGATGAGGCTGACCATTGTTTCCAGGAAATTGAGATACAGTAACATTTCTAGCTTCTAAATAATTAAACTATGCAAGTCTCCACGGAAGAGTTTTGAATGTTGTGAAACTGGAGATAAAACTACTGCCAGTAAAGTGTATTTTGGCTCCCGCTTTGCGATCAATTGTATTCTATGATTCTCCAAGCATAACATAATCACACCTACCCGTGGATTGGCCGAATCCAAAAATCATACTTCAGAAAACTTTTTTCCTGAAAAGATATTGGGCTATGTAAAAAGTTGTTTTGGTTTATAAGGGTAAAAATAAAAGATATTAAAAAGATAAATTGAAACATTATTAGTTCATTCCACCGTATTTTTCCAGTAAGTTGTCATATTTTATGCAACTTCAAAATTTCATCCACCAAGATTTTTCATCTTTCTGGATAAAGAACTGTGCTTGGCACTTTTGGGTAATTTTTAGGGAATTTTTTATTTTTATAGCAATAAAATGATTCTTTAAAACTTATGTGCTAAACACAGAAGATGAGTCAAAGTTTCCCAGGTGACCAATATTTGCCCGTTAACCATGGTAGACATATATGATCATGATGAAATTGAATATTAAACTCTTTCGGTTAACTGATTCTGGAAGCTTCTGGCCAAATAATGCCTTCAGATGGTTTAATTAGGAGCATCATTCATCTGAATCAATTGTTGGGTTCTCCAGGAGGAAGTCATGGAAGGGACTTCCTTCCTAATTCAACTATACACACAGGATCACCTTTGAATGTGCACCATTTTAAATGTAATTTGCGATGGTTTATTTCGCTTCTTCAACGGTCATTTGCATTTCACGTTATTGTTAAGTTACCACTTTCTATTGGACTTCATGATTTGATTCTTAAGCAGATAATTCAAATAAAGTCCAGTGAGTTTTTGTTCAAAAGTATGGGGAAATTATAAGCGACCACCATAACCGAGCTAGCGTAAATGATTTTCCTGATCTAGATAATTTGACTATGTTTGCTACTGCAAAATTCAACGATAATTCTTTTCAAAAAAATGTTTTGATCGTAAACAATACATGATATATCCGACCATGATACATCATTCAGCGAGATATCTCTTGTATTAAAATTTTCCAAACTACCTTTGATACTTTCAATCATTCACAGTACCTTATCCATGTGCTGAACATATAATTTTTCGTTTGAGCAGTATATTGCCTAAGAAAAAAAAGTTAAGTAGCATAACAATGCTAGAGACTGCTTCCTCGTCGTAGTCTCTGATCAATGGGATATCAAATTAAGACCGATAAGTGGAAGATAAGAAAACATTATTTATTCGGGAAAACAACCTGTAGAGGAATGGGAAAGATAGAAGTCACACGGCAAAAAGGATATAAATACATCCACAGATGTTAAATTTGTAATTCACGCATCCTCTTATTGTTTGTTCCGGTATCGACACAAGACGTTTCTGTCGATCTAGACGAAAAATAAGCGAGATTTATTTTCCTATAAATCGTGATTGCCTAGTTTTACAGCATGGGGTATAAGATTAATTACATCCACTATTTCACAATGGGTGTCTACGTCCACAGAATTTTTTTTTTCTCAGCTGCACCTGTGCTCCTAGAAGTTACCTTTCTAAGACTTGACATTGTTCCACCTGGTTTTCAAGAAAGCACAACACGCATAATATGCCAAAAATATTGCCTTTTGTTTTGTAGTGAGTCGTTATGGAGGTAGCCCAGTTCCACCCTCTCTTACATCCAAGTGTACTGTATCTTCAGCTTCCTCGTACTCAGCTTGACATACCAGAATCACTTTTTGAGTACAGGAACGCTGAAGAATCTTCTTCTATGAATCAATGGTAATTCGGTGAACACAACGTTTATCTTTTATGGGAACAATATACTTGAAGATAACGGGGGAGGACCTATACTACATTCATGTACTCTCCTGATGTACGTTGTTTATGTTTCCATTCATTTCTTCTGTAGAATATTATTACAAAGTAATCAGTGCCGATTTTGATATAGTTTTTTTTCTGTTGCTTGCTATTACAGGGTATTCTGTATGGATTTAATTTCCTTTCTTCTGTTCCATATTATTGCAGGGTATTTTGTGCGGATTTTCATATATATTTTTTCGTTGCATGCTTTTACAGGGTATACTGTACGGCTTTTCATTTATTTCTTCCGTGCAGATTTTCATTAAGTTTTTCCAACCTGCTATTTCGGGGGATTCTGTATGGCTTTTGAGGTGTCCTTTATGCAAATACGCAGAAATGATTCATGATTCTAACATGAGTCTCATTTGGTTAATTTCTATGTTTTCCACCAGTTAGTCATAGCTGGTATTATGCGCTATTTGTATATTTTCCACCTTTAGTGTATTGATAAGGTTCTCTTTAATATATCTCCATTCATAAGAGAGCTTTACTATATTGTTGTGTGTCATTTTACTTCGTTTTAATTATATTTCTCTAATTTGAAAATTTCTGCTGATGCTCCTGACGTCATAAAAACTTCATCGGTGAATCTCAAATGGTTTAAATATTATAGGTCTATGTTCATTCCCATTTGCTCCGAAAGATGCTTTCAAACCTGGTTGTAAATAGTTTACTTTGCCCTTTGTGGATTATAAGAAAGCATTTGCCTCAGTGGAACGTACGACTGTTTTTGATTCAATGTTAGAACGAGGAGCTAACGAGAATTACGTACATGTCATTCAGAACATTTGTTACTGCCACACTTACAATACATACCCACCTGGTTTCTGGCCCTATTTTCGGGATCAAAGTGTAGTATCTGTTCCACGGCATAGACCGAGGAGTCGGTACTGACACTTGCCCGTTGAATGGGCCAGAGATTGTGTGCAGGGTATCAAAGACCGAGTGCGCCAATGAGGTTATACCGAGGCTGCGTTTGCTAAGCGCATCGGGAGGCCTTTGGACTCGTCCTTAGGCTCTCCCATCATTACTTGGCCCAGCTTGCGCTGGTAACTGCGTCGGCTGGAGCCATTTTTTGGCGGTAAGGTAGTATTTCTCCCCACGTTAAGCCCGACCTTGTGTCACATATTGCTGCGGTGGGACAGTGATTGAATAGTACTTACATTACATAAAGAAAGTAACAAGATGAATATAGGTCAGAGAATAAAATATTACACACGCACACACACATACACACACATATATGTATGTGTGTGTGTTTGCGTGTGCATGCGACTATTCAGTACAAATATATATGTGTGTACCTTTGTACGTATCTAATGTTCTATGTATGCACACACACACGCACACACATATATATATATATATATATATATATATATATATATATATATGTATATATATATGTATATATATATGTATATATATATATGTGTGTATGTATGTTTTTATATATATATATATATATATATATATATATATATATATATATATATATATATACACGACTGCGTATGTGTGTGTGTGTGGTAATGTTTGTTTATGTGTGTTTATTTATGTTGGACTGAGAACGTCATATGTCGAAATAGATTTATTCATTTTCATTGGTAGGATTCAAGGTTAATCGGATTTATCTCCCTTCTTTTCCTTTCTTCGTTTGAACTCAAAATAAAAGCCAATAACAACAGAAACCAACTTCACCAAGAAAATTCTTATAGTGTTCATCAACAGGGAAAAATAATTGCCCAGATCATGAAAACAAAGTGTTTTGTTAGTTTCAAGGGGACCAATTAAAATCGAATTTCTCAGGGTTTTTTTCTTTCTCTAAAACTCAAAATTTGACACCAGTTTCGTTCTTTCAATATTTTTTAAAATATCCTTTTTTCTCTAATCAAAAGCTAAAGTCCATAATCTCGAGGTACAGATACCTAAAAAAATAATTTTCTTTTTCTCGTTATAAAGAATCCAAACTCTCAATTTTTTGGTTATTTTTTGCAGTTTAATTTTAAATCAGAGCTGTCATTTATTTAACTGATGATATTCTATGATACCAAAGGAAATTTTATATGCTTATAACATTGTTGGCATCTATTGTGTCATACCCCACAGCAAAAAGTAAAATATCAATCGTAATCCCTGACTAAATGATTATCTGCACATTTACATTATACATACCGTAGAATAGTTAGTCAGTAAAGCTAGTATTACTTACTAACCACTGATTATCAGACAACCATTGTTTATTATAACAGGTCATTCTCAAATCTACCTAAGGTTTTTGCTCCCACATCTGGTTGGGCCGTGTCTTCGGGATCAAAGTGTAGTATCTGTTCCACGGCATAGACCGAGGAGTCGGTACTGACACTTTCCTGCTGAATGGGCCGGAGAGGGTGGGTGTCAAAGACCGAGTGCGCCGATGCAAGCGTTAGCCAATGAGATTCTACTGAGGCTGCGTTTGCTAAGTGCATCGGGAGGCCTTTCAACTTGTCCTTGGGCTCTTCCATTATTACTTGGCCCAGCTGCGGGGTCTCTGTTTCCCAGGGGCAGGACTGCTCCATCGCACTTAAAGGAGCAGGTCCCCTGGTAGACGCTTTCGTGGCGGACGTTGTCTAGCCATTACGATGACCTTTTCAACGGTAGCCGCGTCGGCTGGACCATTTTTGGAAGGGTATCTCCTTTTTCTTCCCACGTTAAGCCCGACCTTGTGTCCCATATTGCTGTTGTGGGACAGTGATTAAATAGATGCCCCCATAAAGGAATTATAACAACTATTGGAAACTCTATCATCATCAGCATCAGCATCAGTCTTTTAGCGTCTGTAGTTCGACATACGCCTTCTCCAAGATTCCCCAGACCTCTCCATTGAGAGAGGTGCAGAGCCAATACTTGTACTATGTTTTGTCGACAACAGTTTTGCATGTGATGTCTGGGGATCCAGGTTGTGAGTCGTGATGTCGAGCAGTTTTCTGATATCATCGACATTTGAGTTTTTAATCGATTCTATGATATCTCTGACACCTGTTTCCCTCCGTTGAGCACGACTCTCCTGAGCACGTTGCATGGTTCTTAGCTTGAGGGTCAATCTTTTGGTTAGGTTCCGTGTTTCAGCTCCATGGATGATGATTGGGAGGGTCCTTTTGTGGCAGACCTTTCTTTTAAGGACGAACTTTATTCTTGGAGGTTGAGGTTGCCATTTTAGGGTCATTCTTTGGTTGATTACTTCTTCTTTTAAGGATTCTGTTGGAATTTGTTGTTGTAAGAAGATATTGAAGTCAACTTTCTTCATCCCTACTTTATCAATTTGATCGCTGTGAATTTATCTTCAACATATTTGTCGTACATGGAATTTGCCCCACTGAAGTTCATGTAAAAGCCAACTTTCTTGCTTTCTTCATTCAGTACGTCCAGCAATATTCAGAGATTGTGAAGGTTCGCAGCAAAACAGGTGACGTCATCTGCAAATCTAAGGTTGCTTAAGAATCAGCCACCAACTCTGTCTCTTTCCAGAAATTAACTATCTGTGTCAGCAACCTTTTTAGAACTAAACCAGCTACGATAAAAAAAAAGCTTTGAACCCTGAATCAAGTTTATGTTTAGTTTAGAATCAGAGTTGCCGAAGTGCTGTATGTCTATAGGAGAATATGAAGCAACGACCATGAAAATGTAGACATAAAAAAGAAGAAAATGGTAGTATATGCATGAGCGCATAGAACGTCTGAGAAGAAAATAAAATGCATATCTGCTGTGATTTATGGTTCAGGGAATATAGTGACCTTTCCGTTTTGTCTGAAACTAAATCACTCGACGTGTACATAAAAATGCATAGATTGTTGATCAGTAACGCTAAATCTATCACGCTAAATTTACATTTATATCCAAGTGTGGAGACTAGCTACAATTTTTGTATTTGCATAAACAGCCCTAAAATATATCAAAATGCAATGGCTTTTTAGAAAAGAAGCTTTGCAGACTAAAAAGAGATTTTAGACTTGAAAAGTATCTCTGTCCATGAAGTAAGACGGTTAAATAAGGATGACCAAAAACGAGAAAAATTGATATTCGCCAAAATGTATAAGTAAATTTCACGTATCAAAATACTGTCACATGACGGTTAACATTTTAGTAGAAATATAAATTGTAACTCATTCACATGATAAGAATAACAGTAATTAGTAATGTACTTACATTAGACGATAACTGTAATTAATGATTGGACAACTGACGATCATTTCTTCTTGATTTTCAAATCATTTTCGCTTTGATGTTTAATTTTACCATGATAAAACTGGATACAGGTCTGGTTAGTCACACAGTTGAAACTGTCATACATCTTTTGGTCAGTGACGACTAGAAAGTCTGACCCCCCCATCAAAAAAATCTGGTTTGAATGCTGCTGGATCAATTTGAAATACATTCACATTGCATATTAAACCCCAATTAGAAATTGACTGATTCGAATTAAAAAAAAAAAAAAGAAGCAAGACAGAGAGTAGCTCTTTCTAAATATAAAAAGTAATCTTAGGAAATGTCAGCCCTTTGGCTCCATTCGTACACATGATACATACATAGCCAGCCAGCCAAAACAACTTAAAAATTACAGAAACCTATTTTGACTGTTTTGCAAAATGCAAATTATCTGTGAAAGGTCAACAAATATTGTAGAATATTCGAAAATTTATTCTCCGTATAAAGGTAGACTTCCAAACCGAAGCAATAATTATAAAACAGGACTTTGAACCCTGATTCAAGTTAAGGTTCCAGTGAGGAATCAAAGTGACCAAGGCACTGTGTATTTCAAGAAGAATCTAAAGCTTGTATCAAGAAAATGTCTCAAGCGAGATAAAGACAACACAGGGAAGTTACCGCGGAGCACAGTTAGCAAAAGACTTCCGATTGAAAGGGTTCAGCGACAAAGTTAAAACGATCAGGGTGGACAACCGCCTGTTTACGGTGGAAGAAGCAGCCATTGTTTCTTTGTCAACTGCAGTTTCCACTTTTCTTTATGTAATTTCTCCTTACTTCGGTTTGAGACATTTGTCGTTTGTCCGATTCTGATGCACTGTTTCAAAAGGCAGTCGTAGCAGGCAGTCTTTGTAGTTAGGATTTGTAAGCGTAGAGAATGCATACAGATGGCACCATCTTGCTCGTAGATAAAACGGCGCAGTTCGAACCCAGATCCTTCTCCACCTTCCCTCTCAGTCTTCTCCGCTACTCCTCATCGATCATTTTTCTACGTCTTTGTTTCCTTTCTTTCTTCTCAGTTTACGCTTCCCAGTCAAAAGCTGAACTATAGAATGCGATAAAAGTTGAAAAAAAGTCTGATATAAATTGTTTTCTATCACACGACCAAAGTATCATAATTCCAGTGGCTCATGGTGTTTCGTAATTTGGTGTTGCTCACTGGAACTGATGGTAACAAACGAAAAAAATATTTTGGTTTTGGTAAAAAGCCATCAAGCAGTAAAGGCCTTTTTGCTACAATGTAGGGAAGATGGTTGCGATTATATGTTGTATATTTTCACACCATTGCTCAATCGATGTTTCAAACAGCTTGAAAATAAAGAGAAATGAGAGAGTTATTTAAAAAATATTGAATTGGACACTATTATCAGGTGGTAATAATGTCGAATTCAAATTTTATTTTCCATTAATTCTCTAATTTTTACTCAGAAATGAAAACACACACTTGGGACCAGAAAACCCTCTTCTTTCCTGATAACCTTGAAGAACCAAAAGGTATATAAAGACAAAGTTTTGAAATAAGGGATTAATTTTAAAAAGGGTGTGAAATGATACCTGCAGTATCTGCAAATACGTTAATACATGTCCATGCAACGCTTGCACGATGCACACAGCTATAAAGTAAGTAAACACTGCCACCAATCTAAAATGTTTGGAATTGAATTAAAGGAAAGGTTTCCATCGGTTTTTGTCAAATAAAGGCCAAAAAATCCAGATTTTGCAATAGCTTCCTAAATATCCTGATATGTCTAAATTTCCCATCTGCTTGAAAGAATACGAAGATTGGATAAAAGCTGTTAACATATATCTAAGACTATTTTGAACACTAAACTGATAGATTTCATGGAGTAAACATACTTTCAAAACAATATATATATATATATATATATATATATATATATATATATATATATATATATATATATATATATATATATATATATATAAATGAGTTGTTGCAGTTTTCCAGGGATGTACTTCCTTGCACTCATAGCGACCAGATATTCTATAATGTGCCCCTAAAGTTCGACTGCCCATTGCTTTCTACAGACATTAATATATTTTTACATTTTTATGCATCCGTAGCAAATACCAAAGCCACATTACTAAGTAACGCATGCCTCTAGAGCTGATGTGGTTCACCATCATAACAGTAGTTAAAAGTCAATGAACATATCTTTAATAACATATTCACCATTACAAGGGGAATAAAAACAAGTTGATATTTCATAAAAAAACAGAAATTTATGGTACTTATAAGTTCATGGTTGTCAAGTTTACTCAGATAAAAAAATAGTGATGACGTCATGTTAGAATGAGTTACGTTGGTTCAAAACGTCGAAGGTACAGGATACTAAGGTATGCACGTGTGTGCGAAAGAGGCTGAAAGAAAGAGAAAGAGAAAGAGAGGGAGAGAGAGAAGGTGAGAGAGGGCTGCTTGCTGCCTCTTGAACTACTTGCTGCCAAACAGAAAATTGGTGGCATTTTCGTTCTCTGCCTTTTTTTCGTAAAAGCGAAATATTTGAAAAAAGCACACTCTCGAAAATATGGAGATATTTATTTAATAGATGACATGTTTTTCATCAATCAGTGCAGCTCTTCTCTTAAAATTCAGAGCTATATAAACTGGATGATATACCTTTACAGCATGAAAAGTAAAAACTTTGAGATGTTTTGTGTATTCATGAAGACACTGAACATTGAACATCCGCCCCCCATTCAGGATGTCAGTTATTGTCGGCTTTGAGAGACCAAGAACTTATTCGAGTTGACAAATTACTGGACAGTGTACCATTCAGGGAAAAGAGGATTCTTCTCTCTTCCAAGCTATGTAGGAATCCTCCCTTTTTCAAGTTTAGTGAGGTTGGAAGTTATGCAATGCCGCCAAAAACAAAAAATAGAACTCATTTTGACAGTTTCGTTCTGCAGAGTTTTTCCTGGCACTCTCAATGACAATGAAAATCTGCATAGATTGGTTTGGTCCAACGAAACTCTCTTATACCATAGGTCGTAGTTTCATTAAATATAAGTGAGCAGTCCACCATCAAAATTATCGACCTTCTCCTTCCAAACTAAAAAACCCTGAGAAATGTTTAGTTCTCAGAGAAACGTTATTGTCTTAATTTCAGAGTAGGTTTTATCAAGTCGATAAATTCAGTCATAGAATGTTAAAGTTTGTCTTCCAAATATCAGTAACGTTACGATATTTCCATTAAATCGATATTATTACCTTAATCTCTAATCCCAACAGGGTGGGGGAATGTGTAGAACGATATTATCGAGACCAGCTTCATAGTTGTTGCTTTCAACATAAAACCATATTTTCAGAGCTTTTTCCTGGGATTTTTTCGAGAAAGAACTTTCTATTTTTCACCTGCTTCTATTTGTACTTGTTCAAGATGTTTGTATCATATAAAGAAGATTATCAGTTTTGTTAAAGGAATAATTTCAGAAGAGTTCAACACTAATCCAACAAAACTTCAGTGGCATCGTGTTAGTTCAAATGATCATTTTTTCAATTAATATATAATCTAGAAAGCTTTACATATATATATATATATATATATATATATATATATATATATATATATATATATATATATATATATATATATATATATATATTTTTATATATACACTCCTTACTCCACTAATCCTTTTTGTACACTGAAAAAAAAATTTGGAAAAAACAGTATCAAAATTTTCCCGGATTAACAGTACTCACAACTGCTGATAGAAAACTCCAGGTGTGACTATCTGTATTCAAAAATTTCAAAAGCAGGCATGAATCTGACTTTCCCTGAGAAATAAATTGTCATGTTCTTGAACGATGACTTGAAAGATGACATCTGTTTGTCATGCAGACAGAAAAGTGAACAACAGTACAATGGCGACTCCTTCTGTCATAATATTCATCTACAAGCTCATGAACCAATTGACATTATGGACTAACGTAGGCTAGTTATTCTATCAAAAGCATGAAAATATTCCAAACTCAGTTTTGCATATATATATATGTATATATATATATATATATATATATATATATATATATATATATATATATATATATATATATATATATATATATATATATATCAAAAGTTAGAGTTGAAGTACTCCAGTGGCAAAGAAAAATCAGGAGTGATGATAAAGAAGAATTCCTGAAACTTTGACAAAGATTGCATTGTCCTCTTAACTAAGTTTGCAACAGTTCTCGGTAATACTACTTTCCACTATCCATCTTTACCCGGACTTCAAAAAACACAAAAAAAATTTTCGGGAAAAGAGAATAGAACAAAGATTTGCCTAAATCAGAGATATTCACAAATGTTTATTTTATGTTTAATGTAATTTTGTGGTGAATCTTAGTTTTTCTTTATTTTTTTCTTGGAACGTTCTTACTATAAATTATTCTGTTTGTTTAGTGGTTTCAGAGGCATTCTTTACAAAACTCTTCTCTCTTCAGAGACAAAACAAGTTCGGAAAATCAAATAAAATAGGTACATTTCGAATTTTTTAAGAGCCAGCTGTTTCAAAATAAAACATGAACTAACTATCCATATATGCAAGCAAACGATATATATATATATATATATATATATATATATATATATATATATATATATATATATATATATATATGTATATATACAGTAATTGATAATCATAAAGCAAAAAGTCTGTTGTAGGGATTCTGATGATATATATATATATATATATATATATATATATATATATATATATATATATATATTTATATATTTATAGATATAGATATAAATATAGATATAGATACTTCGACTCAAGTTGTTATTTCGTTCCAAAATTATGCACTGAGTTCAGAGTCTTATGATCATTATCTTTTCAGTTTACATTTAGTTACGTTAGTTTGACCAACACTATCATGACAGTAATAGCGCACTATATGGGGTCTAACTATATATATATATATATATATATATACTCGTATGTATATGTTTGTGTGTTATACAATGCTACCTCTTAGTGCGCATCAACAGTTTAGAAACCAAACAGACTGATGCCTTTAAAGACATTGTCACAATCATCAGTCTTGTAACGTTTCTCATTGAACGTCCTTGAGTTTCTCCACATCTCTCCACCTTGAGTGTTGTTGAGCCGGTCATTTTTAAAAAATCTATCTAGTTTCTCTCCCATCCTGTTTTCTGCCGGTTTCATCTGTGCATGTGATCTTCAGTGATCCATGTTGTGAGTCGTGAGGTCCATCGGTTGTCTGCCATTCTTGCAACATATCCTGACCATTACCATTAAATTATTTCAATCGATCAATGATGTCTAGGACTCCAGTTTTTCCCTCATATATTGTACTGTCTTATGATATTCCCTAGTGAATTTCAGCATGATTATTTTATATGCACGATTCATGCTCCTCAGTTTTTGCGGCAGTCTCCTTGTTTGGTTCCATGTTTCAGATCCATAAATGACTAACGGGAAGATGCAATGGTTGTATAGCCTTATATTCAGGATTAATGGGATCTTGCTCTGCCAAAGGTTTGCCATTCTAGAGTGATTCTTTGCTTGATCTCTTCATCTTTTGAGAATTTCATGGAGATCATGTTTCAGGTAGATGTAGTGGCATTGGTATTCTGCTGTTTTCTCTTTCAGCTGATTTATCGAGTGGAGATGATCCATAGTCAAGTAGCTTCTTCTTAAGTCAGCTTGTTCCCGTGGTTGGTTTTCATCTAGTGATTTTGTAATTCAGTTGGCGATGATTTTGTTAAAGGGTTGTCAATGTAGTTGAGTAGGCTCACAGGTCTATAATTCTAGAGTTTTTTTAGGTTTGCCTTTTTTTTATATAAAGGTATTCCAGTCATCCAGAACTTTACTTTATTTTTTTATAACTTTGTGAGGCACGATAAAGTGAATCATCAAAAGATAGCTGTTTTGATTTGCTCAGATGAATCACCATAGCCCACTTATGTATCAATGCTAATTATCCATACAATTATGTGGAATTTCCTAGAGAAATAGATAGTTCATGTAATATTACAGAATTACCTGTACAAAAAGAGTGCATCTTCGTCCAAAATGACCATAGGTATTCCACCAAAAAACACTTTGGAAAAAAAAACAAAGCAAAAACAACAAGAACAAAAAACAAAAAAGTCTCGAATGGTGTATTGCAAATTTTCAAGGTTGTAGCTCCCACCACGTGGCCAGTAGTACCTGGACACACAACCAGAACCCCATACACATTTTCCGGCACACAGACGTGCGCACACAGACGTGCGCATACAGACGTGCACACACGCAGACACGGACACAAAATATGCCCGCACGCCCACGTAAACAGTCAGTTACGTAGCTAAATGGATAGACACTTCAAAGACACTCAAAGAGAGAAAGTCATGTAGCTGGTTGGACGGGGATACAGTGATGGAGAGAAATATGGGGAGAGAAAGATATATATATATATATATATATATATATATATATATATATAGAGAGAGAGAGAGAGAGAGAGAGAGAGGGAGGGACAGAGGGGGAGAGAGAGATAATGACTTCTGGAGAATTTTGACAGCTCTACGTACAGAATGTTGTTGCGTATGATAGCTGTGCTGTAATATCCAGTGTTTTAATTCATCTTCAAATTTATGTTTCAATGGATACATTTAAAACTTCTTTCGTGGCTAAATCCCCTGGGAAACTAGTTAGCCCCTTGTTAATGTGGGACAGGGGCTGGAACAGTATATATGTCTGTTTAGGTGGACCAGTGTAATTGACTGTTTGTTTATCGATTTGAAAGAGTTATGATTTTAAGAATCGTAAATTTTCAATCGGGCTAAAACAATTTCGGGGTCGATACTTATCGATTCAGTAAAAACTAACATTTCTTAGATTTAAAGTGAAAAAGAAAAATCTCTAAACAAATGACTGATTGAAACATGGACAACAGTCAAACGGTGCTTCCCACTTCGTCTACATTACTACAACGCAAAACGTCTTTGAGTTACGTTACTCTCTTGTGATAAGCCGAGAAAATGTACATTAAGTATGAGGTCAGGAGAATAAAAAACAAGAACCCCCCCCAAAAAAAACCAACAACAAACAAACAAACAAAAGAATAACTTCCCAAATAAAGAATGTCTCATCAAGTCCTTCTGATCTTAGAATTTCCATGAAGTCATCATTTAAAAGAAAAAAAAATTCTGAATGATGTGATTTCAAGAGGTCATGAAGTCAGGGTTGAGTCCAGCATTGTAATCGTTCATTAAAATTGAACCCCCTTATAAAGCATAATGTAACAGGCGGGAATTACTCGATTCAGTTTTATTCTCTAAGTTAAAGCAGGGCGAAGTTGCAGACTTGAGGAGATTCTTTCTACCATATGCCGAAAATCGATTCCGAACATATTGGGGACCGACCAACCGAGCTACCCACAGAACTTCTCAGATGCGTGTTGATTGAAAATTGAAAAAGAGATAAAGAATATTTCATAGATTCTGGGTATTTCGAATCGCATCCCAAACCGTGTTCACGCCAGTAGAGCGACCCAGAAACCCTACTAGTGCTTATCTCATCCATAAAATATCCTCAGGGTGGGACGAATTGCATCATGGGAAAAGAGCCGATAGTTTTGTGGGGCTTCAATTGGGATGTTACTCAGATGCTACTAAGTATACATTCGGAGATACCTTTGAAAAAAACGTGTTCATGTTATTAAAAGATTTGATAAATATTTTCTGAAAAAATCCGAAATTCTCTTCGTTTCGGGAAAGGGTGAGGCATATCACATTGCCACAGAATGAAACACTTCAACAGTTTTGATATTGATGGAGAAAATCACAAAAATACTTGTGAGCAGTACCATTTGCACAAACAGAACATCGTTTATATAAAAAGTACAGATCTTGGGTTGAACAAGCACAAACTCTGTTTTTATTAGATAAGATTGCTGGAGAAGGGAAAATTATCTTTCTCGTTTAACTACGTTCTCAAACAGCTGTGCGTTCGTTTGAAACCTTTTTCATGGCTGAATTCCATGGAAAAAGGAAAACTGGCTATTACTTCGTATACACACACACACACACACACACACATAAATATACACCTGCATGCACGCACACACACACACACACACACACACATATATATATATATATATATATATATATATATATATATATATATATATATATGTACTATAGGCGTAATATATGTGAAGTTTAGGCGTCAGTGTAAATAGGAGAGTGTGATTACTTTATGCCTGTCGATTCAAAAGAGTTCTGATTCTAAGATAGAGAAAGGGTTCTTAATTTTTCATTTGGCAATTTAATTCTATCGGAAATATTTTCTAGAAAGGTAACTGTCAAAGACACAAAATGTGGCTATCATGTGTCTTCTTATGTTGATCGCAATAAAACAGGGTTTTTCTTGTATGATGTTCCTGACTTTGAGAAATATCACAAATGAAACAAAGTTGCAGTTGAAATGAATGTAAAATATGACAAATGAGACAAATTTGTATTCAATACGCCAGCTAAAGTATTTATAGTAATAATTACGACAACTGCCATTATTATCCATGGCTTCATTTGAGAAAAATACTGATTCCAAACGAAAAAATGCATGTAATTATTCCGAGTAACATGAAAATACCTTTCGACTATTTTCCACTCTGAGTGAAAAGGGTCAACAGGGAAACAACTACCTTCAATTTCTTTTGAATAGGCCCGCACTTCAGAGAGCCATAAGTTTCAGCGAGCCAAATAAGGACTAAAGGAGAGTAACAGACCAAGGTCATGCAGTAATTTGCTAAAGCACCATTCATAAGATATGGATAATGGGAAAGCTGATTCATTTTGAATTCGACAGTCACAAGGTACAATAGCTCACTAAACGGTGCCTTGCTGCTGATTGCATGAGTGTTTACTTATGCGTAGTAAGGTCCCCTCTGGTTTTTCAAGTTGAATTAAGCTTCAGTTCTCAACTAATCCCTAATGGCGTAGCCTTTCGACCCGTCAAATGGTATCTCTGTTATCGTTGGCCCACCGGTGGAGCAACATAATTGTACTAAACTGGGCCTAGATACACTACCTGTCTAATCCAATACATCTATGGCCAAAGTGAGGCTGCGTTGCCCGATAGAAACGGATATCTCCAAATTTGCAGTTCTGTGTTTCAATATGGCCGTGTCCGGTCAAAGAGAGTAGCAATAAAGTAAAAAAAATGTTCCCAATGCTGTTATGGTTTACAATGGTATTGGCCTTGTGGATAAACCAGATCAGATGATTTGTCAGTATGCTTGTGAGACTGAAAATAAAACATGTTGGAGCAAGGTTAGGTTTTGCCTGTTTGGTAAAACATTAACAAATGCCTATATCCTATACAAAACTTAAAGGAACCCCCCCTTGACACATTTCAATTATCAGTTGGTATGAGCAAGCACAAGACTGTAGACAGGCCCAGTATCGGTGGTGCTTTAGAAGGAATATCTGGAAGACATTTGATCAGTAAGATCCTAGAAGATGGAGGGATTAAATGTGTGTTTAGTACCAAGCCCAAACAAGCTGGTTACAAAGACATGAGGAATTGCACATTGTGTAAGGAATGTAGTTTTAGGTTGGGTTGCAATGAAAACCTTGAAAAGTATCTCAAATGTAACTAATTTGCTATAGAAATGTATCAAAAGAAACGACAAATACGACAGACTCGCATTTTATACAACTGCTAAATTATTCATTGTAAACACAGATATGGTTGATGAACAGTTGAAACAAATGAATATTTTTAGTTTTTGAAAGGAATTGTTGTCATAATATTGTGATCTTTATTTTATTTGAGAATAATTTCATCGAGTGATACTGTATAGCTAGAAGAAAATCGGCCATAAAAAGGGCTAATACTTCCCGTACAGGCGTTGAATATTCCTTTTGATAATTGAAAATCAATATGTAATTTGTTGTCTTTTAGACAGAACAAGTATGAGAATTATTTTCGAAGCAGTCTTAGTAGCCACTAAGTATAAGGAAGATTAAATGTTTGTTGTTTAGTGAGTTTAATGAAAAAAGAGCCAAGTAGAAACTGTCCACTTCATGGTTTGATATTTTGAAAGAAACGAGAAATTACTATAAACTTTCATTGTAGTGTTCAAATGTCTGGTGTTGGCATTTTTATTCGTCTCAATATCGCATAAAAGTCTTCATTAGAACTAAATTAGGAGAAAAACCAAGATCTCAATTGAGATCTAATTCTCAATAGACGTTTTGACTAAAGGTAAGCTTATGTAGTAGATTATTTGGAACTGTCAAACAAACCTTTCTCCAAGACTGTCAGCAAAGACCATTTTGAAATGACCATTGGAATAACCATTGGAATAAGTAATGACCATTTTTTTGTTATTGTTTTGAAATCATTGAAATTTCTCTCAACATTTCGTCCATTTTCCAGACTCCTTTGTAGACAGACAATGGACAGAACATTGGATTGAATTTAAATAATTTAAAATAATATGTTGCCATTCATTTCATATATTGTCTGACTAACCATAATTCACAACAATCATCCATGTATGTATGTATGTATGTATGTATGTATGTATGTATGTATGTATGTATGTACTTTGTTGTGTGGATGCAAGGTGATCCAACAAAATGAAATTTGAAAAGACGTTTGAAAGTTAAGAGGAATTTGAAAAAAAAACATCTAAAAAAAATTGTTATCACGTAGGGCATGCCCAATATATACAAACAGTTGCTAACCACCTTTTAAAATAGAATATTCAGCGGTTGAAGAGAGAACTGCTTGTTGTTTACATGTTAGAGATTTGGAGAATGGAACAAGATTCCTGTGTTTTTAGTTGTTTAGTAGAAGTGGAAAGGAAGGTCTTTGTATATGTCAGTGACAGTCAGTAGGTCTGAAATGAGAAGAGTCTGTGAGAGGAGAGGTCTGGATGAGAATGGTCAGTTTTCACGATTGTTTGTTTGGCTGTGTTTTTTTTTTAATGGAGAGGTGCCGTCTGGCATTTAATGGATAGGTGTTGACTTAAATGGGATGAGATTGAAGTGAGATGTGTTGTTTTTATCCTTATGGTTGATGGTGGTTAAGCATTCTTTTTATTTCTTAAATGTGCGTGCTCCTACTGTTTTCCGAAGTGTTTATTGTGTGTTAGGCAATTCCTTGTAGACTAATATTGTGATGCATTGTTTTTGTGTGATTCTGTCCGGAATCAATGCATTTAAAGGGTTTGCAATCTGGAAATGTCCATGCCTATTGGTTATCGTATAGCAATGGGATATAACAGCTGTTTCAATCCATCTGCGTGCCAAGGAGTCGTGAATGTTCCTCATAAGAAAGGCGTTATAAAAGTTGAAGTTGCGGTTGTGTGTGATTCTATGTTCGACCAAGGAGTTTGAATTTTAATCCAACATATTTACAAGTCACACCGAACTTTCAAAATTTGCACTTTATGACATCCATCAAAAATTTTTGTTCGTTTGTTGCCCGTACCCCAGGATGATAGTATGTGTGTGGAGGGGGTGGAAGTTCAATCTGAAATGTAAGTTTCTGCATAATTGACATTCAGTTATTGTTGCGTCCAGATGAATTCACACCCATTTTTCACTTGGTTTTGTTAAGTGATCATTGCCGGACAAAGGTGAGAGAAATAGTTTATTTATTGATCAACATTTCCCCTATTTTTGAATTGATCATCCCCAATACAGCATGAAAAGAGATTTTGGTCACATGATGGTTTCTACTGAGCCAGTAACCAGACCTGTTTTTTCTTATAAGTGGAATTATTTAGGTTATTTTAATTAATTGTTGCTATCAAGCTATGAATCATTGCAACATTAGTCGATTCTTTGTAAAAACATCCGAACATTAAGATAGAATTGAATGAGTTAGGGTAAAACCCTCTTGTTTCATTAAAATCTAAAAGGTGAGCAAGACAGAATTCATTTTTTATGATAATATTCAAAAACTACGTTTCTTGTTTCAACTCATTTATCAATACTTCTGATAAATGGAATCTGCTGACTTTAACATAACAAGTAAACCTGAGTTGGAAAGGTAAATTCGTTATCAGTTTCTTCCGAATGTCATACTTTTTTGTACATGACGTTATTAGCATGATGTCTTTGCAATTGTCATTGTCACTGTTGTGATAAACGAAAATTAAGTTGAAACTCAACAACAATAGGGGTTAGACTGTATTAGTCAAAACTGATACAATGTGTGATCGACTTTAATTCAACGTTAGTTGATCAATCTGAACAAAATAAAAAAAAACAACACCTAAAATTATGTATTGTTTTGTGATTCTTAGATATTGTACAGTTTGCAAAAGGAATTGAGCAAGGAGAATATTCAGTTGCTTTTGATGAAAAATATCTAAACAAAACTGTATTTCTAAAGAATTTTGGTATCAGTTCATAGTGTTCTTTTATATTTTTTGATACGGAATACCTTTTTGTTTTATTCTTTTGCTTTTTTATTCTTATATTCTTCTATTCGCATTCTGTTGTTCGTTTCAAAAGATATTTTTATGCTTTGTCATGCATGAATAGTAATCATTGTCGACATTCTTCTGTTCAAACAGATTCTTTCTCTTTTTTTTCCCTCGTAGCTTCAGGACAGTCGACTTGGGTTCTCTTTGCACTGTTCAAACAGGGGGAGACAACTCACTTCAGTATCGTTTGCTTAAACTTTCACAAAAAAAAGCTCAGCTAACAATAATCCTAATAAGACCAATTGTTGTACTATTTTGAAGACCGGAACTTATTATATTGTAGACAATTTTTCTTTCTCTCCTTTTTTTTCTTTTTTTGTGAATATCATACTTTTCTCTGTCATTTTGAGTTATGTTTTGTAACCTGTATGAATGTATAGTTCAAAAAAATATATTTTGTGTGTATCTCAAAGATGTAGTTACATATCAATTTGTTTGTTATCTAAACTTCTGCGAGTGTCGTCTGCATTTTGAAAAGTATTGCACGCAAAAAGTCTTGAGAAAATACAGGAGACAGAATCTATTAGATAAACATTCGAACAAAAAGTAAAGGGAAAATATTGAAAGGTTTTCTAATAATTTCAGGCTTTTCTCTTCTTAGAATTGAAGAACAGAATCCAGGGAAGCTTCACAAGTTTTGCACAGCAGAATTCGCGTCTCTTCATTTTCTCTTGAAATATTCATTGTGAAGAATTCAATTTTATTGATAATTTGCATCACATTCCTGCAATATTTGATTGTCCCTCACGACACTTGCAGGACTTTACGTAATAATCGAATCAATAAGTAAACACAACTTTGAGATTCATAGAAAATAACATACCCAACGTATGCTCACTTCCTCTTTCTCCCTGTCTTCCTTCTTTTTTTCCTTTCGGTATATCTTTTGTACCTCTCTCTTTTTCTTTCTTTCTTTGCATTAGTAGGACTTTTTTCAAATTTCTGTTTGTATTTCTGTCTTTCTTAATATCTTTCTTTCTTTCTTTTTGTTATTTTGTTTTCTCTCTTTTTTCTGTGTTTCTTTTTTTCTTTTTTTGTGATGTTTTTCTTCCCCTCTTTTCGTTCTGTCTTTTTTTGTCTCTCTTGTTCTATCTTTCTTTCTCTCTCTTCCTTTCTTTCTTGGAACTATTTCTTTCTTTTTTGTTCTTGCCCTTTTCTCTCTGTGGCTTTTTCCATCTTTTGTTTTCTCTTTCCCCCCAGTGCTTCAATTTGTTCAGAGACAAAGTCATTTCATAAGTTGACCACGAAAGTCACCTATTAACAATCATTTCCCCACTGTATATTCAGTCCTTAATTTTCGAAAAAAAATGCAGTGAGAACATTTTCACACAACTAATAATATTCTATGTTTAGTTACGTACCTATTCATAGTAAAACGATGCAATATTCTGGAGAAAATCAAGTTCCAACGATTACAATTTCTGGATTTTTCATCATTGAGTCGGCGTAGCCCCCAAAATCACGAGTCAAGTGGGCTCTTCCTGCTTTGATTGTCTGTATAGATGTCTAAATGTGTTTGAGTGAGTGCCTTTTAGATCTACAATGCCCAGATAAGGTGCTTGTATTTTATTAAAAGATGATTCTAGTTAATTTCTTATATAATATGTTCCGATACACGCGTCACCATCACCGTCAGTCTTCTAACGTTCGTCGTTGGACATAGACCTTCCACAGGATTCGCCACAATCCTCTATCATAGGCGTTGCGGAGCCAGTATTCCCTGAATCTGTCTAGTTCATCTCTCCATCATCTCTTCTCTTAGCCTCAGTTTCTTATGTGATCTCTGGGGATCCATGTTGTGGGACGTGATGTCCATTGGTTGTCTTTCATTCTTGCAACATGGCCTGTCCATTGCCATTTGAGTTTTTAATAGTTTCTATGATATCATTGACACCTGTTTTCTTCCTTATATATTGTGCTGTCTTGTGATCTCTACATGTAAGGTTGAGCATGATTTTCCCATGGGCACGTTTCATTCTTCTCAGTTTGTAGGGCTGTCTCTTGGTTAGGTTCCATGTTTCAGCTCCATAAGTGACTGTCGGGAGAATGCATTGGTTGTATACTTTTCTTTTTAGGATTATTGGGATCATCTGGTTCTTGAAAGTTGAGCTTGCTCTGCCAAAGGCTTGCCATCCCAAAGTGATTCTTTGCTTGATTTCCTCCTCTTTTGAGGGTCTCATGGAGATTTGTTCGCGTAGAGTACGGTAATTCATTTATGCAAGTTATGAAGATTTTGCTTGCTATTCATCACAATGTTTTCTGTCAATATTTTAAACAGCCAACTAAAACAGTCTGGAAAACACCGGTTTCTTCAGTTCTCAAGTCAGTCTGACAGGCGGGCTGGCTTGATTGGTATGTATGTATCATGCATATAAGCCATATCAGTGAAGCTAGACTATTTAAAACTCTCTATTATGCCGAAAAAGAATTTTCTCTTGATTTTTTTCCCGAAAATTCTCTGCTGAGTAGACTTTTAGTTTGGGTTCCATTTGCAATGTAAGTTTGAACTAAATTGGCCAATTAGCTTGAGTCCAGCAGCATTCACGCTCGTCTACATCTTTGGGAACTTAGACTTTTTGTGATAACTATCCAACAAGGGGCGATTGAAGTAAATTTTTAATTTTTTAAAAAAAGGGATGCTAACAAAATACATTGGTTATGAGACAATTTTGGTTGAGTGGCTAACCAAACCTGTATTATTTGGCCTTCAGATCAATTTGCAGGGAATCAGAGAAGAGTAACTGCTACAGATCACGAGAGCTTGCTATATCATGTAGCTCAATGATCATGTCTATCAATAATGATTTAAGCGATTAAAAGATCTGATCTCTGAAAAAATGCATGGATAAAATTAGGGGATAAGTAACAATAGATAAACGAACTAAAAATCATTAATTGAGCACATATCTCGACCATCGTCATGCACTAACTGAAAATTGAATAAATATCAGTTCATATATAGCTACAACGGAAGCGGAGTGACCGTGTAAGTTTCGACATCCGTATTTAGATTATCCCCTGAATATATGAAATTATATCTCCATCAAACAATAATTCCTCCAACAGTAGAATTCAAACATTTTTTCTCTGCCCATTGCCTCTCTCTCAACATGCCACAAAGAGGTGAAAGTTAATATGTATAAATATGATTAGTTTGTTGATAGGACACATTGATTTATTTTAAGAAACACAATATAACGCTCAACCCATGAGTGACAAATGATAAGTGTTTCAAAATCGTAAATTGTAAACTTGTGATAGCGTATGACATTGTTACTTAATATTACCGGATATTGTTTCATTTAGCACCACCCCTTTGATAAATCTGACAGGCGTAGCATTCTGGTGGTAAAAAATTACAGACAATTATTGTTTAGTCCTTATTGTCGACTAAAAACAGATAAATATATCAATAAAATGAAAGAAAATATGCCTCCATCGAAAAAAAAAAAATCCTGGATTAACCTAAAAATTCAATCAATTCTTTCTTAGCCCTACTTCTCCAAAATATCATTGGGATTATTTCAATGTTTTGAAATATTTTGTTGATAAACAGACAGCCGGGAAAAAACTGGGTGAGTGAGAACATATGATTCCTGCACATGACCAGTGCCAAACAAACCATTTTTGATATTTTCGTTATTTCTAGAGCGACAATTCTCGGTTTCTCTTGTTTTAAAGTTTAAACACCCGGCATTATGATTCATAGAGTATCCAAACAAACAAACAAACAAACAAACAAACAACAACAACAACAGCAACAACAACATCAACAACAACAAAAAAAAAACAAACTTCAGAGCAGTAGCTGTAAAAATAATAAAAATGGTTTGTTGGGCTTATATCATGTGCAACCACTTATAAGCATCCTTCAACATCGATGGCAGAGATACATGATTTGAAAGTCCTGTTAACGTTCTACCACGAGATCATATTGGTACTTGCACACTGAAAATACACGAAACAGACTTTTGACCTCCTTGTCACCGACACAATAAATGAAAAAAAAAGCTTAACAGAAGCAAATTGAAAACAGAAAAAAAAAAGTAAAGGAAAATCAGTCATTAAGAAATACTAAATATAACCTAAAAACGTCTATCTCGACTCCCACTCCCATGAAAAAAGCACGGAGTTTGCATGCATAAAATCGAAAGAAGACATAGAAATGAAGAAAAAAACTCAAGTAAATAATGCAGAGGTAAACTAAAAATAAATAAAACATTTTCGTAAAAATCCTGTGCATCCTGTGCAATAGAACTATTCAGACGTGACTTTTGACATTTGAAGAAAAAGTTCTTTTCAGGAAACATGAAAGTAGTTTTTGAGCCAAAATCGCAGACGACTGGTGTGTGTTTGTTGTCGTTTATGTTTGTCTCTCATGGAAAATGGTCCTTGTCTTGGAATTCATTGCCAAAATTCTGCAACGGCACATGATGCCAGATTCTTGAAATTTTCAGCATGAACCTTTGGTCAAGTGTAGGTCAAGAATTGAAAAGAGAATCGGACCCAATAAAGAGAATCAATTCTCAGAATGCGACGTGGGGTAAAAAAAGTTTAAATAAAATTGTTTTGTAGAGTAATCATACGAATTTGTTCGGCTCTAGGTCAATTGGAATGTCCGGGGGCGATGATACAAGATTCTAAACAGATGTCCAGAAAACAGTAAAACATTCAATTGAAAAAAGTTTAAAAAATTCAGAAAAAGTTTTCAAATAATTGGTGGACAGTGGAGTACAAATGTTCATTTTTTTAACAGTTTAAGGCAAATGCTGAGCCTCGTATCAACAATAAAGATGTTTTTTTTAAAGTTCAGAAACCTCTCAAAAAGAAATTACATAAAAGAATAGTTTTGTCAGAGGAAAAAAACAAACAAACAAAAAAACAACCAAACATCCATGGATTCCTTCTGGCGTATCCGTGACCATTTGCAAGATTCTATAGCGGTTTAATTGTCATAATCATATATACTAGTAAATATATTTGTGGATACCAGTTGAATTCCTAACTATAAAATCAATGCAGCCTACGATGTTGGTATGTTTGAACAGTGAAATCTGAGTGTTAACTCAAATTAGTTTCCACTAAAATGTTTGTTTCATTCTGGGTAAAAGACTGAATCGACTCATCAAGAACAGTAGCAGCAGTAGTGGTAGTAATAGTAGCTATATTATTAGTACCAAATATACACGTACGCACACTCAATGCAGAACAACATTTTGTTTGCATGTTTACAATATCCACTGCTTCTCTTTCTATAGTCATGTTCTAGTCATATTGTCAGTAAACTGTAAAGATGACTGAGTAATACATATATATATATATATATATATATATATATATATATATATATGTATATATATATATATATATATATATATATATAAAAAGACACAAACATAACCTAATACGATACTTCACCCAACGAGGTTATCCGCTAGATGACACTAAAAACCAAATAAAAAAGTGACTGGAATACCTAGAGATAAAACCCTTATACTGTCCCACAATAACAAACCTAACTACATACCCCTTATAACAACCTTCAATAACACACTCCCACCCTTAGCACACATTATCAATAAGAGATGGAACATTCTCACGATCAAAACAGATCTAAGAAAAACATTCACAGACCCATGTGTCATCGCCTACCGCAGACCCAAAAACATCAGAGACATGATTAGTAGCAATAATATAGTTAACAATAAAGTCGTACACAAAAATACACCTAGAACAATTAAATTCTGCACACCTGCGACATAAGAAACAGTCTATGTTGCAACCACCTCAAGTACACCAATACATTCACAATCACTACCACAAAAGAGAGTTACCACATATATCACAATACCAACTGGCGCAGTAAGAACATTACATACCTTCTAGAGTGCAATAGATGTAAGTTACAGTACATAGTCAAGTCCGAGTAGCAATTTAATATTAGACTCAACAATTTTAGACATAGGATTAAGTCAAAAAACAATCGCAGCCCACTTCTCGTAGAACTACACTTTCACACACCTGACGACAATATTGCCACTGACGCTAGCTTCACCATCATAGAAAAAATAAAAAAAAAACACTCCAATTGACATAACTAAAGTTCTTGAAAAACACGAAGATATGTGGATTAACAAACTTAAAACCCTATATCCCAATGGATTAAACACTAAACTGAACAACCCTCATCACACAGAACCCTAATACATAAAACTCCTACCATTAATATCCTTATATCCACATCTAAGACACATAATGGAAGCTTCAAAGTCAACCAGACCCATAGGAAAAATTTCACTTTAGCCAGTTATAACCCCTGTCCAATTCATAGCCAACACATTTTCAATAAATTATAAGGTCGATACCTATGTAGCTACTTTACCTCACCACCCCTCCATTTACACTACCCCTAACATACCAAAAAATCTAACTCCACATCACTCCCCAAGACCAACTGCTACTGCTTAACCAAAGACCTGATACCTTACTGGACATTCTCCCACTCAGCAGGAGGCCTCCAGCTGCCCTGACAACACAATTAGTATAGCTCCTGACTGTGGACTCTGTTTCCACATGGGAAATTTTAATACACACTCACACATCACACACCACTGATGAAGGGAAGAATCCCGAAACATGTATGGACAATTTACTTATAAGGATTAATAACCCTTACCTCCAAACACCTCAATCCCGAGTCTGTCTTACTCTCTACAGTGCACATTATATATATATATATATATATATATATATATATATATATATATATATATATATATATATATATATATATAAATAAATAAAATCAATAGGGGATGAGACACTTGGGAGTAAAATTATATGGAGACTTAATTGAATAATTAATCCATAAATGAATTAAATATTATGTTATCCATATCTCAGGAGTGATTCTGATCTTCAGCAGCATGTGTGTAGCCTTTAGTGGTTGAATAGGATCCTTAGAAAAAAAAATTAGCATCAGATATTTTGATCTGGGAGCTAAATATAGAAATCAAGGGAGAGTATTCATCATGGGACATTATGGTAAGTCCAGACTATATTTTGTCAGTTGAGGAATAGATGATGGTATATCTGGATATCCAGGTAGAAGTATTAGCAGTAGATATTAGTATTTCATTGGTGGTGCTGCTCAGAGGTTATATGCATTCTTATCCTCGGTTTTCATGGATACTGGGGAGCTGGATAGTAGTTTACTAGTGAATGTGTGGGTGCTCAGTAAGTACTGTAGAGACTGTCTATCATTATCATATACATACATATATGAAGATATCTCAGTTAGGACTATATTTTGTTTGGCACCGTTGCTACTCAATAGCAAATTGAACGACCCCAGATTGCTCCACTGAATAAAGAAATAAAAGTCAGGCAAGAATCGAACTCGCCTCCCCTAGGAAATAGGCTATAAGCAGGTCTACTCTTACCAACAAAGCTAACAATGGACTGGTAGAGCAGGAATTTGTAAAGCGCACTTATATCACTAATTTCTCCATTTTATTCATTACATATATATGTATTGAAAAATCGATACATGATCCTGCAGAATAATTATAAATTGTGTTATGTTATTTTGAACGTCTTATTTGAAACGTTATTTCGTCATCACACGATATATATATATATACATATATATATATATATGATAGACAGTCTCTCCAGTACTTACTAAGCACCCACACATTCACTAGTAAAATTCGGTTGATCAATTTGGTGAAAAGTTTTTGGATGAAGTTGAGTTGGATATTGTTTTTTAGTTGTTGATATTTCACGGGGTTCTTTTTTTTCGAATAAAAGCATAATGATAGTGGTGTTCTAACTTTTTGGGATATTACTTTTCGGAAGCATTGACAATCTTTATTCGGTAAATCGACTTGAAGAGAAGGCTCAGAATATAAAATGCCACTCACTACAGCATTATTGACTTCAAAAAGGCCTTCGACCTAGTAAAAATCCCTGAGTTCATTGATGCTATAATTTGATAAGGCTTGGACCTAGGGTACGTCAGATTATTCCAACATACCTACCGACGTAACAGTTCCTTCATCAGGCTACGCTAAGACTCACACCGCTCCCAGCGAGAAAAAAATGTAAAGCAAGGGGATAACAGCCTATTCAAACTCTTCGAAGCTTGCCCGAGATTAACATCCAGAACTTAGTCTGGGAGAAAAGGAACTAAAATAGACGGCAAATATCTATTCAACTTCTGATTTACAGACGACATTTTGCTTTTTGCTGTAAACCTTTCCAGCCTCCAGATGAAGCTGGACGGAACGTACAAAGAGAGCCAGTTGGTCTTCACATGCACTCCAGTAAAACAAATGTCATGTGCAACAAATATGTTTAAGACGAAGAAACAACGATCAAAATCGAAAACGCCGAAAGGCAGAAAGGAGACGACTATATCTACCTAAGATGACAAATATCCATGAATTCCTGAAAAAAGAAAATCATACAAAGAATCAAACAAAGTTGTTAAACTTTTGGTGGGGCAAGCTCAACTATCAAGAACCAGAAGACTCTGTTTGTGCTATAAATAAGGGCACACAACCAATGCATATGGAGCTGGTACATGGAACCTAACCAAAGAGCTGACGTTCAAACCGAGAACCTTTCAATGTTTTCAAGTGAAAATCATGTTCAATAAATAAAGGACTGATCACGAGAGAGCACAATATATTAAAGGAAAATCAGGAGTTCAAGATATCTTAGAATCTATAAGAAAACCGTAATGGTAATGGGTTGGTCATGTTGCGATAATGCCAGACAACTGTTTGGCATCACAACTCAAGGTGCATCCCTAGATTTCACATGTTTAACCAGGGCCGACGAAATATAAGAATTGGCAAAATAAATAAGTTCAGAAAGTACTCTCCCCGTGACAGCCATGATAGAGAGGTCTCGTGAATCGAGGGGAAGGTCTATGTCAAACAATGGACATTGAAAGGCAGCTTCTGATATACATGTGTTCCCGATACCGACTCGATGAGTATCACTGGTGGAACAATTCAAATCCGACAGAATCTGATAATTTTTGATACTTTTTACTTTTCAATCAATTTGGCTTGACACCCTATTTTATTTTATATTCCATTGTTTTGGTTTTCTTTCTTTGATTCTTGATATTGTTATTTCCTCTTTAATTTTAATTCTCTCAGAATATTTACTTCGATATGTTATTGATGTATTGATTTTGTGACGCCTGTGATTCATTTCATGTACACACATATATATATATATATATGATAATTATATGGATATTTTTGTAGGGACGTATTTTTGCTCTGCCAAAGGCTTGCTATCCTATGGTGATTCTTGGTTTGATTTCCTCTTCTCTTGGGGATATCATGGAAATTCGTTGTCTTAGGTAGATGTAGTGGTCTACTTCCTCTAGTTCTGTGTCCTGGATTTTCATCTAAGTGTTCTCATTTCTGACGTGGTGGCTGCACATGATCTTCGTCTGGCTGAAGTTCATGGGTAGGTCGACATTTTTGCCCTTTTCATTTAGGTTATCTAGCATTTATTGGAGGCTGTGTAAGTTCCCTGCGAAGAGGGCAATGTCATCCTGCAAATCTGGGGTCGTTCAGATATTTGCCGTCTATTTTGATTCCTTTATTCTCCGAGTCTAGTCATTTGAAGATCATCTCAGGCAGGCAAGCTTTGAAAAGTTTGAGTGAGCTGCTATTACCTTGTCTTACCCCTTTTTGGAGCTGGAAGGGGTTCGAGTCTTTATATAACTGTAACTGTATATCTGTTACATCACTTTGACATATATTGGATCTACACTTTGTGGAGTGATAGCTTCCATGACTTTAGGGATTCAGGCCTTTTTTGAAGTCGATAAATGCTGCAGCAAGTGTTAGCTTATATTTTGTCGCTCTATCTTTCAGCTTATTTATCGAGTGCAGGTGGTTCATGGTCGAGAAGCTTCTTCTAAAGCAAGGTTGCTTTCTTGGTTGATTTTCATCAAGTGTTTTTGTGATTACGCGAAAAGGTTGTAAATTTAGTTTAGTAGGCTCATAAGTCTGTAGTTGTTGAGATCTTTTGGTTTCCACTTTTATTTAAAAGCGTTATTATTGCAGTGTTCCAATCATCTGGGTTTTTGCTTCGTTCCAGGTAGAAGTTGGAAAGGATGGCTAGTTTCCTGGTGATGATCTTTCCTACTTTTCTGAGTATATCGATGGTCATGTTCTCTAGTCCTGGATGTTTTCCTTTCTTTGTTTTTTTTTGATGGCTCGTTCCACCTACCACAGGGTTACTTCTGGGAAACTCATGAGATAATTGTCCGTGTCTTGCCTATCCTGTTCATTGTTTTGTAGTCTTTGTCTGGATGGATAGAATTTTTGGTGAAATGTTCTGACACATTCGACAATCTTCTCTCTGTCTGTTGTTTGGTATACCATCTTAATATATCACATTTATAATATATAAATATATTATATATTCATGTAAACCTATGTTTATATAAGATTTATTCAGGAAGTTTATAAAAAACAATAAATTGTCAAATCATTTCCTTACACCTGCTCGACATATGTGACCTCTTCCTTGATATAGGTCAAGCGACATATTGTCTGGCAAAGAGGAAAGATTGGCTCTCAGAATTGAGTAAACGGACAGATTCTCTTGCAAATGAACTTGATTTTTTTGCAATCAAAGACATGTTTTCTTTTGGCAAGCATTTTTATTCAACTTTTTTCCTTATTTTATGTAGGTATCCCAACCTCCCTCTCTCTACCCACTCTCTCCCAGTTTGATGTTACTGTCAAGTTGTATCGTATTCGACCATGTATACATGCACTTATCTATATATGAATCCCGATTCGTCGTCAACTATCTATCTATCTATCTATCATAATGTATAAATAAATGTATATACCTACCCTAATTAGTCTACATGAATCCATGTATCTCGTCTTTCTATCTATTTATCTATCTATTCAGACGTATCTATCCATCAGTTCATATCTATCTATCTATCTATCTATCAGAATGTATAAATAGATATATCTATCCACCCTAATTAGTCTACATGTATCCATGTATCTCGTTCCTATCTATCTATCTATCTATCTATCTATCTATCTATCTATCGATCTATCTATGCCAAATTGTCCACATCTATCCATCTATCTATCTATCTATCTATCTATCTATCTATCTATCTATCTATCTATCTATCTATCTATCTGGATAAATGAATCTGTCAACGATTTTCTATCTATCCATCTATCTGTTTTTGTATTGATGCCTATCTATCTATCTATCTATCTATCTATCTGAAGCCATCCATATCTATCTATCTATTCTTATTCTATTGTCAATCCATCCGTTCGACTCCTTTTCAATCATTAATTAAATGTATCTTTCCTTTCCCCTCCTCCCTTTTCTTTATTTTTTTGTATCTGTGTTTTTACCAGTCAATCTGAGTCTACTTACCTCTTTCTTTGATCAGTTTTTACGTATATGTAATTATGTATCTATTTATGCATCTATGTTACTATCTATCTATCTATTTGTTCATCTTTCTATGTCTCTATGTGCGTATTTACCAACTTATCTACCTTCACTGAAACTGCTTCTACATCAAGATGCAGACAGCAAAATGTTTAAAGGCTACCAACAAATGTAATTTGATTTTTCTTCTCTTCCAGCTTCTCCATAAGAGTGTCACAGCAAGTAAAAACTTCAACAATTTGTCATCGACAACAAGAATAGTCACTAATTTCTTTTTAAAAGCTCAACGGACGATTTCCAAAATAAAAAATTGAATAAATAAAATTTACTTTCAGTTACATTGAGCAGAAAAAAAAATTATCTTGAAGAATGGATAACTGGCATTGGAGTAATCTCCAATGAAGTTGTACATTTTTTTTTTTATGTCAGCCAGCCATTCTCAGTTTGGAAAACTCTTTACATACCAGTCAGCCATTCATTGATCGAAAATCTCTTTCAATTCCAAGTCAAACAATTTTTGTTGAAAAATCTTTTTCCATATCAGTCAGACATTTCATGTCGGAAAATCTTTTTCCATATTATTCAACCGTTCCTCGTTTGGAAATTTTCATTCCATACCCGTCAACCATGTGAAAAAATAAAAAGGAAGTTTGGTGTGTGTGTGGTATGGCCTTTAGAGCAAGGTCAAATCAAACACCTGGAGTATATTTGATAAGGTAGCGCCTGAAACGTTTGGAATGAAATCGGATCAGATGACGTCATTTGTCTAAGGAACAATAATACTTCATCTAAATCACTTCACCGTGAAAATTCAGTCAAGAAAATTATTTTGTTATTAATAAAATTGCTTTTGAGGAGTTGGGGACGAATCGGAGGAGACTTGATGGGAAAAATGCTGCAATCACGGGAACATATTGATTTAAGGATTAAAAGTGTCCTTAATGCTCATGAATCCATCAATGATTCGTATAAACTACAACCTGTATAATATCTAAAATCAAATTGAAATTCAAAGACAATATTCGGGCTCGAAATTCGAACTTCCACTTCTCTCTCGGGAAACAGCATTGTAAACTAAAACAAAAGATGGCCGGAAAAATAAAATAAAACTTAGAAAGAACGACGTAACAGCTGAAAGAAAGAAGGAAATAAAGATAGAAAGAAAGAATGAAAGGAAGGAAGGAAGGAAGGGGAAAGAAAGAGTAAAGAAAAGAAGGACGAAAAAAGAATAAATAAATGTCGAAAGTAATGTTTAGGTACCAAGATAGAAAAAAGAGTGAACGAAGTTTAAGCCGGAAAAAAAAACAAAGAATGAAAAGAAGAACCAAGTGATTGCAGGAAAAAAAAAAGAAAGAAAGAAAGGAAGGAAGACAGTTGGAGTAATGAAGGAAGAAAGAGTAGAAGAAGTATAGAACCTAAACCGTAGATACCAACACAGAAAAAAGAGAAAGCGGCAGGGAGAGATAAAAAATAAAGAAAATATAGTTTCAGAAGAAAATCCAAATGAAGAGAAAAAATGAAAGAAAAAAAAAAGAAAAAAAGCCTGAAAGAGTTCAGCAAAAGAAGATTTCACTTTGTAAAGGAAAGAATTAAGACTAACAACCAAAATAAAAGAATAACCGATATAAACTAAATTGAGTCATAACAAAAAAAACTCATTAAAGATAATGAACGCTGCAGCCAATTAGGCGTGATTAACAGAATCCGTCTGAAGGCAGATTTTTTTGCTTTTTCTCGTTCTATAAAGAAAACGGACATCAGCGAAAAGACTAAAGTTTCCTTTTTTTGCACATACAGATTGTTTGTGAAGTCTTTGCAACCAGAATAGACCAACATGATGCTGATACGAAGTAGACAAGCGAACCGTATATCATACTGTTGATGTCTGTCGTGAATGATAATGGATAGAGCAGCCGTTGTTTTGAACCTGCTATTGTATGTAATACAAGCCTGGTTGCCACTGGATGAATCATATTTTACTTTTATTTTGACTGAAAATGATAATTGCAACTTTTGTATTATATATACAATAAACGAAATTAGCTGATGCATAAACGTGTCAGTTTACGTCAGTTGTTGAGTAAGCCAATCATATGATCATAATTCCAAATCACCCAAGGGAAATGTTAATCTTGTATACTGGTTCGGTTTGAGGAGACAAACGGTGAAAGGTTTACTCCCCCTGAATGTGTTGAGGAGTGTTCCTTTTTTTTGTCACAGGAAAAACTTGTTACATTAATCTGAAACTTCAAAGTATTCAAGGAGGAAGACAGGATGCAGGTTTATGAAAATATAGGCATGTATTTTTATTTGCTATAGTTCAAAGTTTCATCAGGAGAATTGATAGAGAGATAACTGCTTTGGACGACAGATTGGCACACAGGGGCCGTCTTGATGACTTGTGGCCTGCAATCAGCTATAATATGGTCTGCCCAAGACGGTAATCATCACCTCCTTAGAGGGGATGTACGCCCACATGTTCTGCAGGTCCACCCACACTTTTTGATGTATCTGCCTATATCAACTGACGCTTTTAGAAGTATCCACCTATACCCAATCACGACTTTTGATATGTCCACCAACATCCAACCACGCTTTTTATCATATCCATCAGCACCCACCCAGGCTTTTTGATGTATCCGCCCACCTGGATATGGCTTCTTCCGATAAGAACACCTGTTGTTTTTCCGGCTTTCTATTAAGGGAAGTTGAAGTTCCCTGTCAGCTGGTCAGTACACTCGTCGGGATGTAACTCGTCAACACCTGTCATCGGAGTTTCCCTAGAATGCTTTCTGCGTTTGCACATCATGTTTATCGTTATCAGTGGGCACCGGATATAAGATCAATCTCCTGACCTCTGCTTTCAGGATGCAACAAACTGTTTCAATTCCAATTTCTACTAGAGTTGCACGAAAAAAAAAAAAATCCAATAGTAATTGTGAATTAGTATTCCCTTTTGTACGCAAGTAACAAAACAAATGGTCTGATCTTGGAGAAAAAAAAATGTTGGGCCTGTGAAAGTGGAATATAAGCGTTGACGAATGATGCTCAAAAGAGAGGGCGCTGCTCACGCAAGGATCGGAGCAACGACATTCTTACAGTCATTTAGTACTACTTTTTCCTACTTTACTTATCTAGGATTAGAAGTTTTTGCCTAATCGAACCATTATCAGCACAACCAAAGGTAGTTTAAATCAGATTCATGCCTTTTGTTTGTGCATTAATGACATACACGATCAAGACAAGAACCGAACTCATCTTACGTTCGGTTTTTCGTGTCATAAATGTCGCTGTTTTTTTTATAGTGAAGGCAAAGTTTTGCAGAGAACCACATTTCTTTTTTATAGAAAGTCACTCTCAATTGTAGGCACGACTGGTACGCTAGCAAGATTAACGAATATCGCAAACGATATTAAAGAAGCATTTGCTTCAATCAGGCTTATGAAGATGGATACGATTATATCATGAATACTTCAATTAGTCTGGTGCAGGGCCAAAATAGTGGGATACTCAGGTAGGATTTAACTCCTTAGACCGTTAAGCATCCTCTTAGACTAACTTACAAGCTATAATTCTACGGAATCCTAAGATTTTCGTCCCCGTCTTGTGCTATAATTTATTGCCGTTGTTGGTTTAAAAATCCTCATTAAATTAATGATCATATAAAAAATTAGCGTAATTGAATTCAGTTCCCAAATCTTATTTAGACGAAAATTCTCTCCCTTGCAGATTTACGTAATGTAAAAATATGTTTCAATATCTAATGCATAACTAATTTCTTTGAGATGATAAAGAAATATCATTCACAAATTGACTCCACGACAAAATGACCGATGACTGGTTTATAGACGACAAATTGACTGGCGATCAACTTATTGTGACGAATTTACCTTTGATAAAATCACTGACGACCAATTTACACACAATCAATTCACCAGCAATAAACTGAGTGGCAAATATTTAACCGTCGACCTATCTATTGACTAATATTTGGCTGGTAATTTATTAGCAACAAATGTGCCGTCGACCAATTTACTGGCGTTTTATTCGACGGCAACAAATCTACTAGCTACTTAACGACTGACAACAAACAGACTGATAGCCAGATCACAGGCAACTGATTAACAAGCTTCGCTACAACCAGCAAAGAATGGACAAGACACTTACTTACCAAGTATCACAATAGGGACTTACCTAATTTCATTGATAATTTTCTTATGTAAATGAAAAAGTATTCCGGTGCCATTTTATGTAAAGAGGTGGAAAAATTTGACGGTGTTCTTTATTGCTTGTGTATGCAATATCCATCAAGATTCGTAGGAAATCAAGGATATTACATTATTTTGGCGAAAGTTATGGCTTAATATGAAATAAGCATTTCACAGTGTTCTTAATCTCTGGAAAAGGCAGGAAACTTGGCGATGGATGACTGAAAATTACGGTAAAATAGATGCAAGCTTGAGCCAAAAGTGGTTTACCATGTTTAAAATAGGAAGTTTTGAGTTCAAAGATAGAACAATATTGAAGATCTGCAAAATTATAAAATGATGAAATTGTGGAACCTTTTAGAAATAAACACCTAGAAGATTTGCAAAATTAAAACAGGGATCAATAGAGTACTCAGTTTGAATGGTTCATTGAAAAAAAAGTTTTTGTTTTTAGCCCTGCTGCTTGACAATTACAGGCTTCCATACAAATATAACGTGGCTAACGATCATAGGTATGAAATAAGGAGTTTTCCATCTTTCCACTAGATTTGTCATTTTTGGACTTTGAAAGATAGAGCCTAACCAAAAGATTGAATCTCAAACTGAGAATTGTGAAACTTGCCCAAGAATATCATACTTAACATTATGCAAAGAGATCACAAGACAGCACAGCATATTAAAGCAAAAACAGGAGACAGAGATATCATAGAATCCATTGCAAAAACTCAAATGGAAAAGGGCTGGTCAGGCTGCAAGAATATAAGACAACCACTGGAGATCGTGACATAACACGTGGATCCCAGATACCGTACGCAGAAGTATGGATGACAAAAAAATAAGAAAACTTGGACATAATTCGTATATATAGGCACCTTGAAAACCACAATCAGGAAATCTGGCAATGATAACGATGCAACATCTGTTGTCTGGTCAGTAGTTTCAAGATTTTGAAAACTATAGAAGCAAAATCCTTATCGTTTTTTTTATGATAAAATACCCAATTTAACTGAGATATGGTTTATGGCCATGTTAATAATAGGGGAAATTTTGACGAATCAAAAACGCCGTGTATTTATATTGATTGAAGATTTTGTCATAGAAATGCTGAAGACATTAGCGACTGTCGTTGGACATAGACCCTCCCCAAGATTTGCCAGACCTTTCAGCTGTCTTAAAGCCAGTGCTCTCTGAACTTGTCAAGTTATTCTCACCATCTTATATTCTGCCAGCAATAGATTCGCATATGATGCGGAGGATCAAAGTTATGTGATATTTATTGCCTGGCATTCTTGCAACATGACCAGCCCATTGCCATTTGAGCATTCTAGTGAATTCTAGGATTTCTTGGACTCCAATTTTCCCTCCTTATATATTGTGCTGTCCCGCGATTTCTCTGTGTAGAGTTGCAAGGTTCTTAGTTTGAAGTTCAAGCTTTTAGTTAGGGTATGTTTCAGCTCAATAAGTGACTATTAGGAGGATGCATTTGTTGTATACGGATCTTTTCTGGACTAATGGGACTTTCTTGTTCTTGAATGTTGAGCTTACCATCCTAGGGAGATTTTTTGCTTGATTTTTCTTCAGTAGAGAATTTTGAAGAGATTTTTAAGATCTCCCGTTGATGTAGTGACCTACTCCCATCACCCGAGCATTTTTGATCGTTATATCTTCGTGTTCAATTTGTTTATTACGAATGGCGTTTGCATTGACCTATTAACATCTTCACTAAATAATTTGATTCTGAAGGGATATCAGTTCAGGTGTTGGAACAGAAACAATGTTTTGAATTCATAGTGATTGCCTACTTTACAAAAGATTGCCTAACACCATTTTACATTTTCGAAAGACATACACTTTAACAGACTTTTCCTGCTATCCGACAAAAAAAGTAAATCGGAGAACTGATTACTACTAATTTATATGTTTGAGCATTTCATGATCTAAAAGATCCTTTTTTCAGACTGTCTGAATTTTGGAACACTTGGTTCATTGTCTGTTGTTGCTCATTTGGAAGATGCATGAATATTTAGCCCAACGAATTTTCTATCACACTGTTTTTTTTATGATAACATCGTGCAAACTGTCCTAAATCTACTTGAATATTCTAACATAAAACTCATGGTAAATTTATTTCACTTGACAACATTAATTTCAGCCTACACAAATTTGAGTAAGAATGTTCTACTTTTGGATAGCAATGGAAACATATTCATTTGCACACACACACACACACACACACACACACACACACACATATATATACACACACACACACACACACACACACATATATATATATATATATATATATATATATATATATACATATAAGACGTAAAGAAAAAGATATATGGTGAAAGGACAAGAACAGTAAATACAAATCGAGAGAAAGGTAAGAAAAAACAAAGAAAGAAATGTAGGGGAATGGAAAGAGGAAAAAGAGGAAGATATAGATGAAAAAAGGGCAAAAGGAGAGTTGTAGACGAAAAGAGGGGAGGAAAATGAGAGAAAATTAGAAAAAAAGGTTGAGGAAATGTGGAGGGGAAAAAAGATTGCGGGAAGAAAACAATAAAAACAAAGATGAATAAAAGATAGAGTGATAAAGACAGAAGGAAAAATAAAGCAGGGGAAACAAGGATCAAAAAGTAAGTGGCGGAGAAAGCAAGGAAGAGGAGAAGTTTAAAACGATTTTTTTCTCTTTCTAACAAAAGCAACAATTTTTTCCTTTCACAGAGATTATAACTTTTACGACTTTCTGTCCTGTTCATAGCCTTTTCTGGTTTTTATCCAAACGGACATTTTTTCCTCAGAAATTATCAATCAAAAGACTTTTTAAACACATTTCTCTAGCTTTCAAATTACAAATGTATTAATTAGCTTCAACGTATTCAATCTTTTTTTTTAAATTGGAAACAATCAACAAAAACTGTCAGCCTTTCAGTGGAAAAAGGTTTCTGCAATTTTCAAGTTGGTTCGTCTGGCCGCCTGGCTATGAATGTACATATATATGTATGAATTATGCGAACAGGCTGAATCATCCTCATTTTCCAATTTTTTAAAATTATCACCCCCAACAAAGAATATTGCAAATAGACTTTGGTAACGAGACAGTTTCCATTGATTGATTAACCAGACCTGTTTGTTTTGTTCTTGCCTTTTTTCTTTTCTGAAATCAGTTTGAAAGTTTATTACTTTATTTTCATTACATGAAATATTGTCAACCAGTGAACCACCGTAGTCATCAGAGATGGTAAAGGATTCTTTTCTTTTGTATATGTACACATGTTTGTTTCTGTGTTTTAGCTCTTTTGAAGATACTGTTTTGTGTAAAGACTTGAAAATTGGCATAATTAATTGACTAAACTCCCTCAAGAGATGTCGTTTTGAATGTAATGAAAAAAGGTGTTTTTTTTTCGTTTTTTTTTTGTTTTTTTCCACCCTTTGTGGCCTCATTATAACTGGTTTAATAATAGATTTTGGAGAATCAAGATATTTCTTTTACTCTTTTTAGATGATTTCCAATGGAAAACGCCAGTGATATAAATATATTTATTCTAACCATATTTATTTTTCGATGTAATTTTTTAACATGACTTCAAATTTTGACGCTACGGTTGTTCACTTATTGACTGCATGGTGATTCACTATTAATTCCCGTCTACTAATATACTTGGGCCTTTTAGTTTTTTTTTCAGCCACAACTTGAATCAAGCTGTCAATCTACGACAGTAGGTAAACTGCAATAATCAGATTTTGATCCTCTGAGAAATATCAGAACAGCAAGACCTGTGGGGATCGAAATCGGAAGTTCGATTTCAATCTGGATATGTACAAATTATCAAAATAGTAACGTCATGATTCCCTCAAAGTTGTGGATTCATACCCTGCTAAAGCATATGGGTGTTTAATTATCAACAGAAGTCACTATCAGAATAGGGACTCTGTATTCTTATTCCGTTTCATGTTTCATCAAATGTTATATTAACCCCGAGTAAAACTCGGATGGCCTGAAGGTTAACAGCACGAAAAATCGAATCGCCGTGCCGGGTTCAGCTTCGGTTCTGCACAAATGCCATTCGAAAAGATATTAATCTATGTCTTTCTCTCGATCGATGGGTAAATAGCAAGGCAGACTTGGTCCTGTAGCCATCGTTGGAGACTAGTTGGAGATGGATAACTTCGATTGTAAACCAGGGAGTGGAGTCCCATCAAAATGGCTGAATGGTAATCTCATCAAGCTGATATCAAATGCATTGCTTTGCTTCTTTTCATATTATACCAGTCTGGCCAGAAGAAGAGTTTCATTGACTCTGTGATCAAAGGATCTCCATATTCTTTACCAAGGCTTTTGTGCTGGAAAATCACATACGCTGTTCCATAGTCTGAAGACAGAAGGCAACCCTTTTTCCACCCCAATAAGCGTTACTTATCTCCCTATATATTTGGTAAAAATTGTCGTGTTTCTGGCATGACTCAAATTTCAACGGAAAAAAGAGTGATGGGTAAGTGATCACGTTGGCAAACCACTCTTCCATAACTGACCACTCCATAAAAACGCCCAGGCAGTAAAGATTGTAAAATGTACTTACACCCGATATCACATTTACAAAAGAGGTTTCTCCCTCATATCTTTTGTGATACAGCGTAATGAGCAATAATTTCCCAATCTCCTTCATGTAATTATATTCATTATTTCTCTTGGATTCTTAATCATAGTCTTCATTCATATTAATTACTAACGTTCTCGCGTTGTCTCATAATTGTTTTGAAAGGAAATAGTTCCACAAAGTGAAATTTCATGCCATTTAGTTTACAATTTTCTTAAAAAACTCTGAGACGGAAAGAAAAATATTGAAGCTGTTACATGCTTGTGGTAATGCTGTAATCGTTTGGAATTCTGAGAAGAAGTGTTTTCATTATTCTGCAGACATGTGCTATCATTTTCAGGCTTGTTTCACCATTAATACGAAGGATACAGCCACGTGAGATTTTGTGATTTAGTCTTTTCACCGTTCCACAGATTTATGCAATTATTTTCACGCTTTTGTTTTTGCTATTGATAGAAATCTTAGATTTTTAGTAGTTGTCGTATCTTGAAGCGATAGACTGGCAGGTCGCTCAAGATTTTGAAGAGCGTAAAAAGACATAAAACTAAAAAGAAAGATCTGCGATGGTTGATGATATATGGAGAGGAAAGTGCAAATACTATCCTCTCCCAGGAGAAGTCCGGATTATTGATAGAAAAGCCGTTCGAAACTGAGAAAAAAAAACAAGAAAGCAGCATACATCAACGTGTCAGCCGAGTGTATGAGTTCGACCAGTGCAGAGTTCAACCCGATGTGGCTATTACAACTCAGCTGGCACAAAGTGAAGGAATCCAAACCCAACAAAGAAAAAAAAAAAGATTTTACCCAAATCTAATGTTGTGGCGTCCCTACCATTGGAAATATTCCTCCCAACTGCCACCACATTTGGATTTTATACCTAAATAAGACCGTAGCATGGATAAGCCGAAACACAAATCACCCAAACAACAAGAAATTCAATCGATCAAAAAACGCTTTGAGCTTTGGAATAATCGTAGATTCTGACATAGAGTCTTTCAATTATAGTAATGCTTTTTTCTTACAATTAATACTGAACTTACAATAGACTGAAATGAAGTTTATCTACCGTTCCCCAGACATTTTCCAACTATTTTCAAGCGTTTCTTTTGCAAAAAAATCCTATTGGTATTAAAGATTCTAAGATGACACCTTTTTATTCTCCCAGACATTTATCGGCTAGTATGTTTGTGTTATCGTTTTCTAGCAAAAATATAAAACTTTACAGTCTTTATTATTCCAAGCCTCAACAAGTATCACCTTTCATTACACACAGCGTCTTAAGCTATCTGATATTCTGGGATTAACTACTATCATTATTCCACTCATCTTCCAGATATCTTGATTTTTTTTTATTGCAATTCATCCCAACGCTCAAAGTTGGCGGGAAATTAGCGATAAAGTCTTTATAAAACATTTCTATGCATATCTCCCGAGTATCTTTATCTTTTTATTGCTTTCTTTCTAAACACTTCTGCCATATATATATATATATATATATATATATATATATATTATATATATATATATATATATATATATATATATATATATATATATATATATATATATATATATATATATATATATATATTCGGCTACCAAACTAGATTAAATTGTTGGAATCGAAAACCATGAACTATCCGGTTAATGGTGTATATATGATGGAATTGAAAAGCAGCCCACTACTGAGATGTCATTCCAAAGAATCGAACCGAGTGCTTGATTCAAACAAATGTTACTCTAATATACTAATATACTAATGAAGCAATCGACAAAATAGTCTCAGGAATAGCTAGCAGGAAGGACTTACTATTCCACCAGAATAACGTTCGACAGATTGAGTTTAGTATACCCAGCCAAAATTCTCACAACTTGGCCGGAAAGTTAATCACCTGCTATGGCACCGGTGGATTGCCATACATTTTTTTCCTTACAGGATTTCTGTAAAATGATCAATTCCCTGGGAGACTACAAATGACACCGGGCAGTTTGATACCAAAGATGAAAAATATCTCGTTTTTTAACTGACAACATAACGTAAAATATCTTAAAACGAAAATCTTGAGGTATACTGGCTTATAAAACGACAACTTGATGTGAAGTTCTAAGTTAACCAGACTTGGACGGAATATCTTGCTATATGGGAAAGATCTTCATCAAACAATAAATGCATTGACCTAAAGTAGTTAGGATTAGTGATAGAAGATTAATTATTTGGATTCTGATTTTTTTCTATATTGGCCAGCTTTTGTTAATCGGAACAAATGTCTAGAAAGATACATTGGTTTTTAAATGCTCTAAATCTCTGGTACAACGTATCCAGTAGTTCCAGGATCAAGGGCAGTTACATGAATATACAGAACTCGATCACAAACAGAACAATCAATCTTGAGCAATATAGATTTTGTATTGAAAAAAATTATCAAATTTTGAGATTTGATTGGAAATAAAAAGCCATAAAGAAAAGATTAGTCCGAACTAAGTATCAATTTAAAAGAGAAAAAAATAACAATTGAATAATACTGCACCTCCTTGTAAAAAAAAAAAACAATAAGCAAAATATAACAACATATATTCTGTAATGAATAGTCTTACGGCTACCAAAGGAGAAAAGATATAAATTCAGATCCGACTGATGTTGTTGGAAGAAGTTGGAAAACTCTTTTGTAGATTAATCAAAACAAGGAATAAGATTTTTACGGCTTCAGGACGTAGGAAAACCCATCACATAACAAACATTTTGGAAATTCGAACAGGACCTTCTCATCACTGTCACCAACATCACATTTGAGAATAAACATATAGGCTCGCACGAGAAAAAAGAATGAAAAAGAACAGAACAAATTGACAAATCGAACAACATATTCGTGAAAGGAGACAAGACTAAGAATATATACATGAAATGAATCATCAAACCAACAAAAACAACTCTGTCACCAACAAATTCACAAAAAACGAAAAAGAATTAAACATCAAGAAGAAAAACTATGGAGCAACTATTAATAAGGGGAGAAGAAACATCACTGACAAATTGTAGTAGTAGGGCAGGAAAGCTACAAGAAAAGATGTTTACATTTTCATGGAGGACCGCAAACGGAACTTTATAAACAAACCTACCACTAAGCTAATCAAACCCAAAAAATCCCAGATAGGGAAAATTAGTGAGAATATTTCAGAAGATATGACCAAGAGCATCAAACAACAACTAGCACTAAACCAATGGATAAACACAGATGAACCTATCATCTGATATAGTAATAAGCAGAAAATATTTGTGCTTTTATGCTATTCGACATAATTGACTTCCACTTTTCTATATCCAAAGGAATCTCTGAGAAAGACATGGAATTCGCAGATATATAAACTAACATCAATGATATGTATCTAGAAATATTCAAATACTGTCGACGGACAGTACTTAACGATCAAGATCAATGGACTTACAATACCGACAGATACAGTTTTGATGTTCTTATGGGTAATCTCGATTCAGCCGAGAAGTCGGACCTGGTCAGTTTGTATATTTTGCATAATCTCTCTGGAAAACTAAAATCTGAAAATATAGGAATGTACTGGGATGACGGCTGCTAGTTGTAGGAAGCAGCAACGCACAGAAATGTGAAAAAATCATCATAACAGAGACGAGAAAAAAATTAAACCCTACAGTTGAAATAGGGGCCAAAATATCTTACATCTTATCAGTCTTACTTTTAATTCAAATGATAAATTAACAAAATTCAAAAATATTCTTTAATCATATTTGTTGACATAAGTTCTAACAAGCACCAAAAAAACAAAAAACAAAACCGTGGAAGCGTAAATAAACCAGATTGCAATTGTACGAACGAGAACATATGCCTGACCTAAGATAAGCCAACCATATATCATAATTTACAAACAAAAAATATAAAAAAACAATACGTCACTGTCCTCATATCATTTGAAACTAGCTAATAGCAAATTCTAACCCATAGTAAAATGGGAAATATCAAAACAAATATACATATGCTGGAATATTGAAACCTCATGTTTCCTATGCCCGAATGAGAAATTTGCTGATAGAACAAAAAGAAGCAGAATTATTAAACAGAAAAAAATGGATAGCGTTAAAATGCTGGCATCGTTCAAAATATCTATCAGCAAGCATAGCCTAATAACCCATATATATCAAAAATTAACCACCGTAAATATCTTATTACCAAGAACATTTTTGTCTTTTTATACCTCCAGCAACTTTAAAGAACAACCCAATCACCCTAATTATTTTAGTCACGTAGAAACATACTGAACCCATAATAATTAAATGAAAAAAATAAGGTTATATAAAAAGAAGCCCCAACATTGGGAAACAGATTTAAGTGAGAATAAAATACTCTCAGAGAGGAAACATACCACAAAGACAAGATGGTTTAACTATACATTTATAACAAAAATGCAGACACCATATCTTCTTAATTTAAAATCTATAACTACCAGCAAGCACAGCCCCCTATTAAATAAAACGGGAAAAACATAACAACTATTGACTGACCACTAATCAAAAAAGAAAAAACAAAGAAAATATACAAAAATAGAATTAAAGGAAGATCCTACAACCTAGAAAAATAGACCCTTTACCGGAAAAAATGTCCTTTTTAGGGATCTAAAATATAGTATCATATTACATTCCTGATTTTTCTCATGTATATGTGTATATAATTAGATTGTACCAAGTGAAAGATATTGAACGTAAAAGATGAATTGGGAATCGGTTGAATATCATAGAAAATTGAACGGTGTGACCTTTTTTGTTTTGAGCATATCCGTTGACTTTACACGGTAACATTGCGGAATTAGTCCCAAGTTTACTTGTCTGGGATAAATCATGTGATATTTTTGAAAAAATATATTTCACACAATTATCACAAATTAAAAAATACATGAGAAAGATGTTCTCTCGACATTTGAGGTGTTTACAAGAAATTTGGGTAATTTTCTACGCAGATAAGGAAACATTGTTTTCAAAAAATCCCCTGAACTGATGTTTCTCTTCTACTACCAATAAATTGTTGGAATTTAATCTTTTTTTTAAACATTTTTTGCAGGAATTCAGTATATTGTTGATATTTTGTTTAGGGGTTCTTGTATTTCATTTAGCGCTTAACCTGCTACAAAGCTACGTGATGAAGGGTATCATTAGCAAATCAAATTTACTGCGGTAGTAATGCTCTGCAAGATTAGCCTTTTAACCATTACACCCTGAAAAAAGGATCAAGAAGCCTGTTATATCGATAATGTCCGGTAGGGAATGATGGATGGGTTTTTGAAATGCTGCAGACGATATAGCTTTTAAAAGTCTCAAAACTACAAGAGAATATGTGGCATTTACTCAGGTTAGCTTACTATGGCACAGCATCGCAAGTGTAGCGCACCTATTTATGATAAACGTCACTGTAGTAGTAATGATCTATTAGACGAGTTGGCAACCATTACCAAATGCTGAACCCCCGATATTTAGCAAGTTTAGCTATGATATATAATGTAAGTGTATTGGTGTTGATTTTCATGATGTAAAAATAAGGAAAATCGATACTTGAGACTGGATAATGCCGTCATCGTATGAGTCTCTATCTCTAGAATTATGTGATATAGTAATGTGAAAAATGTCAACAAGTCACTTCAGTGTAAACAAATAATATATATATATATATATATATATATATATATATATATATACATATATATTTATATATATACATATATATATATATATATATATATATATATATATATATATATATACGTAATATATTTTAGATTAGTTTCTTCGTCCAATAACTATATATCTATGTGTGTGTGTGTCAGTACAGTGAGAGGCCCCCTACGAAATATTCATTTGATATATTTCTTGTGCGGACGCTTACTTCATATTCACACAAATGACGTATTTCGATATAAAAAAACATATTCTAAACTTACAATGTAGAATAAAATATGAACAAAAGTACCAAATTTTGGATACATTGATTTCATATTTTGATACTTAGTTACATAACCCTGGTCCGCACTTACCACTAACAGACGTTTCTTGTAACCCTTCAAAATCCTCTGCACCCCCTTGCAACAAATCTTTGAAATTTTTGCCCATTCTTACTCAAAAAATATCTTCAAATCATCAATGTTTCTGAAGGTCCTTCCGATTAATTCGATCTTTCAAGCATCGACATTGACTTTAAATTAGACTCAAGACCGGGTATTGACTAGGCCACAGAAGCACTTTATCATTGTCCTGAACAAACCCTTCACTAGTTATTCAAACTGCGTGCTTTGTATTGTTATCTCATTGACAAAGCCAACCTTCTTCAAGCAACGGCTGTTGCACTAAAGAGATTGTATTAGTATAACCAAAAAGCTTCTCAACCTTGTGCTCAAAAATTTTTCTACAAGCAAAAATAAGAACAGTTGAAGCGAATTTCATACCATTTTGGAAGGATATCCAAGGATATTTGAGAGCAACTGGTACATCAGTCACCAAAGCAACTATTTGTCTCGAACTACTACATTATCTGATGTGCCCCAGTACTATCGGAACAGACCACCCAATTCATGGCATTCTTACCTCTGTGCTTTACTGAGGAGAGGGTGTTTTTTATCATAGAAGTACCAACATTTTTCCATGTATCAAGAGATGGTTTTATTAGACTTTGATCCATCCGGCCAGAGTGTGCTCTAAAGATAATAAGGCTTCTCTAAATAGTCACCAGCGAACCTCATCCGAGATTCTCCTTTTCTCAACAAAGCAGTTACCCGTAGCGCACAGGATTTTGAGCCATTTCCGTGTAGTTCATTACAAATAGTTGCTTGAGTAATCGATGCACCAGTTGCTCTCAAATCTTCTTGGATCTCCTTCCAAATTACCACTCACTGTGACTGTCCTTTGAAATTCTCTGAGTTGCCTGTAGGAAAATTTCTGAGTATCAGGTCGGGGAGTTTTTTTAAAATTGTGCTTAATATATTTCACTTCAAAATAGATGGATTAAACATCTTGGCAACGGTCTTATAGCTCTGACCTCTATTATGTTGTAAAATCACAACCTTTCTTTTCGTTTGAGCGCTCCTTTCCTTTAATCATGATTGTCCCGTGGCAAGAGGGTGAAAGTAGAGATGGACGATTGTGATTAAATCGTACCTTGGATAAGTATGGCTGTAACATTCCGAGAGTTTCTATGCAGATACTCAATTGTCTACACCTCAATCCCTTCATAAATACCATTTCTATGGAGTAAATTTTGGTGTCCGAATACTTTTCCCATTGTGATTTTTTTAGATATTCTATTCTGCATTGTAGGTTTAGAAATATGTATTTTTTGCTTCATTATTCTTATTTCTACGTTAAATCACCACCGGTGTAAATTTAAAGTGAACGAAAGCATCAGAGGTATATAAATGACAATTTAGTGTCGAAAACATATATATATATATATATATATATATATATCGTTGTAGACATTTGCACATTTTTGGTGAAAACAAACTTCAAGTTTAGAAATTTCATGATTCAAATAGGCGTCTGTAAATCATCACACGATGTCAAATATATATATACATATATATATATATATATAATTTTCTATTTGCACTACTGGATTTTCCCGTCTTCTTTGATGTCAGTATTGCATCCGACATTTTCACATCCTTCCTAAACATTCTAAAACTCTTCTGACGTTTATTTTCTCGATATCAAATCGACACAGGAAATATAAAAAAAGAAATTGATCATTGGTGATTTTGCGAAATTTTTTTTTGCAAGAGAAAGAACATGTCCATAGACCATTGACAGTGAACGTACTCACGAAAATCCTATTTCAATTTCTGTCTATCTATTTATCTCTCTCCGTTCCAATCTCTGAAACAGTTCGAAGGAAAATGACTGATGATAGCAACAAGTTTTACACACAGTGCCATAATGCCAGATTCTGCGTATAACTTAACACGGAAATAACTTACTGAATGGCCTAAATTTCGAAAAATCTTTTTATATCATTTATTTTATTAGTTGCTTGAACTATTGAACCTATCTATGAGTTCTTTTCCCGTCAGCACAATGTTTTTATCGATCTCTTCTTAAGCCGATGATATCCAATGACAGACCAAGTGTATCTCCGCCGATAATTCTTTGCTTAATGCGTTGCCCCATTACCAGTTTCAAAGATCGCTACACATTCTCTGGATAGAGCTCATTTTGGTACAATATTTCATTAATGGAGGTCACAGAAACGAGTGGTTTCATTGGTAATGGTTTGCAAAACTGGTGAAATGCACTAGTTTGAGAAAGGGTATTTTCTGAATTCTTGAGAAGTATTTCCATTTTGATAAGAAAATAGGATGGTAATAGCGAGACCTAAGGCATAATACTCGTAAAAGACTAAAATCTATTCCTCTGTTTTTTGGATTTAAGGATTATGACATGCACGGAAAGGGTCCCTTACAGAACATGAAACATCTTTATCGAAAAAATACAAAAACCAAAATATATATTCGATACAAAACCATTAAATAACACTAGCTTGATACACAATTCTATACGAAGTTATTTACTGATACAAAAATGCAAGATGACTAGCCTTTTATAATTCCTGCATATAATGCCCTGGATGCTACAATTACGTACCTTACATAGATATATTTGGAAGAGCATCCTGATCTTTAACTATACGAATATATGAAATATCGATCTTTGAGGAAATTGATAACACCCTTTATCTCCTTACTGATTGTACACTTGAAAAATAGTATAGAATATGATGGTCGTTGCATTGCACAAAAATAACATGAATGATGATTTTAATAACATCAACAGCATTCACTTCAAAATTTGAAAAAGCTGATCAATGAATGAATTACTTCTCTGGGTTTCTGTTGGGCAGTGGTCACTGAAAAGGGTTTGATATAAAATAAACAAGCATGAATGCTACTGGACCTGGATTAAAGCACCAATTTAGCATTTACTTGTATAGTAAATTGTCCCAAAACAAAAAGCCTATATAGGGGGAATTTTTAAAAAAACCAACAAAATTGTTAGTATATTATAAAAGGAGATATTATTTAGATTCAAAGCCCTCTAGTTCCATCAATGCAATCAGTAAGCATGATGAATACACGCGTAGCCTGCCAGACAAAGTTAAAATGAATAAACTTACGTTGACAGTCTTGGTGACCTCGTTAGATAATTGGAACATTTCCAGGCATACCTCGGAAATACGAGACCCAGCTGAAATCTATATGGCTATTCAATGACAAAAATGGCCCACCAAAAGAAACCATACTTTACTTTTCTAGAGAGTACTATCTTTGGGACCTAACACACTCATCCCAGTTTTCACCCAACTTTTGAAAAAATCTCCAAAATCCACTTTTAGGATTGCTACCAGTTGTTTTGTTAATCTCAAATATGGTCTGAGATCTCTTTGGGCTTGGCCAAACTTGACAGGGAGCAAATCTCTGAACAGTGAAGGGGGGCTACCAGACCTTGTCGGAAATACAATATCTTTTAGGGTTGCTACCAGTTGTTTTGCTATTCTCAAATATGGTCTGAGATCTCTTTGGGCAAGATTGGGTAAATTTCTGAACATTGAAGGGGGCCACCAGACCTTGTAGTCTGATAGAAGAGAAACCCCGCTCGTAACTTGAAAAATGCTTCTGTCGATCATTGTGAGAGAGACGGCAGTGCAATTTACTCAATAGAGGCTGTTTTTACGACTTAATAACCACACAGTGGTCGTGTCCGTTTATGCATACGCAGTAAGGTCCTTTCTTATTGGAAGTTACCCGAAGGAATCGGAACCAGTTCTTGAGATATTCAAATGCTTTAACAACTAAATACATTGGCCCATATATATATATATATATATATATATATATATATATATATATATAACCTACGTAAGTAAACCCTTTTTTATCGAAAAATTGATGAGTAGAATGAGATGAATCAATGCACAAAGCACTTAACACCCTATATAAAATGGCCATCTATATATATGGCAAAAACTATATAATGAAAAGATGGGTGTTTGATCAATACTGCTGCTGGTCCATGTTGACATAACTGTTTTGTTTTGAAATCCCTGAAATAACCCCAACCAGAGACAACTTATATATTGTACAATAATATCAAAGTATACGGAAAACAGGGAAAAGCATTGAAGAATATTCCGTGAAACGCATTGACAGATGTTGAGAAATAAGTGACTGAAGTGACGTTAAAACTTTTTGAGATTTTTTGATGTTTATTGCTTAAATGAATTAAAGCATTTTAGATTATATATATATATATATATATATATATATATATATATATATATATATATATATATAGTTTGTTAGTTAGTTAGTTAGTTAGTTTAGACAAAGTAAATACAATAAAAATTAAAGAAAATTGGGCTGCATCAGGAATCGAACATATTTCTGAGAGGGTGGCCGCTTCAACATAGCGATGTACTTACCGATTACCAAAGAGCCCACCGATTGTCTGTTTCTTAATACACACTATTGCGTTGAAAGAGACGGAAAAGCTAGGGAATAAACGAGATAAAAATTATCAAATCAGGTTATATATAAAATAACGCAACGTATAATCCATTCTCTCGGACCAAATATGTCCATTTCTCATAATTTCATTCATACATATATAAACAGAGAGAGAGAGAGAGAGAGAGAGAGAGAGAGAGAGAGAGAGAGAGAGAGAGAGAGAGTGAAAAAAGGAGGAAGAAAATCAAATAGATAAATAGAGACTCTTCTTGTTGATACTTCACACTGATATCCCGATATAAATTATGCCCATTCACACACACACACACACACACACACACACACACACACACACACACACACACACACACACACACACACACACACACACACAGAGGAGTGTCATAGCAAGAAATCTACCTATTTTACAATAGTCCCGGAGGAGGGCTACGGTAAAAGATCTGAAAGGATCCATAGTCAAGACTAAAATCAAAAACACGGATACAAAAAGAACTGAATTACATGCAACAGGAACCTGAATTATATAATAAATAGTTATAAGACAACGTGTTGAAATAACACAGATCAGATGGAAAGTAGCTTGCGTGACATACGGTCGTAGATACTTTGGGAAAATAAAAATTGACTAAAAATGTCTTCTTTTCAATATTACTGTATGAAAATGTTATACATCTATATGTTGTTCACTTTCTCTCTCTCTATATATATATCTATCTATATATATATGTGTGTGTATGTGATTGTACGTGTACTTGTGCATATACACACTTATTTGAAGTATAGCGCTGTCCAAATGTGCATATATAAATATGCCTCCAAATATATTCTACAAATCTGCACAATTATTAGCAAATATTTCCCCTTTATCGGTCACAGAATCTCTTTATTGGGTTATTTCTTTAGAAAAATCTGTGCTCGGTATGGTTCTATCCACAAAGAGAGGAAATCGTCTGTCTCAGTGAAAAAAAAATCAAGAACTCCCGGCATTAACTGATAAATATCTCTTTTCGAAAATTACATTTCATATCTTCTGGGGAAACGGCTGCAACTTGAAGTTCTTCAATTTTATTTCAATAAACGTTCATTTTAAATAAATGTTCTTTTTCCATTTTTTTTTCAAAATGTTTTGCTATAAAGAGACGTACAAAAGGTCGACCAGTTTTCAAGCTAAACAAAGAATCTCTTACGTTTATCCCGAATCTTTCCGAGTAAGTCACATCTTTTTCTCTCTCTCACAATCTTTGTCTTCTCAATTCTATCAGCTTTTTCTTGCTTCTACTCGTTTTGCCCGTGTCCTGTTTTTTTTTTCTAATTTCAGAAAATCAAAGCGTAGTAAAAAAAAAAACAAACAAAAAACAAATACATATCTGGTGAGTGACTCAATAGAAACCGTTATGAAACCAACGTCTTTTGGCATTGGATGATCAATTAAAAAATGAAAATGGGATTATCAATGAACGCTTCTGCTCTTGTACAAATGCTACCAAGCATAAACTAAGAGACTCATTAGCATAAAAGTCAACTCCTAAAATCGAATTTCGAAGACAGTTTTTCAGATCATAATAAAGAGTAAATATTGAAACCTTAAGCCGCCTCAGCCTCATGATGCGACCTGTGCGCGTGGGACATACATACATAGCTTGCCAGACTGACTTGAGAAGTGAAGTAAACAATATTTAGGGTAATTTGTGAGAGATTTTGTTCACAGTTCTAGATAATTATGGAGTGTTGCAAACCAGTTGAAGCCTACACTTTTAGGGCCCTCTGTAAGCAAAGCTCAGTAATCATCTCAAAGATAGCTTACACTTATTCTACACACCGTAAGTCAAATGTATTCTTCGCAAATTACCCAGTCAATGTTTGTGTACCTCAATCAACAAATTTTCACTCATGTCTGTATCCTTGTAAGTTTATTCGCCCTATATATCCAAACGCTCTCAATCAAACTCTCTTCGGTTATGTGGATCATAGGAAAATTAGGGTTAAGGTCGATCCAAGAATTTATTTTTAATCGAGTGATACCTTTTTCAATTTTTAAAAATATAACGTATTCATCATGTATGTCAACTAATATCACCAAAAGTTTTGATTGAAATACAATGCAATTTTGTGGAAGGTTGAATATTGGGCTATATAAAATCGGTTAAATTTGGGAACAAATAAAGAATTCAGAAATCAATTCATTTATCAAAAAGCGATGAGAAACAGCCCGATGTAGAAAATACAGTTACCTCTAACGTAGCAATATAAAATTGACTCAAATTCTGTTTTAGATAGTGCACTACCGTGGCATATGTATTACCTCGGCGGAGGTATTTCTTTGGCAGAGGTACGTACTCTCTAAACGCTTTATATTTTTCACGTTTAACGTGGGTTTTCTACTGCAGAATTTAGATTGATAATACCCATGTAATCAGAAATGCATTTCTTATCTCTATGATTACTTGCAGTGTACAATATATTCCATTTTTATCTATAGTTACCAGACTGCCGCCAGCAACTAATTCAATAGCAACAATTTATAAACGAAGTCTTCTAAGTATATAATATGTTACCATCTATCACCAAAGACAATGAATAGTAGAACAAATTATAGGAATAAACATTAGAGGACAATGTAATTGCTTAGTTGCACCCCAAAAACTTCAATTCATGATTCATCGTTTACTAACAATTAGATGTGACCAAGATGGCTCGTTTATTCTTGCATCTGCATCTGAATATTCTCATATTAAAAACTGTCAGACGAAACTGTCAAAATAGGTTTTTACTTCGGCTTTCAATTTGGTCCACTGGTATATTGGCCACACCTATTGAGCAGGAGGGCTGAAATTTTGAACATCCACTACTAATTATGTCGAAGTATTTAGAAAAAAAAAATCTTCCAAAAGTAGGTTTTTAATGAGGGGTTTGGTTTGCAATGTATTTCTATTGCTAAGTTGATCCCTCATTTTGTGTCCACTGGTCGCTTTGGGAATTCAGACTTTTTTAGTAATCACTGCCCGAAAAAAGACGGCAAATTTAACTTATGATGGCATGTTGGTTGTATGACAATTTCTTTTGTTGACAAACCAGTACTGTCTATAGATAACTTAAATAATAAGGATCTGGTACGTGTTTTTTTTTTTTACTGGATTCATGACAACTTCACGTGAACAACATTAGAGCAATTGCATATTACCATAAGGGGATCGTTATAATAAGTTTATTCGTTCATATGGGTCACATATTGTTTAAAAGAATGACTGATTTTATTTATATAATCCTTCGTGTAAAAAAACATCAACCTAATGAAACCGAATTTTTATTGAAAATAACTTCGATCATTTTCCAAGAAAAATGTATTCCATTTTTTAAACCACAGACTGTTGCCAGTATATAATTCGATAGCAACAATTTATAAGCGAATATTTTTATATTTATACAAAGTTTTCATTTATCACTGGAGACAATGTATACAGGAGCAAATATATTCAGGAATGGCATTGAAGGAAGTTGGAATCGCTCAGTTTCCCGAAAAAAAATCAATTTATCCATGATTCATCGTTTGTTAATAGAAAAATGATGCCGAAATAGCTAGCTGTTTCTGGCGGAGACATCTTTAACCGAATGAAGCCAACCAAATATACAATTGTTTATTTCTATACAATAAGTCAAATCATGGCTTGGTATTTACGATAGTCTCCAAGGAAAACAACTAATTGGGGATGAGTAGTCCCATAATTTATCAGAAACTACAACGCATGATAATAATCTATCAGGAGTGTCATAGAGTTTATTATAGAAAAAAGAAACGTTTCCAGAATGAATGCCAAAAACGTAAAACCAAATTTAAGGGAAGCTGATAGCATTTTGACATTTAACAAAGTATAAGTAGCATAAAGAATATATATGTGTATAGAGATGAGAAATCCACCTGTTAACGATTTATTATTTAGATTTCCAAGTGTTTCCGGGGTCCTCCATAGTTTTCAAGTAATCCTGAGCGGGGTTGCGATCTTTTCTTTGAGGATCTCCAATTCAAGCCCAATGTTTAAACTTTAAGTAACGAATGAATCAATTAAGCAACTCTTTTTTCACATAATTCCCATAACATCACTCAAGAATCTTTCCTGAGAAACTAATAAGTAAAAGACTGAAAAGATGCAAATGGTATATTTCTGTTAAAATGTCCATAATGTTCATCCAGCATCTGTTGTTATATAGGATTGTATCATTATCACTTTATTCGTATATTTTCATGATATTAGGACGGATGTCATATCAGCATGCATTTACTTGAGTGACGCAAAAAGTTAATTTCATGTTTGTTGTTAGATGCATTTGGAGGGTTTGATTTCAACTAACTTCATTGAAAGAGATAGTTTTTTGTTGTATTGTAACAGTTGTCATATCAGTGTGCATTTACATTATGTGACCAATCGAAATCGCCATGTGTTTACCATTAGATGAAACTTAGAGTTTTTAGTTCAAACTGACTATATTAAAAAAGATAGGCCTTATTGCATTCTGGAATATGTCAAATAAGTGTGAGTGTATAATCATATCGAGTGACCGGAAATAATTCTATTTTAGTCAATGAATGGCATTACGATTGCTACTCTAAAATATTGATTTGTATTATATATCAAGAGCTGTTATACCAATGTCTATTTTTAATAGATTGACCAATCATTTATTTATGTTTATGTTATTATATGGCAAAAGAAGAGAATGTATTTGTCACAGAACCACCGCATATATAGCAAAATATTGAATACAAAGGCATGCAGTTTTTGCTATTCGATAACCTGTGTTTTAAAAATTCATTTAACTTTTGCTACTGCCTGGCAAGCGGATTGATTTTCAGTTCATGATTTATGGAGTTTTTTTCTGAAGCAAATCAATTTGCTAACCTTTGTCTTTTCGGATATTACAGAAGCTGAACGCAGCATTGGAACAAACATTATTTTACGTCCCTATAAGCAAGTATTATCTCATTTTTAGTGTATCTCTGGAGCGGATAAACACTTTCTGAATAAGTTCTGTCAATCAATAGAGCATGAAAAAAAAAGTAAAGCGTTTTTCATTTGATTTTCGAAAGTTTGAATTCATTTTGTGACTATTAGTTGCCTAACTAAATCGATTGAAACATTTTGCGCTGAGTAGAATTGTCTGTTACATCATCAGAAATCAGAGATGACATTTACAAATTGGATTGCAAAAATAACTCGCCTGAACCATTAAAGTCATTGATCCTGTTGATAGCTAGACTAATAACCGGAAGTGCTCGTCCAAAAAGTTTTGGATAGTTCTTACTTACATTAACAACTGTCCTATGGTGACTCGTATGTAATCAGGAGAATAGAAAAAATATTAAAAATACCTGGTCTGTCGCTTTTAATCAAACACACACACACACATACAAACACAGACAGACGCCCATGTCTTTCTCTCTCTCTCTCTCTCTATTATATATATATGTATATATATATATATATATATATATATATATATATATGTATATGTACAAGTAGTATTGACCGATATTGAAATCAAAGTCAACCAAATATGCCTTAATACTGTCAACATTGGTTTCATTTAGTTTTCAAGTTAGTCTGGCTGGCTGTGTATGTATTTGTGTATCATGTATACAAGCCAAACCGACGGAGGAGGAGGGCACCCAATTTTAACATTTTCTCCTTATTATGTTTTGTTTCTTCTAAGCTTAGACCGCCAATAGAATCTTAGTGGAAGTTCAAATTACAATGTAAGTTTATGCTTGATCAAGCCCTAAAGTTTGTGTCAGTTCATTTTTTTGTTCTTTAAGATTCTGACATTTTAGTGAACAATGACCAAACAGAAGGCAAAAGAGGTAACATTTATTCATCATCGATTTTTTCAAAATTTCACCAGAAGGTACACTGCAAAAATGATCATGTGACGGTTTCTTTTGTTTGACGACCAGATCAGTCAAATTTTGAAACTAAGTCTATCCAGATATTCACTAAACATATCTAATGATAATATTTGATTTCAGGTTCCCAAATTAGGTGGTCTTCCTAATTAGATAATTATTATTCAAAATACTCGTTTTCCAGTTGTATTTGGACACTAACCAACAGAGGTAGTAGGAAATTTTCAACCATTTCTTCAAAGAAATCGGTTCGAGTATAAATTGATTCTTCTCTATTTGATTGGAAGTTTAACGAATTTAATAAGGACACTGGGGATACTGTGTAGCACCAATCTTTTGATACAGATAGGGCCTTCTTAAATTAAAAATCAAGATTCAAATCTTTGGTTTTTCCATTATTTTCAACCTTAGGGATACACCCACTAAACACATAGACGGACGTTTGAATAGATAGATGCATAGATGGATTGATAATACGCATACCTGCATGCCTGCACACACATACATTCACACACACACACACACACATATATATGTCACACGACAGGATGCCCCTAGCAGATGGGATACCATTTTTTGCTCACAAAGCAAATCTCCTGATGGTGGACTCATGTTCCACATCAAACCTATAACCCTTAAAAGTACACACACACACACACACATAGGACATACTACTGAGGATGGGAATTCCTCCCAAAACATGTCTAGACCTTTAGTAAAACCATTTACAGATGAATAAACCTAACTTCCATAAACTTTACTCCCGTGTCTTTCTCACTTTCTATAGTTCATATTATATATATATATATATATATATATATATATATATTTCTAGTTTTATGGATATTACTATATACATATATGATGCGCATCCATTAAAAACAACTTTCAAAACTGGGCACCAATGAGATGTTTCATGAGCTTTTGACAAAGATCCTATGTAGCTGTAACCTTAACATTTTGTATTGAGCTACGTTGATTATTTCTTATGTGCCAAGAGAAACATGCGTGTAGGGCACTTCTTGCTTTTGTTCAAAGTTGAAAAGTTAATGATCTTGAATATCACTGTGCTTGTGTGTGATTCTGTTTCAAATTTGTAAAAGAAAAACAACTTTTTTTTAAGACTTTCCTAATTTTTCAACGGACCTGAGGATTGTTTCAGTCATACGCGACATCATGAATGGCTCCAGCGTTTCCAATTAGAGAGGACAACAACCTAAACGATGCCAAACCTGGACAACCTATCACGTCGACAAATGACGAGCTCTTTAGAAATGTCCTTGCTGTGATCTAGGGAAATGGTCGCCTGACTGTCTGTGAAGCTCCCAGAGAGGTCAGAATCTCTAAATGTTTGTGTCACATGATTTTAAAAGGGTAACTAATAATGTTTACTGTTACTGCAAGATTTGTGCCCCGTCTGCTGATAGACAAAGATTTGGCAAAACACGAGAAAACTAATGTGTCCCAGTTGTCCAACTCAGTGGTTTTGGCACCTGTCAATATCTTTTTGTTTGTTGGCAAAGCTAAAATCTACCCTGAAATGTTGCCAATTTCAGACCACAAGACCTGCTAAGCCATCCCTAAAAAAATGACGCCCAAAATATGTTACAGAACCAGAAAAATTGCTAGAGATGATTTATCGACAGCGGAAAGAACTATTATAAAAGGGACATGTATATATCTGAAGCGAAGGTTTCAATCCTGCCTCACGGTACTGGATGAGATAATGGAAAGTCTGTAGCCACACTGAAGAAAGGTATTACGTCGAAACAGCTGTCTGTGGATGACACAATAATTAATGCTCCTCTATTCAGGGTTGAGCACTCTTTAAGTGAGGTAACTCATCCATTGTAAGCTCAAGCAATGCTCTTCCATAGGAATAGAACACTCTGGTAGATGGGAAATTTATGCGTAAATAACTATATATTGCTTAAATTCAGCCTTATTAACCGTCCCGCTCAGAGGTAGGGTATCGGCCTCCAGGTCTGAAGTGAAGGTTACAATCCTGCCTAGTGGTACTGAATGGGATAAAGGAAAGTCTATACTCACTTTGAGGAGATGTAATACATCGAAATAGCTGTCTGCAGATGGCACAATAATATATATATATATATATATATATATATATATATATATATATATATATATATATATATATATATATATATATATATATATATAGGATTATTTATAGCATATTCAATATATTTTCAGCCTTATCAGGTTACACCCACCTACACAAACACTGAAACACATACCAAAATGAGATTAGTCAAGAGTGGACCAGTAAAAAAGGCTTTGAAGATTGCATTGCGCCATATACAGAGGACAAAGCTTCTTATTTCGAAATCCTAATTTTCATGTTTTTTACAACTGCAGAGAACGCAAAATTAAATTAGCCAAGGAGTACGCCATAAGCGTAGACCTGGATATTTCTGCTTCTTTCCAATCATCCTCTTCAATGTTAAGCGTTCCTCCTCGGCATCAATGTTAAGCGTTCGTCTATTTTTATTTTGTCTTATTTTCCATGAACAGTTTATTATGATCCACTTCCGCCTAGCTGAGCTTGTCGAAGCCCCACCAGAGCTCTGCCAGCCGTGTATTCGGGAAAAAAGCTTTCCATAATCTGTCCAGTCTCTGACGATCTGAACTGGAAGGTGTACATCTCTCAGATTGGTAGGCAACAAAATTTGAAGAGCCCAATCAGGCCTGTTATCAATCGATACCTACAGAGAGGGAGAGACATATTCATATTTCTTTACTCTAAGGGTATTATTGCAGGTACGTAGTTTGTTTCAACCAGGCTTTGAACCTGGCTTACACATACCACTTTGCCTGCTGATAACTGTTTTGCCACTTGCACTTACTGATTTTATTATCGACACAAATACCTGTTGAACCAACTACCAAATCGATTGTCTCCAAATTAAGAACGGTATTGATATGGCGCCAATGGTCTGTGGTCTGGAGCAGGGCGTTGACTTTCCCGATTTCTCATAATAGGAAGATGAAAGGGAAATGGGTTTATGCCTTTTCCCAAGTCATAAGTGCAGAGTACAAGTAGATTGTCTCAACTGAAGTTTGGACTGGACATGCAGATTCCGTTTTCTGTGCTGCTAACCGTGAGGCTACCTCCACTTCCTTGCTGTTTTTATTATTGACACAAATACCGTTTGAACCGACCAGTACAGTAATCGTCTCCAAATTAGGAACAGTATCAATGTGATTGAATCGGCCGCAAAATCATTGTTGACGCCGATGGTCTCTGGTGGATAAATGGATAGAGAAACTTCTGTCTAGAGCCTAATTGCGAATTCAAAGACAAAGCTAGAAGCCACTTTGCAAGGAATCGTCTAAAAGTACCAACACAATCTCACTGAATTGCTTTTCGCTAAGAAGCACAATCGTCAGATTATTCGCCTATTTTGGAAGTGGAATCTCTTGAGAAACAGTTTTAATTTCAGGTTCGGCAGTGTTTCCAAATATTTTTGGTTCGTTGCGTATTTTTTGTTTTCCTTGATGATTGGAACACAGCGTTATTCACATTTCGTTTTTTCCCCCAACTCTGAAGGGTGTGTGTAGGAATTATTTCTTCCTTTTTGCAAAGGGTTGAGAATTAGGAATCGGGTCAATCTACCACTGTGTAAATAAAAAAAGATCCCGGAAAACGTAAAGATAATACAAAAAAACAAAAACAAAAACAGAAAACAACAAACAAACAAACAACAAGAACCTAAACAGAAAAAAATAAAAACAGAACAGGAGAAAGAAAAGAAACGTGTCTGGTTAGTCACTAAATAGATACTGTAATGTGACCAATGTCTTTTGGTATCATGCCCTGTTTTGGGTGATCAATTAGAAATGAAAAACATTGAATTTTCGGACCAGGTATACACCAAGGGATCAATTTAGCATAAACGTTTTTTTTTGCAAATTGAACCTCCCACCAAAACCTATTATTTACGGGCATTCAAAAAAAACAAAAAAACAAAAAATAAACTATGTTTCTTTTAACGTAATTATAAATACAAGATTATATTTTGAGTTGTCCAGCTCCATTGATACGACTTGTAGAAATCTATGTCGATAGTTTTAGTAATAGCTCTGGTTGACAGTTTCTTACAGAAAAGTAGTAAGCCAGAGAGAAAAAATAATTAATCCCCGAAAAAAGCAACAACGGCTGATGAAAAAGCTTATAATGAAAGATTGCGACCCCCACCAGGGGAAAAAGAAAGAAAACACAAGTATCAACATGCTTTATGCGAATGTAAAAGCAATTCACAATTCTGGATATTGCATCGTATCAAAAAAAAAAAAAGAAGAAAAATTAATATAAAAGAACAACTCGTTCTGTTTTTTCCAGAAGTGTTTAATATAGATAAGACTTGGGTTCTGTTTCTTCATTTTACTTCACTCTTGCATAGTAATCAACGTTTGCATTCTTTTTCTCGAAAAATAAAAGAGCAAAAACTAATTTATTCGCAAGGAACATACCTCTGATATTGATTAACTAAGCTTATATTTGGACTGTATATATTTTGGGTCATTACAAGCGAATTCCAAGCTAGTATATATATATATATATATATATATATATATATATATATATATATATATATATAGCACAATATATTACAAAACAAACAGGGGCCAAAAATATCACAGAGACTATCATCAGTCTTTTAATGTCCGTGGTTGGACATAGACCTTCCTTGGGATTTGCCACACTTCTCTATCATGGGCGTCACAGAGCCAGTACTTCCTGTATTTTTCTAGATCGTTTCTCCATCTAATATTCTGCCGGCCTCAGTTGGGCATGTGATCTGGGGGGATCCGTGTCGCGAGTTGTGAAGTCCATCGGTTGTCTGCCATTCTTACAACATGGCCAGCCCACTGCCATTTGAGATTTTTAATCGATTCCATGATGTCCCTGACTCTTGTTTCTTCTCGGATGCTGCCTCACTGACCCCATCGGGTAGGAGAGAGCGAGAAAGAGATCTCTACCCATGGAATTTGCATCCAATTTTTTCGAAAAATAAGATCGAATTGCGTTAGGAATTTTTTTTTTCAGCGCTTCGAATATCCATTCTTAACTTATAAGTCGACTCAAATTGCAATGGGCCGGCCAGGTTGCAGAAATGTCAGACGACCGGTGGACATTACAACCTCTATCGCGTATACTCAAAGATTTTATGCGAAATTGTGGCCAAACTATTCAATTTCAAAAAGACGATGGAACAGTGAATGATTAAGTGCCTGAAAAAGCTGAACACTTGTTGGCTAATGTCAACACTAATCAATAAAATTCAGTCTACGTAAGATGTTTTTTCTCGCATCTGGGATAATTGCTGCTTTTACTTCTGCTTCAAAATGATTCCTCAGAAATATTCTTTCGATTCTTCTTTTAGTCTTTTGATTAGAACAAATACTATGGAATCTGCTCATTGTGATCATTTTAAGACAAGGTCTTTCAAATTACTATGAAAGGCTGATAACGTTTAACGGATGATATAAATATTGGAACAATTTACATTCATTGGTATAAATTTGCATTCGTTGTTATGCTATTTATTCTGTTTTATTATGAACAACTTTATATAATAGAACGAACAGCGAACCAACTTTGAATCATACAGAGAGCCATGGAAAGAGCAATGATAGGGATAACTCTGAGTGATAGAAAAGGGTGAACATGGACCAGAAGTATAAGTAGGCAAAAGGATATTATTTACAAAAAATAGGCAGCCAAAATAGAGATGGGCTGGACACTTAGAATGATGGAATAACTACGGATGGAATAAATGAATACCTCTTTAGTGGCCCTTGGACGGTAATCACAGTAAGAAAGATAGACAAACGACGGAGAGATAGAAAGATAGAAAGGTTTGATGGCGAGAGATTGCAGACGTCAGCACAGTTGTGCTCGTCATGAAAGGAGATTGGACTTATAATGGCTGATGATGATAATATTGAAAATTAATCATTTTAAATTCTTTTTTATCAAATCAAGTGTTTTGTTTCGTAATATTTTGATAACAATAACCATCTGAGAGCATCATCCATCATAATAAGGAACACTTCTCCTGGTATTCACATTTATCATCATCATCATCATCATCATTATCATCATCATCATCATCATCAATCCTTTCGTCGTTGGATATACACCTTCGGAAGATTCACCTGATATATCAATCGTAGGTGAGCCAATCCTTTCTGAACTCGTTTAGTTCGTCCCACTATCTTATATTCTTATGTCCAACGATTGTCTGTCATTCTTGCTAGATAACTAGCCCATTGCTATTTGCACTAAAAAAAATGGATCCCATAATGTCTCAGACTCATGTCTTATCCTAATATATTCTGCTGTATTGTGATCTCTACGTGTAATGCTGAGCATGAATGATCATCATAAAATCAAAACCTTTTTTCCGACCGTTTCCTGATCTGATCCTTGTGAAGATTCCCTTTCTTTCCTGAGGATGCACAGAAATATCGATCAGCATATCAATCAACGATCTGTCAGCAGAAGAACGCCCAGGTATCGATCGCTATTGATGTGAGAGTCCCTTGAAAAAAAAACTATCTTTGGGGAAATGGCTGCTCGCGAAAATGACGAAAAAAAAAACATGGAGGAAAGAGCTGTGAGTAGGTCAGAAATGAAGATCTATTCCTCGGAAGGCAAGAACGAACAATACATAAAGGAAATACGAAACATTTCAGGAAGAAATCTATCTATTTCTTACTCTCTCGTCAGGAGGTGATAGTCAATGATCCGTTGCTTTCTTGACGATTATCATGAGTGTCCCAAAAAAAAAAAAAAAGTGATGTAGTCTTGTGATGAACAATCGCCGAAAATGACACATATTTTCAAGACTGAGCTTTCAAATCTTGTTCCCATCGGTGACAAACTTTTGAAAAATTTAAATTTCTTCGGAACGGATAATTTTAGTCGAACATATAATGTCATCCCAGTAATTCAAGAAAAATATCTCCCGAAAAGTGTATAAGATTATACCTAATTTTGTAATACACTTGGAGTTTATCGCCGTCACATTAACTTATCATTTTAGACTAGGTCAATCTGAGAAGAGTTCTATCCTAAGCCCAAGACACTTTGATGACATCATGTTACTTTGAATGATCATTGTATTTAATCAATATATACATGTGTATTGTGTGTTATTTGCATGCATATTTATGAATTATTTCTGTCTAGATTTTTGTTAGTCTCTTCTCCCTCATCCTAATTTTGACGTCCACAGATTCGGCTTGTTCCAGTTATAATATTCCAAAACAAAGCCTCTTAGGTTGAAATGAGTGTCATATATACGGCTCTTACTATATAATTTAAGATAACAATTTCTTAAGTTAACATGAATGTGACAGGCATGGCTGTAAGTTCCTATCTCCAGCAATCGTCCTGGCTGCTGCTGATGATGGCCAGTGTTTTCTGACAGCAATATGCTCAGCTGATAGAAACTGCTGATTCTATGCAGGATAGGCACGACCATTATATATATATATATATATATATATATATATATATATATATATTGATGATTGCTCTTTTGATGTAGGTTTTATGTGATTGTGGATCGAAAGATAGAAAAAATAGCAAAAACAACTAGCAAATATCTGATCCAAATATTACCCAGTTGAAACAATAATCCTTGTTCGATGATTCCCTAAAGATAATATGTCATCTTTACGAAATTATCTGTTTATATTGATCAGGAATTCAGTAAGAACGCAATTAATGGCTTCCTTTTTCTTTAAACTTTTTACTGCAGATATGGAGTTCAAAATGTATGAAAAGTTGGATTATTTGAAGGAGGTGTGATGAACGTTACAATATTTCATATCCCAATGCACTAAGCTCAGATATTGTCTGCTCAGAATTATTTGTCTAACACTGTCATGGGGCATTTCATCCACTCCATGTGAGACCGGTTCTTCCAACTTTTTAATCTTTCCCATTACCTTCAAGGGGAGCAGTATGGTCGTTGTTCAATTTCTCATAGTCTCCAAAATTTACTTGGGTCGTTATTTGTGGGTTATTGGCCACTACTGACAATAGTCTCCAAAAATACGTTGGAGTACATTATTTTCTGGTCGTTTGCAACCACTGTCAAAGGTCTCCAAAAATATACCGGCACTCGTTATTTGCAGGTCGTTGGCTGTTAGTGTCATAATGAATAAGTTTGGCATCCCTTCAGAGTTTGATACTGGTATCCATATTTTCAATCTCTCCAGACCAATGAATAGTTTGTACCGTGGAAGTGTTAACTTTAAATATTCTGTGGACGTTCGTAGCATTACGTCGTAATCAAGATTAGTACGTGTAACAGTTTTGGTTGAAACATCGTTGGTACTCCATTAATAATGAATTGTATTTTTTTTTACATTGGATTTACAAAGAATGGTCTCTTATTTTCACACTATGATACAGAAACAAGCTGCATTTCATGCAAAACAGCCTAATACATTTGTGTGCCGACAGAACACTGACAATGCCTCCTTAAATATACACACGACATAGTCTTCGGTTGTTTTCATTTTTTCTTACGTCTACATTGGAAGAACGTTCATCAGGTTGAAATTATTCCAATCCATTTATTTCTGCACCTGTTTCATGTCCTATTAAAATCTCACACATTCGAAGAAAAGAATGGTTTGTAAAAAGAAGAACAAATGTTTCTTGATTATATTGTTCACACAGGACAAACACAATATGTCTTGAACTGAAAACATCTCTCTTAATCACACTTCTGATTTTTTTTATTACTGTCTCAACCTCATCACCATCATCATCATCATCAACAGCAGCAGCTGCACCAGGCGCAGAAGCCTTTTAGCATCCAACGTTGAACATAGATTCACCAAATCTCTCTATCTTGGACGTCGATGAGCCAGTAATCGTCTAGATAACTACGCCATCTTACTTTGCCTCGGCCACAGCCTTGCACCTGATCTTTGAAGATCCATTTGTGCGAGATGTTATGTCCATTGGTTGGTTGACATTTTTATGACACGACCTGTCAATTGCTATTTAGGTTTTTCAACCGTTTGTATGATATATCGGACTTCTGTTTTTTCTCTGATGTACTATGCTGTCTTATAATCTCTCCATGTGATGCTGAGCATGATTTTCTCTTGCGCAGGTTGCATGGTTCTCATTATGAAGGTTGATCTTCTGATTAAGTTTCATGTTTGAGCTCCATAGGTGACTATATGGCAGATGCATTGGTTATTGACCTTTTTCTTCGGGATGGGGGATTTTACTGGTGAGTTGAGCATGCTCCAACCGAAGCCTGCTATCCGAGGCTGATTCTTCGCTTGGCATTTTCTTCTTTCGAGAATTTCATGGAGATTTGTTGTCTTAGGTGGATTTAGTCGTCTATTTTCTGCTGCTCTGGATTTAAGTATTGCTATTAAGTCCCTGTGAAAGGGTTCACGTATATAGAAATTTCGCTACTATCCCAAAGAAAGTTCCAGAAACCACTTTGCTAAGTCGTAACGGACTTGATCGAAGAATTACCATCATTCCAAATCGGTAACCCCTTTGAATCTCCTTCAACCCCGGAATGGGGACGATCGTAAGTCAGGCCAAGACATTGGTGATTGTTGTGGTGAGATGTACTAGAGATGGGTGTGTCGAAAAGAAAGCACGAGGGTTTGCACTGACTCTATGATAGCTGGTGGCAAAACAAAAGCTGAATACTACTTTCCTTTTTTGCATTTTCTGACAGAGTGAAAAGTGTTTGGAAGTGAATATTTAAAAAAGCGACTACCTGTATTTGAATTTAGATGAGTTCTCTTTAGAAAAAAACTAAAAAAAACACTTTACAGTGGGAGGGTCTTTAGTATCATATGGTTGGTTGGGGATGTTTCTATTTCGAAAATTGTAACCTTCAATTGGATGTTCCGATTGTTAGGGATAGAAATCACCCTCCAATCTTGTGTTTCATTACATAAGTAAATAAAGCGATTTTTGACTCTTGTTAGAGTTGGTTCAGCATTAGTGGCCACCGTTCTGTCGACAAAGACAAAGGAACGCCCCCTTCTATTGCACATGCTTGGGCGAAGCAGATGTAGTTACTAAGAATTTCAATCTTCCGAGTCTCCCTAGGCATTGCTGATGTAGTTCAGAGGAAAACAGAGTGATACGGCTGGCCTTGGCAATTGCCCAAAATGTCTCAAATTTGACATCAAACCACCTCAATGTGGCATCACTCACCGGTTTGGGATCAGTGTCATCCTTCTTTTTGACTGGTTGCCCTCCAAATCTGCCTCGGTGGGGGATAGGTGGATTAATGGTTTTCCCAGAGGCATCAGTGCAAAGTGGACCTAAACATCCCTAACATGAATTTGAACTCAATTCATCGATTTCATCGTTCAAGTCGTTACTGACTATGCCAATTACACTTGAGAACAATCTGAATGGCAAAAGTACATCACTCACGTCAATATCCTTGACGATTAAAACTGAGCTGCTGTTTAATTAGTTCCACCAAATTGTTAATATCCGGGAGCCTCCAAGATAAAAAAAAAAGTTGTTTGTTTTTTTTACAAAAATTAAAACAGAAAATATCTAATTAGTCACCCAATATCAACTAGCGTCTTTTGGCAGCACGCTGCGTTGGGATGATCAATTGGAAAATCAGAAAATTTGGAGATCTGTAAATAAGTTATTCATCTTGCCTTTTCAAAAAAGTTCGAATTTATGAGAAAAATAACCGTGAATACTGTCAATAACTGTAGGAACAGTATTGCATCGTCTTTGATTGAAAGCTGACCCATCTCCTAAAAAGAAAGAGGTTCAAAAAACATAATGAAGGAGTATATCTTCAAGTCTTCAACAGTCCTGTGCGGTCCGCTCACATGATACATACGTGAATGAATACATAGCCAGCCAGACCATAAAAGATACTGAAGAAACTAAGTGATCAATTCAGCATACATTTACATTGCAAATTGAACCCGTTAATAAAAACCTATTTAGGGTTTTTTTTACGGGGCGTAAATGTTGGAATATCCACACCTATACATTCATCGTTGAGGACTGTACTCTTGATACATACGTTCATGCAAAGCCAGCCAGACCAGCTGAAAACCGGAGAAACCTGTTGAATGTGGTTCAATTGTAGCAGCTAACACGTTTGATTCATGCATACGTAGCTAGTTAGATCAGCTAAAAAACTCGAGAAACTGACTGAACGTGGTTCTATTAGTGCAGCTTGTGTGATCGATCCATCCATATATGAATAGCCAGCCAGCCAGCCAGCCAGCCAAACCAAGTTGAAAACTAGAGAAACCAATGCTGATGGTTTTAGAAGCGGTTTTGCTTGACGTTTCCCACCGAGAAACAGTCTCATTCGGAGGCAGATATGGTAAAACAATTATCCCGATGAGAGGCTGAGTAGCCTAACGGTTAGCAGCATTGAAAATGGGTTCAGCAGAGCATGTTCAAACAGCTGATCATCCGTGATCTCTTTCTGAACATTCTCAGGCCATCAGAAGTTCAAGAGCGAAAAATTATTGCATCATCATCATCATCATCACCACCACCACCACCACCATCAGCAGCAGCAGCAGCAGAATCAGCCATTTGAATCCTCTTCTTCCAGCTGTGTCAAATGATTTTGACTTTTTGACCGCCACGATTTCGTTTTGATAATTTTGAGGGATCTATTTTTTAAGTCACGGTGTCTAGTGGTTGTCTGATATTCCTGCAACATGGCCTGCCTACTGCCATTCACGTCTATTGATTACTTCTAGGTTATCCGACACCAGTTTCGTCGTTAATATGGTGCTTTTTGTGATTGTTTCCCTGTGAAAGTTGCATGTTTCTTAGTTTAAGGGACAACTTATCGCTCAAGTTCCATGTTCCTGCTCTTTAGTTGACTGAGTGGTTGTAAACTCTTCTATTTGAAGACCAACCAATGAGATCTTCTTCCAAATACTAGTAGATGCCATTGGTCATAAAAACGTCCATTTGAATTTTGTTGCATTCGTGTAAAACCTGCAATATCAATGTTACCTCAATTGATGCTCTCCGCTATTTTCATCCGTGTTGTTTGATAAAATTCTTGTTGATCCCTTAAAGAACATAGAACCATACGCACAATGCTGCAGTTTAAATAGCACGTAGATCTTCTTCAGTATCGATTTGCTAATCCCACGCCAAACCTTACTCTTTCATCTTGGCTAGGGTCTCTTTATGGCCACCTAAAGCTTTCCGGAGTAACTATCTCTTAACCGGGCAGCCTTACACGTCTACGAGACTTCAACTGGCCTGCTGGGGGAGGGGGGGGGTGATTCATGCATCTCCAAAGGGTATTCATGCATAGTAAACGTAAGCTTTGACCGAAACTCGAACTCGGTTCGACTGTTTCCCTTTCTCTATCCATTTACTGTACCGTTGCTCGCACATTTTCTATTTTCAGCTGCATTAACGGTATATCGTGAAATAGATTGGCAATTATAATTGGTGCATAAGACAACGTCAGATGTTATCAAGGTACGGAAGTTCGTGCATGACAGAATCACCTCGGTGACCTATCAGAAATTGTCAATCAAAGTTATTTATTCTAGTTTATTAGTTCGAAATAGATATTATATAGCAATCAATACAATTTGATCGAATGATGGTGTTGCTGGGTGTAAACAGCCCCAGGGCAACCTCCAAGGGGCCATAACAATCCAGTTGGTCCCGAAAAGATACTAAATTTCACTTATCAATGATCTTGTCAAGTGATTGAGATTCACTTCAATCTAGAATAAAAGTAATTGATTTCAAATTTAGATTTATCTGATCACTTTGCCTCTTGGCAAGTGTTTTCGATGTGTTGAACTTTGCACAGTGACTCGTGATATATAAACACACACACACACACACACACATACACACACAAACACACACACACACACACACACACACATATATATATATATATATATATATATATATATATATATATATGAATTATATATATTTCAGCCCTATGTCAGTGGTAATTGACTTGATTCCCGGCCAATTATTGCTCCAGTTAAACTAGAGTGCGAGGTTTGTTGTGGTTGTCAATGTCCTGCCAAGGCCTGGAGTTGCCGTCAAACACTGATACTAAGTCTAGAATTGTCAAATTTCTGTAAGAAATCTTCAATTTTGTCTGGAGCTGTTGTCAAATTCCCTTACAGGGTCCTGAATTTTAACAAACTCCGTTCCAAAGGGCCGGAGCTCTCAAATTTTTGTACAAAATCTTGAATTTTGTCAAATTCTGGTACAAAGTCCTGAGTTATTGTAAAACTCTACTGCTATGTCTGGAGTGGTTGTTAAACTCTGGCACAAAGTTAGGAGTTGACTCTCTTTCCTTACCATAACAACAAGAACATGAACCATCCTCACCAAAATCAAAGATGTAAGCTTATATGCATTCTTTCCATTCCCCTACTGGGATTTGACCTTACGACTAGCTGATTGCTGGCAAGATGTTTTACTGAAGTTTTTGATATTGACGGAAATTTATCATACATACGGATACACATGGGCTCTTTCATTCTAATCAATAGATACATCTCTATAAAAAAAAGCCCGTTTAATCTTTTTCAATTTATTGTATATACAACATAGGAGTCTTTGTTTCCATCAGCCCGTGAACCAGTTAGACCAGAGGACAGCAAACTAAGACCCCGCCCACCCTGCAGTCTCATTTCGCCCCAGCGACTTTATCGAATATGTATCGTTCAACGCGACCATTCTTTGTTTTCCTTCATTCTTGTTTAACGGGGATAGGCGTCAGCTTTTAGCTCAACCTATTCATGTGAATAAACCTTTTTGAATTGAAGTATATACTGAGTCTGTTCATTTGGCCAGTATTAACTGATCACTGATTGCAATCTCCTTCGATTACATGAACCACACAATTTAAAAAACAATCATTGTTGATTATACATAAATGGAAATTGGTGTACATTATACTCTCATGATGGAGAAAAATGAAGTAACCAAAAGAACAATCATTTTATTTTCGTATTATTTCGCCTTGGCCCACAAAACATAAAAATATCTCCAATGCAGAACAAAGAAAAAAGTCCAGGAAGAAGTTTTGCCGACTACACTAAAGACTAACAAGTTTCAGTAATGCAACCTTTGTCATATACCGATCTTTTCAGAAAATTCCCCAAACATTTAATACGCTATTGAATTTTTCACATACGCAAGTCGAAAGAGATAGTCGTAATATTATTCGAATTTATATGATCCAGCGATGACATTATACAATTTTGACTAGGATTGCTTTGACCGTGATTTATGTAGCTTGGAAATGTAAAACCAGGATCGTTATGCCAAATCAGTGATATTTCAACTTTCTCTCTACAAAAATACATGAATACGTATTTCATTTAATCAAAACTAACATATAAAACAACTACATCTTTTTAAAACCAAAGTTTGTGAGATCAGACCCCCAAGAATAAGTAAATAAATATATAAATATGCAGTTTTATTTTGATTAAAAAAAGTTTCACTGTAATTTTGCTGATATATATATATATATATATATATAGGTAACGTACGTAGATAAGTGCGTGACATACATTATAAACTAACAAAGGGATGTGGTTTCTGATCTACGCGGTTGGGGTGCCATGTTAATACAACTGTTTTGTTTTTGAAATCCCCGAAACCCTTACACGGTGAAAAACAGAAGATCACAAAAAGAGACAATATTGTATCATGAAAGAAATCATCGACAGATACAAGAAATTTAAAAGAAAAATGTATGATGTTTAATACTTTAAGTTGTGAAGCTTTTGTGAATACATATATATATATATATATATATATATATATATATATATATCAACAGTTATCATATATATATATATATGTATAATTATAACAGAAATACGGCTTCTGATTTTAAAGAAATGAGATATATATATATATATGTATATGAGTGTGTTTATGTGTATGAAGAAAATATCTCATAGGCGTTCCCAGCTTCAAGATTGTTATTTTTCATCATTGCACAAAACAATCAAATAGCTTGACCTATATAGGTTCAGACAGGTCTCTTACTACAACACATTATCCCTTTGCCTTTGTTTGTTAAGATATACAAGTTAATCAGAATAGCAAGTGTAAGAAAGAGCTGGGCATTTAAAGTCTATTCTTACTCTCCTCAGTACGAATTGATTTGTGTTGGCTAGCTAAAACTAATTCAAGCACTTATATTTTGATCGCAAAACTGAAGCATTGTACGAATTCTAATATCAAATTAAATCTATAACAATAAAAGTACCAACTCGACTCAAATTATCAGCGTCCCCTTCAACGCTACGAATTCTATACGAACCTCATGGCTCAATATTTAAGGTCACGACTTTTTCACTAAACTCATTTGATTGTGCAGGAAGCCGTCTTAGAGGACCCACATTTAGAAACACTAAGGCCCCTCGGCCAGCCGTATCGATGGTCATTTCTGTCTAGAACTCTCCAATGGAACGGTGATATTATTTGGCAAATATTATGCACTAACCTATGGACAATCACTTCTAAGAGTTCTCCCTCACCTACTTACTCTGCAACTTTCTCTACCTCTTCGGGGGTAGTACACACACGTATATATATATATATATATATATATATATATATATATATATATATATATATATATATCGTAAAACCATATCAATATATATATATATATATATATATAGTTATGGTTTTACGTTATGCTTAGATGTGACGATGGCAATTTGAAATGAGACCAATTTGGCATAAAATTTGTAAAATAGGAAACGGGCCTTAAGCGAGTATCTCAGCGTATCAGTAATGTCAACTTATAGATTGACATTATTTCGAATTATTTCCCGTTTGTTTATAACTTTATCCTGCGTTGTCACAGCGTTAATGGTGTTTCAGTGGAGGAAGGCGATATATTATCAATATCTACGAAGCTAAGCTTTGTTCGGCACGAGATGCAAATTTGATCCCCAGGTGAGGATCAAAACCACAGCGCCGTAGTAATGAGCTGCTATATCAATTTGTTAATCATGAAAACGTTACTAATATATCATTTTGATTTATTTATCTATCTGTACACACACATATACATACACACATACTTATATACATGATTGAATAATAATAAAGACATATACCCGGTGAATGGTAACATTTTGTGTCTCTTGCACTCATCAAACTGGCAAGTGTGATAGACATGAAATGTTAATATTTACCAGGTATATGTCCTTATAATTCTTATACATATGTATATAGGGAGAGAGAGACATAGATAGTTAGATAAAATAAATATATATGTCTTTGTAATTTTTATAATTAAAAGCACAATGTACTGGTTTTGTTTGCTTTCTATTTATATTTGGACCAATTGGGAAGAGGAAATCCCTGAGAGGATACATACCACAAACAGCTGATGAATTAGCAACACACTGATAAAACAAGTGTCTGATACATTCCAAGAAATATCTAACAGCTACCAGGGAATTCACTTTTATAATATACAGAGATAACAACAGACAGTGGATAATGAAAAGAAAAGAAAATAAAAAAAAACGTACGTAAAATATGAAGGTTTTCTTCTTAGAAAAATTAACCCATTCTTAATAACGTCCTGAATAGTAATTCAAATGAAAAACATCATTCGTCTTATATTTTTTCTAATGTAGAAAGCTTCGCAGTTTTGCACACTAGATATATATATAAAATTTTCCCCTAAAATCATGCCATTGCAGTCAATTACTTCCTAATTTCTATCGATGGAATTTACATATTTTTCCTTGTAGTTTTCATGTTTTACGCAGGATAATTATATACATAGTAAAGAAAACATTACAGCTTGAAACACTAAAGATTAAAAAAAACTCTTTCAAAAGTTTTTTGTGTCACTTCAGTCACTTATTTCCCAATTACTTATAATGTAATGCGTATGAGTACATTTATGTATATCCATCGAGTTATGTTCATATCTACGTGTATACCTATGTGTCTATCTATATACCTACGTATCCGTCTGTATATTCATTTTGAGTAGTCGATAGCAAGCTATTCTTGCAGACTGTTACTAGAGTAATGGGTTTGAGTCTCGCTTGGCTTCCCTACTTGTGACCTCGATTCAAACTAATCTAAGCTTTATCAATACAAATTAATGATGCGAAGTTATTGATTATATTGGAGTTATTACTGGGAAAATATTCTGTACAAACTTATTAACAGCCACTTCTAAGTTATCCTGCCAACCCTCTGACTTGTTTTGATATGACAATGGTGATTCCAAATGAACCCAATTAGATGTAATATACGTAAAATATAAAAAGGCCCGAGGCAGGATACTTCAAATATCACGAATGTCAACTTATAGGCTGAAATCATTTATGACGGGTCTGGTTAGTCATTCAATTGAAACTATCAGATAATCAACCTCTTTTGGCACCCTGTCGTGTTGGGATGAGCAATTTATAAAAAATGGAAAAAATGTGATCCGTGAATGAGTTGGACACTCAGACTTCGTAACAAAAACAAGCGTGATTCCTGTTGGACACAAACTAAGCGACCGATTCACTACACACTTACATTGCAAATTGAAGCCAATACATGCTTATTATCGGGCAATTTTCAAAAGGAAAAGATGCTGAAATTTTCAGACTTTTAGATCCTTTGGTGCAGCATATA
>OY735232.1:33197390-33209890 GCA_963457665.1 Thysanoteuthis rhombus
TCTCTTGCACAATACAAGTATTATTCTAATTCGGAGTCTCTCATACATATTCTATCGTTAAGAAATAAACAAAAAAAAAAGAAAAAAAAAGAAAAAAAAAACAAGAAAGGGTATCATCCAAACATTGGATCGAAGAGTTAGCATATGGTAGTTTCCAATGTAATGAACAAACTGCAGACATTGGGAATCGTCATTTATTTTATTTGGTGGACAATTGAATATCTGATAAAACTATAAATGATCAAGAATTAGTTGAGTTAATTCCCCTTACATCCGGCATCGAACGGAGAAGCCAATTAAAGCAGGGATTTTAGAGATAGGTGAAAACTTGAAGATCGTTTTTTTTCAGGGGAAAATTAATAGCAGTAAAAGCAAACAAGAACAAAGTACTGTGCACTGATTTAATCGGGCCACTATTCTCATCTTGGCCTGTTGTATTCAGTGACCTTTTGGGAATTGAGAATCGAACCCGTTTATTAAAACCATTGGGTTGAATTGTTCTCATTATACAGTCTACACCAAAGTGAGTCTAGTATACGTTTATTCTGTCTAGTTAATTAATACTTGCAATGTGGCATGCCTGTCTCTTTCACTGGAACAAAGTATACGGCTTTTCCAATCTACCCGTAGCGTAATTAGAAGTTGGAATTCAGACAAGAAAAGATTATAGAGAAATGTAAGCATTCAGTTCATCGAAAATAAACAACAGGTCCGATTACTCAATCAACAGAAACAGTTATGTGAACAATGTCTCAATGCAGCATGCCATGTTGAGGATGATCAATTAACAGATTGGAAAAAAGGGGGAATCTAAGAATAAAATTACTTCTGTCGCCTTTTGGCTACCGGTGATCGCTAAAAGAGTACGAATTTTCAAAACTCAGCGTAAATGCTACCAGACACAAAGTAAGCGACCAATTTAACACAAACTTACATTGCAATCTGCCCAACCTCAAAAGAAAAACGCCAACAAATAAACCTCCATTCAGGGTGTTTTTTTTAAAGCAAAAAAGAAAAATACATTTTCTCTAAACATTATTAGGAGTATAAGTTTTAGATTTTCAACCCTCTATCTCTCTACACATGATACATATTCAGTCTCCTAGCCAAGTCAGCCAGATCAACTTGAAAATTAAAGAGACCAATACAGACATTTTCATGACAGTTTAAGTGATCGAACAGCCTAAACAAAGGCCTGAATAACTGTTTTCACTCCAAATTCTTATGTTTGTTCATTCACTGTCTACATTTGCTCTAGTCGTTTCTATCAACGAAACAATCATGTTGTTAACAAATGGATATATTTGAAAGAATGATTATAAATTGTGCTATTTTCTACTGAATATCTATTTGAAATGATCACCCGTTATTACACGGTGAAAGTATCATTTGGCGTAGACAATGTAAAAGAATAAACAAAGAGAATGGGGCTGTTGCACGAATCGAAAGCGGCCCCGTTTCCTCAAGTTATTTATACTATTTTTGCTGTCTAGTCCAGAGGATACATTCACCGTGTGATAACAGGGAATCGGTTCAAATAAAGTTTCAATGTAATATAACGCAATTTATTATCGTTCTGTCGGATCATACATCAATTTCTCAATAACGTATTTTCATATTTACGTCTGTATGTATAATTACAAATTATGTTTCTCTCCACGTTGTAAGCAATTAATATCATCTCGTTGGGTATCATATCTAAATACTGATCACACGCGTAAGCATATATATATATATATATATATATATATATATATATATATATATATATATATATGTGTGTGTATGTATGTATGTATGTATGTACGCAGACGTATTTATATATACAACAATAGTCTGGTGATGAGAGGAAATTTGACAATTTGAAAAAGAAAAGACTTGAGGCTGATTAATACATCTCAAATTCTTAATCGGTGGCCATCTTTCTTTGACATGGACGAGTTACAACTGAAGTAAATATATGGGAAACTACCGAGAGCGGCTAACTCATACAGAATGTAAACGTATCATCATTTTCTCACACCGTTCATTGCTAGAACCCCTGGAGAAGTCCAAGTTCCAAACAAAACTTTAGCTACCAATAAAGAATTTGAGATGTACTAATCAGCCTCAAGTCTTTCCTTTTCCAAATTGTCAACTTTCTTCACGTCATGTCGGATATAAAACTATTTTTCCAACGACAAACTTGTCTGGGTATGCTTTCAGACATTTTTTATTGAATATTTTTGAGACAACAAATTCTTTATACTAAGATTAAATTGTATTGTGGAAGTTGGTGTTCGTGTCATATTTCAATAAAATTGTCCGGTATTGAGAGGTTTCGACAGAGATAGCCAACGTCAAAAAGGGCTTCGTAAGTGCAAAGTTTTTGAACTTTATTTCGTTGCGTATTTCTGTGATAAAGTGCTGGGTGGGTCTGGGTTGATGGTACAGAAACTTTTCAAAATATAAAAAAAATCTATCTAGCCTATTCAATAAAAAATTCAACCGGAAGTTGAAGTTTGAGCATTCAGACGAACTGCAATGTTAAAAGTAACTTTGGGAAATACTAGAAATAAATAAAGAACAATGCAACATGAATTTTGGAACATATTTTTATGTTTTATTTTGGCTTATACCTAGTTGCATTATTTGATACAGCAATACCCCAACCGTATTACATCAAAATCTGAACTAATGAAAACTACTGTATCCAAAGTATTTCTCTCTCTCTCGTCCTCTCCCTCTCCCTCTCTCTCCATATATATATATATATATATATGTATATATATATATATATATATATATATACATATATATTTATATATATATATATATATATATATATGTATGTGTGTGTGTGTGTGTGTGTATATATATATATATATATATATATATATATATATATATATAGAGAGAGAGAGAGAGAGAGAATGTTTTTCTAGTATCTTATATCTTTTTTATTTGCCAATTTCTAGGCAATGGCACTTTAGTCTGTTCAGACCTCTACTTTGGAGACCTTACACTTATTCGAAGTCATCTTTCATGATTGCTATCAGTCGTCATGTTGCATTCTCCTTAATCTCGTCAGTGATCAAAGCTTTCTTTCACTTTCAACTCCAAAAGCTAAAAGTCGCCCGGAGCCTAATCTGGACTTAGGGGGGGATATCTTGGAGGGGGGTGATGGTTTGCCAGAGAGAACTATTCAAGACGTGAAGAATTACTAGCTCCGTCCTTGTGAATGCGACGATCACACAAGAATAATGGATAGCTCCCTTCTGCCAACTGAGAAACTCCGTGTTGTGTGTCTTTTCCTGCATGCACAGTAATGTCTACTCTGTTTGGTTCTCAAGTTTTATTGAAATTACGTAACTGGTTCTGGAGATATTCAAACAGGTTGATTCTTCCCAGGCAAACCTTGGATATTTATTCATTGAACAACCGTAGCCATCAGAGAGTTCGGAAGGTTCTCCTTTTAACATGTGCATGTATTTGTTTCTTTGTGTTTGTTTGTGTTTTTCAACGCACCTGGCCAAACTGTTTTGACTGGACTTGGAAACTGGCATCAGTACTCTACGAGACCCTCCTCGAAAACATTCATTTTATTTTAGAAAAAAAGCTTTTGGGTTCCTCATTTCAATTGGTGCATTGGTACCATATACATTTTCGAAATCTCTTCTTAAAACCTTATTTCAGATATTTTCTGCTCGAATACACCAGTGATGTCATGAATAGAATTTACTCTGACCAAATTGAGTAACATATAATTTTTTTTATATGACTCCAAAATTTGAGACTTTTGTTGTTCACCTATCAACGAGATTGGTGAGAATATTTCTATATTGGTCGATTTTCTTGAGAATACTCTGCCATTATAATATATTTCATCATTTTATACTTTAAGAGAATATCTATAATGCAAAGAAGAGAAAAAAATGTATTCTATGCCAAAATTTTGACTATTTTTATTCCATCTCAATTTTTTCTCCAATCAATTATATCAGCTTTTTGTCAAATTGAATGAACGAGATGTCAATTTAATCTTTTGACAAATTATCGTTTTTACGTTCATTCAGATATGAGTTGAATGATACCTAGCGTACGTCCGATTTCTTTTAATTTGAATACTTTTGATATGGTACCACTTGCAGTTTTGTCTGAATGATTAGAAGTGTGTATATCGAATTAGATGTTTTTGATTATTGAGCAATGGAATTTTCTGTTTTCATTTTTGAGAGTGGGTGTTATCATATATCATTGATTGAGTTTTTGCACCAGTTATTATTACTGGTGTGCAATGGAGATTAAGTGGTAGCAAATCTCCACGATGCTCCAGCACTCTCCTCAGTTGATTTAGCATTGCCGTCGCCCGGATTGTCACGATTCTTCCTTGGATCTTGAGTTCTTGAGAACCTTTTTATTTTGCTCCTCAGGGGCCCATCAACCTCCCAAACTACAACTCGATACCCCAGCACTCTCCTCAGTATTCCAGCTGTTTTAGCAGTGCTGTAGCTCGGATGGTCACGATTTTCCCTTGCATTTCGAGATCTTGAAATCGTTTTGTTTGCTCCTCGGGAATACCCCAACCAGCTCAACAACGATCAAAATAACTATGGTCTCTTGCAATCCAAGATATTCTTTTCAACTGTCGTTTTAGTTGATCAACCCCAAAACAACCTGCTGCCAAGAGAAGTTGGACACTCAATGGTTTCTATTTAGTGACAAACCAACCTTTTTTTAAAAATTAGATTATCAATTTTATCCCGTGATCTTGTGAAACAATAGAATCTACTACCTGACTTTTTTCCCCCTTGTTTATAATGACATAATTTGGTCTTTAGACCCGGAATGGATGATGGTTTGAATCTCAAAGTCAGAATATATTCTTTTATTCTCGAGACCTGGTGCATGCATTTATTTTTTGTTTGAATGATTGAATCCTAGTTGTTCAACCAGATGGATAGAACCACGACTACCTTTAATGGTGACGGTTGTACCATCCCGATGATAATTATATTTTAATATAGATTTGATATTTTGATCATCTGGGTCTTTTTTTTTCACGAACCTGATCCAGGAGTTTCCTTTTCCTGGTGCAGGAACACTCTAAATTTTTCATCAGAGGTTGCGTAATATACATAAAGGTTAGTGATCGTTTCATTAAAATCTTCGGCTGAATGAATTGTCTAGGAAGGGCAGACTGTGACGTAAGATCAAGTTCAAAGTGAAGACCCCCAAGTTTACACGGGAGACGTTCCCGACTCTGATCGGTTTTCTCGCCACTTCTCTTTTTAGGACGCCTCAGACATTGCCTTAACGACGGGTCAGATAACCATGACGACTTTGTACCGACCTGAGGCAATAAAAACATTGAAAGAAAAAAAATGAGACTCTAATTACATTTATAATGATGATCGCAATGAAACTTCAATTGACCGGTAGCTACAAGGTCATACATACATACATATACACATTCAAATACACACAAACACACATACAGGCATACAAACACACAAACACACACACACAGACACACACACACACACATATATATATGTGTGTTGGGGGTGAGAGAGGGAGGAAAGGAATGTATGTGTGTGTGTGTGTGTTCGTGAGTGAGTACATTTCCATGAGACTATGATCTTATGTCAACCGTTTTTCAAATTAAACTCTTTGAGAGTCCGAAAGACACAAGTATAAGCTGGTTGAGATTTTTCCCTCCTGGTCAAATTCCTCAAATTGTAAATGAATTTTTCATATAGAGTTTACTTTTTCCACATACTATCCAAACATTTTTTCCAATCAAACACACAATAGGGAAATAAGTGTCCGGAGAGAAACCAGTAAAAATTGAAAAAGTTTTTTAATGTCTCGTGTTCAGAGTTGTACATCTTCCTAGACTATATATATGTATATATACGAATATATACATATATAAGTATATATCTCAATTATAAATTGCGTTATGATATATAGAAACTCATTAAAAATGATATCCTGCCATTACACGATTAATATATCATCCAATTTAGACGATGTAAAAAGAAAAAAACAATTAAAGAAAATGGGGCCACTGCAAGGATCGAACCTGCAACAGATTGCCACTTAGAATTTGATGATGCTCTATCCATTGAGCTAAACAATTGCCGGTAATGAAATGGCCAAATCACTACTTTCAACCCAAATTCTCATCTCGTTAATTCTCTGTTCATCTCTTTCAACATGGTAGTTTCCTCATGCAAACCACATTTTCTTTAATTGCTTATTCTTATGAATTGAGTGACATATCAACCGTGTAATGACAGAAGATCATTCCAAATAAATTTTGACATAATTCAACGCAATTTACTGATCATTCTGTTGGACCAAATATTTCAATTCCTTAATATATATATATATACATATATATATATATATATATATATATATATATATATACATATATATATATATATATATATATATATATATATATGAACATCTGTACACACGGACACATGGACACACAGACTCACACACGGACACAAAAACACAGACACGTATACATATATATACATACATACATACATATATATATATATATATATATATATATATATATATATACGAATACACACAAACGCACATATATATATATATATATATATGAATACACACAAACGCATATATATATATATATATATATATATATATATATATATATATATATATATATATATATATATATGAATACACACAAACGCATGTATATATATATATATATATATATATATATGTATAGAGGAAAGTAATGTCCATAAACCGATCAACATCAGCCATCTGAAGACATGTAGGAAACTGATTGGGGTTTATTAGAAATGATTATACCCTAAAACCATAACTAAAAGGCTATCATTCTTCCCCGAATTCAACCTTCATTCAACAATATATATATATATATATATATATATATATATATATGTATATATTCATTATAAAATGACTTACAACTTGAAATATTCAACATTGAATAACATTCTCATTTTTTTCAGTCATCCAAGTCTTTTATTTTACTATACTTGTAAACTCCATCCAGACAAGAGAAGACTTACACATGGTACCCCAATAACAAGATATATATAAAACAGGGGGCAAACACCGTACATATATATATATATATATATATATATATATATATATATATATATGTACAGAGAGAGAAAGGGAGACCGTATATATATATATATATATATATATATATATATATATATATTTAAGTATTTTCCATCCGTATACCATTTAATGTAATATATATAATATGTAAGAATATAATATTTATTATTTTTAAACTAAATGATTTTATGCATACTAACATTTTATTATTAGTGTTTACTTTTGTATATACTGTTATCGTTTTACGTATACATTTGTGTACACTTTTGGATGCATATATTTATGTGTAGCAATACAAAGAAACAACAATATAATTATAGATTCATCTGAATATATATATATATATATAAAGAAAACTTGTATGATAAAATTATACATACTATAATTTGACTTTATGTTGAAAGTATTGAGTACTTCATGAAATAAAACCATCACACATTGGCTACCAAATTGCTGATGTGTACTCTGTATATAGATTTATAGTTAACGGATGCAAAAAGTTACAGGGGGGTTTCCGACCAGTTAGGACCCAGCAAGAAGACTTACTGCGACACAATTCTCTTGGTGTGAAGGAAATAATACGTCGGAACACGCAATACATTTTTGTCACTGCGTATGTGACTGCTTAACAGCAGGCCAGTCAGAGTATCCTAGCTGACCAATCTGCAGCCATGAATGGATCTTTATCGGAGAAGTTAGCGTCTCAACCAGTCGTTGTTTCAATGGAAGGATGTCGCGCTGTTCAATTAGTCTCAATCCTTTCTGCTCTGTTATATTGTGGAATCAATGACTCTACAATATGTTGTGGGAAGACGAAAATCATTTAGATGTTTTGAGAAACATTCTGCAAAGAAACTCTAAGTTCTCTCAGTCACTGTACAATTGTTTGGGGGGCACAGTTAAGACATTGTGGACCGATGCCTTACGAGGCATTATATACATATATATATATATATATATATATGTGTATGTGTGCGGTTTATAAAGATAGATATATATTCTGTTTTCGTATAGGAAATTCCTGAAAGGAAACGTGAATATACAAATACATCCACGTATATAAAACGCAATTTGCATGTATATATACGTACATTTTTTGCTTGCGCATTTTTTGTGACACTTCTCAATCATTGGGGATCGACGATTTGATCGTGCTAATCCATCCGTCATTTTTGACGGGTACTATGCTATGTATGTATATATATATATATATATATATATATATGTTTCATCTTCATATCTACACAATTTAAATAAGGAAGAAATTGATACTATCAATCTTATACTCGTGTTTAAAATTTTTTCAGGCAGGCATCTGATTGTTTCCTGTCATTCTTTTCTCCAGTGTCTGAGAGTGTCTAAATTTTTAGATTTTTTTCCTTTATGATTAATTTCTATCTGTTTTGTGTTTTTCCTCATATAGGTGTATGGTTTCTAGGCTTACCTATTGGTTTTTCTTGTTCTTTTATGTCATTTAAAAAGATGATTGCTATATATATATATATATATATATGTGTGCGCGTGTGTGTGTGTGTGTGCAGGTATACGTATGTAGACGGACTTTTTTTGCACGAAGATAAATGTATATATAGTTTATGTCATTGTTCAGTGCATTTGTTTTACATGTCGTTTGTCTCACTAAAGCTCATGTATAAAACTATTTCCTTGTTTTCTTCATATACTATTCCTAACATCATCATCTGTTCCAGCAGGTTTTCAGCAAATAGAACGATGTTGACAACAAACATTTGCCATCATTTCTGATTCCTTTATTCGTCCAGTCTATACTCCACAATGTGATGGTTGCCTTGTGGGTAATCAAACCCTATAGAATTAGAGTTTCCGCTCTTCAAGAGCGGGTTTAAACAACTATTAAAAAGACAAAGAGAGTATTTATGCAAACTCCCTCGACCCGAGTTTGAAATAGACATACTCCTCTTTAGCATGTATAAGACATACCTATTCATACATAATTAAAATTGACCTGGCTTTAGTTAATCATATTTGCAAAATTAAATAGAATTAAAGCTTACCTAAAAAGCAACATTGTTTCATGATCTTCAAATAACTTCGTAACTTCTGGTACACTGTATAATTTTGATGATCTTTCCGCTAACTATTATGTAAAAAAAAAAGCTAAAAAAAAATACGATAACGCCCCACCCTGTCTAGTCAAAATTAAATTCCATTATTTTCAGTAATTAAGAGACTTTGATGTCTCCATGAGATGTTTTTTTAATATTTGTTTTTCATTATCAGCATATCGGGGAATAAAAGATGAAAGATTATTTACATTAATGAAGTCGTTTGGAAATGAGTGTTCAATATTGATCGGTTCTCTCAGTTTGGTGTGATCGATTTAGGGAATGAAAACACACATACACACACACACATAAATACACGCACACACACACACACACACACACACATATATATATATATATATATATATATATATATATATATATATATATATATATCACAGACTCTCTACATGTGTCTCAGTCTCTCTTCTGTTCCCTCTCATATCATTATGTTTCTTTTCATTATCTATCTCGGTCTTTCTCTCTCATTATATATCGGTTCGAATTCCCTCTTTCTCTTTGTCTATCCATTTATCAGTCGCTCCAAGTTTTTTTTAAATCTCTGAATACTGATTAAAATTCATTAACCTTCCTCAATCTTTCTTGCTATATCAGTCTTCCTCTGTCTTTAGATATTTCGTCGAATTCATCTATTTCCCTGTCACTTTCCTCTCTTTCGATCCTTGTCGATATCTTTTCTTCTTTTCCTATGCATATCTGAGTGTTCATATCTCACTAGGGTGCCCTAATGCTAAGACTAGATCAAGCTGAACTCAAGCATTAGTTAATCATGCTACACACTCGTCGCCTTTAGAGCAATTTTGGTTCCGACACCAGATTACGGAAAACGCCGAGATGCCAAACTCAAAATTGTCCATGTCTCATGAAAGTGGTTTGACACAACGATGGCAGGCATTCCAGGCACTTATTCACAATATTTCAGTAAGGTCTCCTGATCGTCTTTTTGAACCAAACGAAAGGAGAGACAGCAAAACTCACAACTGTATTGATAATGTCCCTACCTTTTCTCGTCACTAATGTTTACGCAGTTTTGGGTCATTTGGAAGCAAGAGATGCCCTCTCATATCCATCGAAAACAACTTCGATGAATAATAGCCGACAAACATTGGCTTCAAGCAGATTAGCAACTCTGTAGGGGTCACGCAGAACATATAAATAACGATAGTAATAATAGATAGTCCTATTTTGGGATCACCATCAGTAACCTCCATGTGTTTTCCTTAATATCCTCCATGGTCTGATTTAACGTCTGGAAAGCCAGAAACTGTAGAGAGTCGAATTTGCTATGCAGTGATGCGACAAGCATTGGTGATGCAATGCTCTCTCAAGAAACCCTAGCACCAGGCGCATCGTAATCAACGGTCATAGAGTATAAAAACTCACTCAATTACATCTGGCTATCGACAAAGTTACACAAGACTGTCTCTGTCTTTGTCTCTATATGTTTGTCAAATAACAACCTAGCTGCGCAACTGGTTCTAGAGATTTTAAAAACGGTTGGTTATTTTTCGGACAAGCCTTGTTCTTCAGACACAAAGCAGGTTTTATCTTGATTCGAACATCAATGTCCTACGTAATTTGTCATCGTCCGCATAGCACGTGTGTCAAATCAAAGAGAACGAGGGAGAACATGTCCTGTCTTTTTTTTAATCAAATCCCAACCTTCTATACGTAAATTTTTTTCTCGATTTTATTTCTCTTCCTCTGTCAACAAATTTCGACATTCATCCACCAGGAAGGTTCCCTAAAGAACAAACGCCGTCCATCATTTTATTTTGCAAAACAAAACAATTCCGCCTACAAAAAAATCGACAAAAAAAAACCCCAAGAATTATCTCCCTTTTCTCCGTCTTCACAAACTTCCCTTTTTTCCTTTCTTTCTTTTTTTTTGTGAAGTTATTTGCTTGTATAACGAAACTATTTCTTCCTTTAATGTTTTCGTTCCTGTCAAAACGCCTTTTGATAAGTGTCACAAACATCCGAAAAAGATTTTCCTCTATGTAATCAATGCAAATTTTGTATTGTTATATTTTGCAAATGCAAATGTTATCAAGGAAGAAAAATCGAATATAAATTCCTTTTCTATCCTTTTCTTTTCTTTTTTTACTATTTAGCTCTTTCCTTCGCAGGATATATGATGCCAACCAGCAAGGTGACCAGAAAATGCCTGGGCTAAAATGTATTGCAGTTTTAGTTACGAAATACGGAAATATTTGGCAAAGCTGAAAGATTTGGCTTTCATCATGGTTAAGATTAAGATTTGTATTATTCACTCGTCCAAATTCCAGGTTATGATGTGAAAAAACTGACAATTTGGAAAAGAAATTACTTGAGACTGATTAGTATATCTCAAATTCTTTATTGGTTATGATAGCTAGAACGTTTTGAGAAAACAATGGTTACTCCAAATCAAGCAAAGTCCTGTTGCAATGTAATTTGGGGAGAAATGGGGAAATTTCAGAAGGCTGGGTTCAATCGGGAAAAAAGATTCGATCATTCATGGCATTTGTATTCAGCTTGGCTGTGCTTGATGTAGACTTACCATCGTGTTTTAACACTACCAAAAGTTCTAAAGAAGTCTACATTTTGGACAAAATGTTATTTATCATAACCAATAGAGGATTTGAGAGGCATATGAAATATTCTCTTTCCCAAAATGTGTCTAAACTTCACGTCATCTTGTCACATCTATACCCAATTTTTTATCCATCTATCTCTTTCTCTTTCTCACATACACACACACACACACACATATATGCAGTTGTATTGAAACGTCTGTCAGATACTGTGCTGATTTAATATACACTTAATCGTTAATATACATTCTTTCGCGTTAGATTACTTAATTCTATGTTTAAGAAAAATTCTCGATTTTAACTGAAATGAGAGACTGGAAGATTTTCAGTATCTTCCCATGAAGTGATTTTTCGTCCATCAAAATGGTTTTGTAGTGTCCTGAACAAATGATGAATCTTTTTGTCTATTTAAAAGTTCCTGTAGGATGTTTGTTTACTGGAGTGGTAAGAGGATGTATCGCAATAATGAATGACCCCTTTCCCCTCCATCAAGGTTGGGTGTTTTTAATCAAGAGCTTTTGTCAAACGTCTCACTTATTGGCAGTAAACTCCAACCGTGAATGTTTCGTTATCGATGGGAAGTTCGTCATACATGATTCGTTACATAAGATCTTTGGATGGAAGTATTCCCTCAGATTGAGCAAAAGTGTATCATTATGACTGATTCACTGACAACGGGACTCATCAC
>OY735232.1:33212390-33219890 GCA_963457665.1 Thysanoteuthis rhombus
GTTTCTTCAGATGAACGATATGATTCATTTTGATTCTAATTTAAGAGATTATTGAGGGGGGGGGGGCTTTTTGAAACTTTTTATTTTTCTTGGCTGGAAACCTTCAGTCTATTTCCATTTCTCTTCTATTTTTTCTTTTTCTTTGTTTAATAATTGTTTGTATTTTATCTTCCATATGGGATTTGGGATTTTTCAGGTATTTCTCATCAGTGTGTTGTTAATCCATCAGCTCTTCGTGGTATGTTTTCTCTCAGGAAGTATTTTCTCTTTTACTTTCACTTGCCTCCAGCATTAGAGTTAACTTCCACATGAATTCAGTAGTTCATAATTGAATTTTTTAATATTCTTGGTGGGTTTGAATATATATATATATATATATATATATATATATATATATATATATATATATATATATATATATATATATATATATATATAAAATAAATATGAGAAGCTATTCTCAAAATGGCTGGGACTGAAATGATATTACAAATATTGTTAATTGTAATCCAGCTACCACTCTTAATATTAACAAGAAAAATGTGTAGGGTAAAAATTATTTTAAATAGAAATTCGTAGTGTTTCCAACACTTAAATTTGCTTCGTTGTTTCTATTTAATAAGTTTTTTTTTCTTACTTAAGGTGGAAATCTGTAGTTTTTGATTCAGGGGTTGATTGCTTGGGGGTTCCAAGAGGCTGCTACCTGTTTGGTCCGAGTAATATGTGGATAGTGATGTTATATTTTTTCTATTTACCGTTTGTTAAGGATCATGTGTGGAAGGCTAATCTTAATTTAAAGTTTAATTTTTGATATTCCTAAACAATTGCGAGTATATACTAATATCATTCCTTATCACTTCATCGTTACGATTTGCAATCTTTCGAAAACTGTCCATATAGCTATAACGGATTTTGAGTTCGTTTTCGTTCAATATTACACATAGTGGATTGCTGGGAGGGGTTGTTTTAGTTTGAGGAATATTTCCCCATGTTGGGTTTCTACCTAAAAAAATTAATTGCAGTGTATACCAGATGATTCTATGCCTTTACTTCTGTTGTTGCTGTTGTGTTTTCATGTAGTTTGAGAATAACATTTAAAAGATATAAAATATCTATCATGCCTTAATTTAAATCATAAAGTTCATTTTTTTCATTATTCTCGATAAAGAGTTTTTCAATAGTTTGGCATTTTTACTTGCGGCTTTTTTTTTCAACATTTAATAAACCATCGTCTCAGTAGATTCGAACATTTTTTTTACAGACACACACGCACACACAAATATATATATATATATATATATATATATATATATATATATATATATGGAGAAACAGCATACGTAAATAGTTATACATAGAATGTATAGTTGTTAGTTTTTTGCCAGTGGTGCAATCCTCAGACATCCTATTACTCCTGAAAAAGTGCTCCCTACGTACAGAGCATGTGAGGTCAGGTTCATGCTGAGGTGGATGGAGTACGTGAAATTTCCAGGGAAGATATTGCCATCAGGAAAGCTTGTTTTTCGTTTATTGATAGTTGATAGTTTGTGCTTTTTGGAAAAAAAAATTATTAAGTTAATTTTGAAAAATGTTTCGTCCAAAACATTCATCCGTTTGTTTTAAATTCAGGACTAGTGACAACTCAGTTAATTTTGGGGCATGTTGGATTTTTAGATTTATTTACAAAGGGTTTCTGTGTTTACATAAATTATTGGAGTTGTTTTATTCTTTTTCTTCTTCTTCTCTTACTTCTTTTTTATTATTATTATTGTTGTTGCTATCAATATTCTTATTGTTGTCATTATTATTATTATCATTTTTATCATCATCATTATTATTATTATTATCATTATTATTGTTATTACGATTATTATTACTAGAAAAAAAAACGGTTTTTAGTCAGTGGGTTGCTGATCTTTAGATTCATGGTTTTGGTTTTTAATATCGTAGAACATATTTGTTTTCATGTCTGCATTTTGATATGTAAGTTCTGATCAGTTGTTAAGCAGTTCGTATTGTTAGTTGAAGGTGATTATTGTGATTATGGAGATTTTACTTCTAAGCAGAATGTGAAGCGTTCTGAAGTGTGGCTGTCGGTTGGTGTTTTTTTCCATGTGATTTATGGCGTGTTTTTTCAAGTTCCATTCGTATCTTGACTGTGTCGTGTTGTATGCATATTTTTTTGTTATTGAAGTATGTCTTATGTGCATAGTTCTTTTGCTTCCAAAAGCTCCCAGTCACCCCAATGTATATTTCATCTGGTTTGCCTTTGGATTTTACGGTGGTTTGATATACGATGTTTTTTCTAAGCAGTTACCGTTCAGTGTGCATTTGGTTTTGTTTCTGCGGCTACATTTGATGGATGGGTGTGTTGATAGAGTTTTGGCGATACTTCTGTTGTGTGTTTCTTTTTAATGATTTGCAGAACATTTTCGATATTAAAAACGTGGATACAAACGGACAGGCACATTTACAATAAATAAACATTGCGTATTGGACCCTCCTTGGAAACCTATCTAGGGGTATTTAAAAAAAACAAAAGAACAAGGAAACTCTTAGACATAATAAGAAGCAAATGTTGGAATGTTCTGACCTCTTCTTCCATTGTTGCTGCTCGTGACCGTGATACAGTGATTTGTAGTATGTTTTCAATACAAATATACTTGAATTCCAGTGCATTATGTTGACTATTCTGTGCAGACTCTTTGATGCTGGGTGTTATAAGCCTATGATATAGATCGCCCATAATTGTTCCTCATTTTTTCAATCATCTATGTCCGTTGACAGCATGTGGTATTGGGTGGGGAGATGATTATTAAAAAAAGGGCTGATCAATGGACATGTTACTCTTTCGTGTTTTGTTGGACAGTGATCACTTACTTAAATATGTCAACATCCCCCCCTCCAAAAAGAGGAAGTGTTGATACTAAGTGAGAAACAAATTTATTATTAATGCACATTGCATATTGAAATTCCCTGGAAATCTATGTAGAATACATACTTAGAAAAACAAACAAAACCTTAAACATAATAAGGAGTAGATGTTGAAATGTTATGCCAATCCTTTCTATTGCAGCCGCTCATACGCATGATGTAGAGTCAGCCAGCCAAACAAGTTTTCAAACGGAAGAAACCTATGATGTTTTGGAAAAAGTTTGGTTTGTCTTTTCTAAAAACTGAAGAGTAGAAATGCTAATTGACTTTTTAGGTTCGAATGATATAATGAAGTAAATGATGTGACTTTTTAGCAATGTTAGTTACAAAGTTGACTGATGATGAAATAAACAGATTAGCAAACACTGGTAAAAATGAATAAATAAATGAAAACGAACAAGATAAAGAAAAAAGACGTGAATATAGAAGACACTTATACAAAAAAATTAACAGTATACATTAACCTCCACTTTCAAATAGCTATTTTTTCAATTTTTCCTAATTTTGCAAAAACAATAAAAAAAAAAATAACAGAAGCAAGAAATAGCGTTCAGTGTTTGTTTTGCAGCGAGCTGTTACTAGAGAAGTCAATTGAGTGAAAAGTGTGACATAAAAAAATGGTGTGAAAAAAAAAGGTTGCTACCTTGTCATTGCAATCAATTGAGATTTTCATCCCATGAAACTTTTTTCCAGTATTAAATGATAGTAATTTGTTCCTTGATTAATTCCCAGTCGATTGAGATTTTTTTATATTCCAAAGTTTTGTAGATAATGTTGTTTTTGCTAGCCAAGATCGCCTCATCATACAGCACAGAAATGGTCGACAAAGATACCTCTGTCTGTTTTGCTCTCGTACTATGGTAAAATTATGAAAATATTTTTGGATCTGAATTGTAAATTCTTTGTTCTTAATTACCGTTGGTTACGTTTTTGTTTCCTGGGTATTCTGCTATGTCGCACGACGGAATTAAAATTTCATTAATGAAATAATCGATGATGAATAAAACTCACAGAATTGCGTAACCGATTGCATTGGAATCTAGGAATCATCAGTTTTTAAAATCATCATGAAGTTATTTGAGAATTTTGGATGGGAGAGTTTTGTGTCCTGCTTCTAATCCAGTGACGCCTTTTTCACTGTTTGCAGAACCACATTTAGCCACTTAGTTATAACGGCCTAGACGTCCGTAAACATCGACAGAAACTTAACCCACAGTGATATTACTACTGCTATTACACATGACTGGTGCCAATATCTTGATTGCAGGATAAATGTAAATGATAATAAATATAAGATTTAAAGCTAAAAGCAAGACTCAGAATTTGGGGCTAAAAAAAGGTAAATCTAGCTACATTGGCAACACAGCTCAATACGTATGTTCTGCTGAACTAAACCTGTCCGACTGATTAGCTAGAAGGATGATTGCCCCAGAAACAAGGGTCATTCGAAAATATGAATTAGAATTCCCCATTTAATGATCCAACTATCATTCCCTGGAATTTCCCCTGACAAAGTTAGAATATTTTACAGTCAAAGGATTTTCTTTCGACATCATATTTTTTCTTTTGGACCTTGTGGAAAACTCACAAAAACATACAGGCGCTTGCACATATACAGATACAGACGCTCGGACACACACACACACACACGCATATGCATATATATATATATATATATATATATATATATATATATATATATATATAAATATATATATATAATCTGGTAAGTTTTACAGTTATACACACTGAAGATGTTATTGAAAAACCTATGTTCTTTTCTGTATGAAAGTGATAAAATAAGCAGTAAATGTTTGAATATTCCACCTCTAGCTACATGGGTGTGGCCTGTACGCAAAACAGATACATAGCTAGCAAGACAGACACTTAGGAACTGAAAAATAACTTATCTCAACCTATCTTAACAGATTTAATAATCTATTTTATCTGTTTTTCAGCTTACTTATTCAGTCAGTTCTAGAAAATGCCAAGTGTGTGTGTGTGCGTGTATGTGCATGTGTGTGTGTGCGTGCGTGTGTGTGTGTGTGTGTATGTGAGTGTGTGCATGTGAGTTTGTATGCCAAGATAATGTAAATAAACTGACCACTGTAGTAAAATTGTCAGTAGGATTGAGGTCGTCATCTCGTCACGGCTGAGGCACTAGATATCTAACTGACTTTAACAGAAGGCCACAGCCCTCGGGTGCCCAATGCAGATCAAACACACAAGGTTTACAGTCTGGAAGCCATATCATTATCATTATCATCATTATCATCATCATTAGTAACAACCATTTCATGACCTTTGATGGATGTAGACCTTACCAATAATCAATCAGCTTTTCATTTCTGACAGTCTCAGTGTCAAAACCTTCTGATCTTGCCCCAATCATTGTGTCATCTTACTTCTTGTCGGACGCAATTTTGCCCACTATTATGTGGCAAATTCCTATATTTGTCCTACATCCCCGCAAAATGGCTTGCCCATGGCCATTTAATTTTGTTATGGCCTTTTTTTTATATATATCTCCGGAATTTGTTTTTAGAAACCGTTACCCTAATCTTTCCACATTTGTTGAGATAGGTTTTTTCAGGTTCTGGGTGATTCTGGCAAGCAGGCTACGTTTATATATATGTAAGTATGTATGTATGCGCATAGACCGCACAAATGTTGTGAGAAGATAGAAATACTAAATATTTATTTCAGATCATGTCTATGAAAAATATGCTTCCTGTTTTTTGTCCCCTCAACCCCCCCAAAGCTCCAGTAGTGCTAATGCTTTTTTCTTTGATGTTCGGACTTCCCAGCTTTCAACTATAGGTGAGAAAAGTAATTTATCCATTAATCAACAATTCTGTAATTTTTTAATTGATCACCCCGACAGAGTATGCTGCCAAAAGACGTTTGCAACTTGATGGTTTCTATCAAGTGATTGACCAAAACCGTTTCTCCGATAAGTTGTACAGTTAGTGGAATTTTCTTGACACACACACAAACACATACACACACACACACATATGCTTATTTATATATATATATATATATACATATATATATATATATATATATATATATATATATATATATATATATATATATATATATATATTCAATCAGAAACGTGCACCTGGTGGCCAGATAAGTTAATTAACCTGTTTTTCAAAAGTGAATTATTTTTATTTTGTTCCAACACTTGAAATTAGACAGAAAAATCCTGTTTATTGCAGAAGACTGAACATTTTTTTGAGTCGACTAAAGGCATTTTTGTTCCAACTAATTAGTTTCTCTTAAAAAGCCGTAAACGAACGACAATATTGCAGTGTCAGCCAAATGTGTGATTAGAAATGTTCAGCTGTTTGGAAAGTAGAGATGATGCAATTCATGGATAATTTCAAAATATAATGGAATCACTACCAACACCCGTTTACTATCGATGTTATCCAAATATTTCTTTCCCTGTCGTTCCCAAGGACAAATTTGCTAGATTTGAATATGGTGAGAGAATTCAAACTTGAAATTCAAAGTGTACAATCGATACATAATACCAGATATGACATACAGTTGGAAAACCTAGTAACTTACAAGATCATCTGAAAATTTGAGTTAAAATAGATCAAGATAATCCAAAAATAGAGTTTAAATAGCCCAAGATCATCCAAAAGTAAAGTTGAAATAGTCCAAGATAATCTATAAATAGAGTTGAAATAGCCCAACGTAATCCAAATATAGTTGAAATAGCCCAAAATAATCCAAAAATAGTGTTAAAATAGCCCCAAATAATCCAAAAATAGAGTTAAAATAGCCCATGATAATCCATAAATAGAGTTGAAATAGCCCAACGTAATCCAAAAATCGTTGAAATAGCCCAACATAATAAAAAAATTGAGTTAAAATAGCCCGAGATAATCCAAAAATAGAGTTAAGATAGCCCAATGATCGGAGCAACTCTTAGCAATAGAAGGAGGATTAATATCAATTCGAGATGAGACCAGGTTAAAGGATACTGTACTGATAATTAGGCAACAGAAGTAGAGATTTGCATGTCATATATCGAGAAGAAAGAAATGCAGACTTAAGAAAAAGCTGACCAATTTTTGCACGTGAGGCAGTAAACGCTGTAGGAAAAGACCTATTGTACTCTTATCGGAGGAATATTTGAGAGGCCTTTATTCAGTGGTAGACTAATTGCTGATTAAGACATTCTGTTAAAAGATTGGTCATTGCCAGTGGAAGAACTGATCAGTTCTTGAGGGTTCATCCAGGCATTTATTTTCAATTTAGTAGATGATTTCTATCTTTCAAGGAGATGTGAACCATAGCCTGAATTATTCAAGATTGAAAAACTGTCACCCCAATTCCATCATAGCTATATGTGAGCTGAGTTTCTTAATTTTTTAGTTAGTTTATGGCGTTGGCCCAGTGTGCGCTCTCTGAGTCCTTCGTAGTCAAATTTTATTCATTTTTGCCGCCTTCAGAGTTTGTGCAGATGTCGTTATCGTTTCCTTGTCTTTTTCCCCCGTTGACATTTTCCATGTTCTGTTCTGCTTCTGCTTTTGTCAAAATAAA
>OY735232.1:33224890-33254890 GCA_963457665.1 Thysanoteuthis rhombus
ACTTACCTAATCCCAACATGAACACACATCTCTTCTGTTGAGAGAGAGAGAGAGAGAGAGAGGGGGAGCAGTGAAAGCAAATTGGTGGCAAAGAAGAGAAACGTGGAAAGAGATAAATAGATTTGAAAAGAGAAAAAAAATTGAGAGGAAGAAAATGGGAACTATTAGATATGCCAAATCAAACTTGAGATAAAGATGATGGGATTTAAAGAGAAAAAAAGAGTCAAACTTATCAGCAAAAACCTCTCATTGAAGGGGAAAGAGAGACAAAGACGTAGAAAGATTAAGAAAAAAGAAGTTAAAACAAGAGACAAAGATGGCAGCGAAACCCTCCAAATTGACTCTTTTGCTTTCTACCCCACCCAAAAAAAACAAAAACAAAAACAAAAAACATGAGCGGATATAGCGTTGAACGTTTGCTTCACAGCAAGTCGTTATAGAAGCAGAATCCAACCTTTTCTACTCTATCCTACACCCTAGTTTCCATTAACTCCTCCCACACCAAACGACCGCAGATGACTCATCCTATTATACAATAATCACCATCCTTAGTCTTGAAAAAGAAAAGATTTTCGTATATAAATTAATGTCAATTGCTTCTTCTTATTATAGCTGTGTGACCTTCTTGCAACTTGGCCAGCCCAATGCCACTAAAGAAGTTTGCGATGAGAGCTTTGGTTGACAATTTCTAACATGACTAATTTCAAGTTTCATGTACATACCAACAGCACATATTCTCTGAAAGCACGAGATTTTGAAGACTAACGTCTGCTCAGACTGTCTATATCTAATAGACGCATCGACTTTGCTGGAAACACGTTTTTATAGTATTTGTCTATTTTGCGCTATTTCCTTCGCCTTTACTGTTCATTTGTGCCAACTTTGCGGCCGTTGTGCCCTCCAGCAATTTCTCAGATGTTTTTCGTATCAGGGAATGTCAAGACTTGCTCTTGGGGGGAATGCGATCCCATCTCACGTCGCTACTCGTGCTTGTGTGTTTTCAGAAATGGTATTCCGATTTTTCTGCGTTAAACATATCATTTAACTCAATGAACACCTTTTACGGGTCCCTCGAGGAAGATTGGTGTATTATAATCCAGGAAGAAGAATGAAAATCGGGTATGTAATAACGATCTGTTGAGAAAAAAGGGTTGCACATCATTTATGGAATGGTGTCATATCACCATGAAAGGGAGAGTATCGGTAAATGAGTACGTTGAAGGATTCCAACACACATCAAATAATCCGATTGCAAACTAAAAATAGACATTTATAAGCTATGGGAGTAACTAATCACAAGAGAACAATCGAATAATTTGAAAATGCAATAACATCACCTGCAGAACGGGCGTTGGATAGGTTCACCCACTTCGTTAAAATCTCACTAGTTACGCACAGAGGTAAAAAGGGTCTCATTAAGTCTGGGAAATCCATTTTTTCAAATGTCCCTCAAATAGGTTTCTAGTGACATTTCAATTTGCAAAGTAAAATTTTGTTAAATTGGTCCCTTGATTAATGTCCAACAACATTCATGATTGATTCCTTGACTTTTCCACTGATCACTACCCAATAAAAGTTGAAAGATGTAACTTGTTCGTTGATCACCCCTTTTTTTTTCAATTTCTCAATAGATCACACCTGACACTGCATGCTGCCTGGAGATATTGGTCATGTTTTATTCAGTGACCGAACAGTGTATTCATATGAGTATATATATTGGACAGGTACATTTACTGTAAACATTTTTCCACGCCCCTAAGAGCAACGTCTGCTGAAAGCTACCAGGTGTAACAATGTAATTATCTTATCTCCACTATGAAAATATATTTGAAAACGGAAAATTCTCACAAACCAATCACAATGCATTAAACAACAACTTTCGGGGATTCTCTCAAATATATGCAATGGAATGAAAGGAAAGAAAGCTGGAAACTTTTAAATTATTACCTTTCACGGGCTGACCAACCATCTCTGCAGTTAGCTTTAGATACTGGCAATTTCCTCGTCAATCTTACTGTTCCCCCTTAAACAACTCCACAGGTTCTTTTTTTTCATATAGTCTTTACTTTAGTAGTGAGATACAATTGTGTCGTCCTCATACACATATAAACATATTCCTGTCTTTTCGTCCACTCTTTATTTCTACACGAAGCCTGACCAAACTTCAGACTAGGCAAAAATAATGTATTTGATATCACTTCTGTCAACAGTATGCAGGCAAACAGCGCGCTCAGTCACTCTCTCTCTCTCTCTCTCACACACACACACACTCAAATATATACATATATATATACACATATATATGCATATATATATATATATACGTGTATATATAAAAATTTATACACACACATATATTATATGTATTACTATATATATATATATATATATATATATATATATATATATATATATACATTTGTAATATCAATAGGAATTTTAAATGGACAGTATTTTCTTGGGGCAAACGGCAAACAAATATGTGTGGGGGTATGAAAGTATATATATATATATATATATTTAAAAAATATATATATGTATATATATATATATATTCGTCGCAACATCAGGATTTCTAAATGGACAGTATTTTACTGAGGCTTCTGTACCTCTCCATTATTTAGCCTTTTCAGTGCCTGCAGCGACGTCTTTCTCACTTCCAGACTCGTGCTTAGCGTTCATCTTCATACTTCCAGCTGTGGTCAAAGTTTTTCGCAAAGTGACTCAGACTTCTTCAAGTTTGGACAAAACCTGTTATTCGGAACTCATCTCTAATCATATTCTGGGACCTACCAAATAGTAAACGCACATTCACAGACGTTCACAGAGACACACACACTGACATAGAGAGACAAAACGTAGACAGACAGACAGACACGATCACGAATCCCCCCATAGACCATTTTAAAAATACAAATATGGATTTTAAAGTAAGTGGACAAAAAAAAAAGCACACAGAATGGACAATATCACTTACGATATGGTTTCCCCCTGGAAAACTTTTTTTATATACCTATTTATAGGTTGCTGGAAGTCATATATATATATATATATATATATATATATATATATATATATATATATATATATACACATGTGTGTGTGTGTGTGTGTGTGTGTTTGTGTGTGCGTGTATGAATGTAGGTATTCCCCAGAAGTTTATATATTTCAAAATTCCCAAGTTTTCCATCCAGTTCAAAACGTGCTGTTCAAGTTTTTATCATAATCTAAATCTTATGACAGTTGCACTTTTCAAGGTATTGCTATATATATATATATATATATATATATATATATATATATATATATATATAAATATATATATATATATATAAATATATATATCATGTATATATATATATATATGTACATGTATATATATATATATATTTATATATATATATATATATATATATCTTCTACTTCTACCTACTTCCCAAAATCCACAAACCAAATAACCCAGTTAGACCCATCATCTCCTCCACAAACTGCCACACTGCCAAACTTTTTAAACATGTAGATCACTACATCCAACCCTTAGCAACGCAAATTAAATCCTACATACGTGACACCACAGACCTTCTAAACAAAATCGAACATTTTACAACAATCCCAGATAAAGCACCTCTAGTCAGTATGGATGTTAAATCTCTATACTTCAACTTCAAACATGATGAAGGCGTCTTGGTACTCACAGAACTAAATATAATCGAACAATTGAAGAACCGAATACAGTAACAATTACCCCTCTTATGCCCCGCATTCAAACACTAAATAGCTTTAACTTTATCAATAGACACTTCCTCCAAATGAAAGGCTGCGCCATGGGCACAGTAACTGCACCCATCCTATGCTTCATGGGGAAATTCGAAGAAACTTTCATTTACCCGGAGATATATAACGATTGCATTTTTTATGGCTGATATATAGACGACATTTTTTCATATACACAAGAGATGAAGCCAAATTAGAGAATTTCTTTCCACGTATAAACTCTGTACACGATTCTATCAAGTTTGACTTTATGACATCCACTGATTCCATAGCCTTCCTAGACACCTGCATATACATAGACAACAACAGAAACCTCCAAACTACCCTCTACACTAAACCCAAGGATACCCACCATTACTTCCATTCTAAATCAGCCCATCCCCAACACCTTAAAAGAAGCCTACCATTTTCACAAGCCCTTAGAATCAGAAGAATTTGTTCTACAGAGAGTGAACTCAACAGATATTACTATGACCTAGTACAATATTTCACCCACAGAAGATATTCACTAGATGATACTAAAAGCCAAATAAAAAAGCAACTAAAATACATAGGGATAAAACCCTTAAGCTCTCCTACAATGATAAACCTGACTGCATACCACTTATAACCACCTTCAACTACACACTCCCACCCTTATCACACATCATCAATAGGAGATGGAACATTCTCACCATTAAAACAGGTCTAAAAGATGTTTCTCTGATTTTTTGAGATGAGGTATTATTATAATCTCTATCATTGTTCGGACTATCCTCATCTTGGTTCTTTTTCATACAACGTTTCGGCCTTTGTACTTTACGGCCTTCATCAGGTATTATCTGATATGTGTTGGGGAAGTAACGAACCGAATCTTTTGCTTAACCGATGGGGGTATATAGACCGCACTCCCCTCTTAACAGTAGTAGTATTTCCGAATTATTATTATCTAGAACCATTGGATTACTTGCAGTAATTCTATCTGATTCTGTAACCACTACACCATGCGTCAACGTGGCTGTGATAAAGGCCGTAGAGTACAACGGCCGAAAAAAACCAAGATGAGGATAGTCCGAACAATAATAGAGATAGATCTAAAAAATTATTCACTGACCCATGTGTCATCACTTACCGCAGGCCAAAAAACGTCAGAGACATGATCAGCAGTAACAATATCATTAATAATGAAGTTGTACACAAAAATATCCCAAGAACCACTAAATTTTGTAAACCTTGCAACATAAGAAATAGTCTATGCTGCAACCACCTCAAGTACACCAACATATTCACAAGCACTACCATAAAAGAGAGTTACCACATATATCACAGCACCAACTGCTGTAGTAAAAACATTATATACCTTATAGTGTGCAATAGATGTAAGTTACAATACATAGGCAAGTCAGTGTGGTAATTTAACATTAGACTCAACAATTACAGACACAAGATTAAATCACAAAATGATCGCAGCCTACTTCCCGTAGAACTACACTTTCGCACACCCGGCCACAATATTGCCATGGACGCTAGTTTTACTATTATAGAAAAAAATACTCCGATTGACATAACTAAAGTTCTAGAGAAACGTGAGGATATGTGGATCAACAAACTCAAAACTCTGTATCCTAATGGATTAAACACTAAACCTAATAACCCTAATCACACATCTCTAATTCACAAAACTCCTAACTATATCCTCACACCCACATCTACCTCTCGCCCAGATACATTCAATACTGGGAGCTTTAAAGTCACTCAAACCCATAGGAAAAATCCACCTAAGCCAGTTATACCACTTCACATCCAAATCATAGCCAACATATTTTGATGATTTGTAAGGTTGAAACCTCTGTAGTACCTTAACTTCATCACCCCTTCATTTACACTATCCCTAACATACCTCAAAAAATCTGACTCCGCATCACATCCCTTCTACCCTGACACACTTTGCCCTTTCCAAGACCAACTGCTGCGGCTTGACCATAGACTTCATCACTAGCTGGACTTTCTCTATCACAGCAGGTTGCCTCCAGCAGCCTTTGTAAAATCTTTTACCCACAAGGCAAATCTCCTGATAGTGGAATCTGGTTCCACATGGAAATTTTAAACCCTAAAACTCATACTCACACAGCACACACCACTGAAGATGGGACCAAATCCCGAAACACGTCTGGACCATTAACATCTACGGATAAATAAACCTTACCTCAAAACACTTTATTCCTGAGTCTATCTCACTCTTTACAGTTCATATTATATATACATATATATATATATATATATATATATATATATATATATATATATATATATATATATATATATATATATATATATATATATATATGTATATATATATATATATATATATGTATACGTATCGGCATTGACACACAATACATGAATATACAAGCAAATCTTTGTCAATAGATATGTACACAAAAAAGCTCGATCAGAGTATTCCATTTTCTCACTGTTTTCTCCTGACACTCTGTTTGCCCCCCTCCCAGCTTTCTCTACCCATAATATTTCTGTCTTAATATATCTACAAATATATTCTTGTATCCTGGTTTATCAATCTAAGCTTAGCGTTAACATGAACTCTTTACAGCAATATTCGTTTGTTAGACAATTTGCAGGTTATTACTTCACGAATGGGCGTTCCACTATTTCAATACGTCAGTTTTATCAAAATTTAATTTATATCATTGAAGACAGACTGGTCAACCAAATAACAATGAAATGTTCTAGTTTTTTTGTAATAAATTACGTTAGTCACGTTTGACTGGAACGATCTATTGGCGTATGGTGTGCAGTTTCGATTTCAATTCTGGTGCATTTATTTTGAAATAACTAGAACATTATCAAATTTCCTTATCAGTAAGACTGCCCGTCTTTCAAATTCGCTGCTAAAACAGCAACGCTATCGAAGAATTTTCTTGTCCTTTGGGGGATTATGTCTTTTATCAAAAACAAATATCCAATTTGTATGTTGGACATAGAACAACCCAATTATCTTGAAGTTTTATCTGCCATCAGTCGTATCATACTTCTATATGTAACCATATTAATAAACATGTTGGTAAGTATTGATATATCAGTTAAAAGACGAGTATTCATAAAAATTAGCGTATACTATACGTGGAATCAGACCGTAGATAATAATCCTAAATTGTAACAGGGGTCAGAACTCATCTCAGCCACCATTTACTTTCATACTCCTTTACACACACACATACGTATACACTTTTAACTGCTTCTGTTGCAAATAGGAATTTGTTAATATAATTGTTTTGTTTTCAAAATCCCCGAAACTCTTTCATGGTAAACAGCCGCTGATCCCACGATAAGAAAAACTTATTCATTTTCAATCAGAAAAAAAATTACATAAATTCCATTGACAGATATTGGGAAAATTAACAACTGAAATGTCACAAATAATCATTTTGAAATTTTTTTTCGTCTCTAGTGTTTCAAGATGTAAGGCTCTATAGACTATATATATATATATATATACATATATATATATATATATATATATATATATATATATATATATATATATATATATATATACGCTTTCAAGGTTTCTCACACCTTGAATAAATTGTCAATACAAGTAAAAGGGACTTGGAATTCGTTTTATTAGAAGAAAAAATATTTTCAAAACATCTCCATCCTCACAATATAACATCGATAGAGTTTCCCAATTTTCGATAATGTTCACTTGTATGTCTTCTTGACTATTTTTACATCCATTAAATTGAGACAAAACGGCTGGCTGTTTAGATCAGTAGATGTCGGGGAGGATATGAAAAATGGTAGAGACATTCCATGAGGACACATATTTCATCTGGTGCTGGTGTTAAGTGTTCGAGACTTAAACCTGCGTCCAGGAATCATTCTCAATTCAACTCTGCTTCATTTACGCGTTGATTTTGTTCCTACCGGTGCTAGACGAAATAAATTGCCATGATAATAATGCCCAAACAATTATCACATTTTGTTAGAACTGAACCTTCCAAAGTAAGAGTTTTCGGCAAAATGGGAACCTACATACATGAGTCCATATAAATTCCTACAGCAACAGATTAAAGTGGCGATTAATTTCCGTGATATATATATATATATATATATATATATATATATATATATATATATATATATATAATGTATTTAATCTTACGCTGATTCTAACAGAAGATAGCAGAGTGCTAATTGTGATTGAACTGATTCCACTACACAATTTAATTCCGACCCAAAGATGCAATCATCATACTACAGTAGGGGCCAATACTATGCATGTGTATAGGCGCGAGGGAGTTTGATGATCGCGTTATATTCATATTACTCTCATATATATATATATATATATATATATATATATATATATGTGTGTGTGTGTGTGTGTGTGTTTGTATGTGTGTGTATGCATATAATTCAATACTATGATATGCGATATAACTTGAAGGATCATACACTTTATTTTGGTTATCATTTTTACACTTGCCAGAACTCAATAACAGCCTTGCATGGAACAAGGTCAACTCACAGTCATTTTCTGTATGTCTAGCCAGCAGTGATTTGGGCTGAGCAGAACTGAACCACGTTTCCCCCCAACTCTTGCGATTTCGTAAAAGCTAAAGTTCGGGAAACGAGCCAGAAATATCCCCTAGAAGTGATGTCCAGGTAGCTTGAAAGCCACCGGACATTAGAATTGGTTTTGTGATGCGTTGGCCGAAAGCAAACAATTGTCTGTGATCTGCCTTGTCACCTGAAGACTTCCCAAAGGAGAAACATAGTAGTGGGCGAACTCGAAATTACATATTATTTATTCTCATTCGCAGAATGTCGCCGCGATTAATTCTTTTCTTGAAAGCGTTTTTAACAACCGCACATTTCACATGTGTAACAGACAAAAACAAACACCGCTAACGCACGCACGCATGTACAAACACACACACACACATATGTATATATATATATATATATATATATATATATATATGTGTGTGTGTGTGTGTGTGTGTGTGTGTGGTTGTGTAGATAGATATCTGTACGAAGAGATAGCGTTTTTTTGAGAGTTTCAAAAAATATTTTTAGTAATTCAGAATATATCAAAAACGAATGATTTTTTTTCTGTTGTGCATTACAGATTGTATATTCGGTTTCAGAAAAATATAGAACAAAACTGACTCATTTTATGATCGCTCTACCGATGATATTGAGCATTTTCTTTGAACAAAATCTATTCCATACATTAATATATATAAAAAGGCGTGTTTTATAATTATAATTGTTTTCACACACACACGTATATATATATATATATATATATATATATATATATATATATATATATATATATAGAGAGAGAGAGAGAGAGAGAGAGAGAGAGATTATAGAAACAAAAAAAAACGGCCCATAATTGTCGATTGGAAATGAATAGTCAGAATGGGGATATGTGACAGTAAGACATAAGAGATGCTGGCGCGATAACTGTGGTCATGGAAGGAAACTGGAAAGGCTTTTATCCAGCAGTTGGCTCATAATAGCTGCTGCTGCTGATGATAAAATACTGCTCTTGCCCTTAATAGGATAACTGGAAATTCAAATTTTTCGAAAAACAAACAAACAAGCATGACCTCAACCATATACAAAATCAGTGACTGGTTTAGCATGATCTTATATTGTAAATTGCCCCCCTATGGAAGCATTTTTGAGGCATTTCAAATGAATAAAAAAACCTATTTCTAAACATTTAAAATTTTTCAGTCCTATAACTCAATTGGCGTGATCGTACCACCTTGGCACCTAGACTAATAGTCTAAAAAATTGGAGAAAACCATGTTGATGTTGATCATATTGATGTTGACAGTGTCAAAGTCAATAAATGTATTGTTGAAAAAAGACATTATCTACTCCACATCATATAATGTTTCTCTTCATCAGCGTATTGTCCGTCATTGGATATAGACTTTACTCGAAATTCAAGTACCTCTCTATCATGGGCGTCTCAGAGCCAATACTATCTGAACTTGTATAGTTCATCACTCCATCTCATTTAGTACTCTGCCAGCCTCAGTTTTACACGTGATTCCTGTTGATCCATGTTGAAGGTATCGTTATCCATTGGATGTCTGCCATTCTTGCAGCATGATCAGCCCATTGTCATTTTTTAATGAATTATAAGATGTCTTTGACTCCTCTTTCCTCCTGATAAATTGTGCTTTCTTTTGATCTCAACATGTGAGGTTGAACACGATTCTTCTATGCGTGCTTTGCATGGTTTTCAGTTTGAAAGTCAATCTTTTAGTTAAGTTCCAAGTCTCAGCTCCATAGGTGACTATCGAAAAGATGCATCGGTTGTATGCTACTCTTCTTAGGACTATTGGGATTTTCTTATTTTTGAAGGTTGGGCTTGTTCTACCGAAAACTTACCTTCTCAGCGAGGCTGTTCACTTATTTTTTTTCTTTTTGGGGGGATTTAATCTATATTCATTGTCCTAGGTAGATGTAGTGGTATACTCTCTCTAGCCCAGCGTTTTCGATTTTGATTGTTGTCCGTATGGAAGCCTAGAAAGCCCTTTCTAAAAAAGTACTTTTCCTTCGGCTCTTGTCTAACTTATCTTTGTTTAGTTTTCATTTAGCTTCACGATAAATGTTTCGTTCCTATTGCATTGACTTATTTCCTTCAAGTGAAGAACAGACAAAGATTACTTAGATTTAGGCATTAGGGGATTCCATACGCATTTATTGTCTGGTCAAAAGAAAATTTCCTTTCTGCATTTTTTCCGCCATAAGTATAAGATGCGCTCAAAAATAAATCGCAAAAAAAATTCTTTGTTCATTACCCAAGTCCCATATATTTGAAACTGTTAAGCGAAAACCGGCTTGGCCCTCTTGTTGACAAGCTAATTATATATGTATGCAAAACCTGAATGAGTTACACCAAAGAAGCAAGAGAGCTGAAAATTTGAAAGTTCATTTCTCATGTTTAGTGAAAAAAAAGTTTGAGTAGGGGGTTCATTTTTCAATGTAAATTTATGCTAAGTTGGCCCCTTAGTTTGTGTCCAGCAGCATTCGTGCTCGTTCTGTAATTTATTTTTTCAGTGATCACTTACCAAAAAAGAGGCAACATAAATAACTCTTTTAATTGATCATCCCAAACACAACATGCCGCTACAACACATTAGTAACGTGATGGATTCTATTAATTAATTATCATACCTTTTCTCCCTGAAATCTCTTTTTATACAGCGTGGCCGAAAACAGATTCAAATTTTTTTTTTATGTTTAATTGTGGAATAAATTGTTTTCTCAAGGCTAAATATGGATTGATTACATAATCATAATGAAGTCCCGATGAAGGTGCAGAGGGGCAAATCGGTTACTTGCGCTGAAAAAGGTATCAGCGAACCGACAACACACACCCGCTGCCTATAAATAATTTCCTTTGATGATCATTTCCCACATGACGTGACACTATGCACCAATGGAAAAAGCCGAATTTAATGGGACCCGAATTGGATAAAACACTTACATCCGATGTTTATATAAATTTGGAATCCAACAAATAAGCACATTTACCTCTTCTCCGCAACAATCTTTCTTGACTACGGAATAATAGAAAGGATGGGCCCAACCCATAGATATCTGTTGAATATAGCCACTGGGGCAAATGAAACACAAGATGTCACGCGAAAAAAAAAAAAAAAAAAAAACCTGGTGAAGGAAAAACTACGAATTAAAGTTGATACCATCAACATCCTTTCAGTCACTCTCTCCCTTTTTGAAATTGGCTGAATGGTCGAAACTGATCAGGGTACATTTATAAAAATACAATGATGAATAAAATCATTTTCTACATCGACTTCTGATTATTAATCTACCACACTCCCACGTATCCACCAATATATATATATATATATATATATATATATATATATATATATATATATATATATATATATATATATATGTCCATAGTGCTCTTCAAATTCTGTGGTGGATGGGGAATAGTGTGTAAAGTATATAGCTTAATCTCTGTGTTCGATATCTAACCCAGTTAAAAAAAAACATTCATGTATGAAATAAATGATATTCACCAGGACATATACCTTGTGAATGTAAACATCCAATGCCTGTCGCAATCATCAACCACCTACCTTTTGTTGTTTCCTGAATCTACAGGGAACAACAGACAATCAGTTCAATTTTGATCACGTTCACTGGATACAATCCCTTGTAAATAACATATATATATATATATATATATATATATATATATATATATATATATATATATATACATATATATATATATATATATATATATATATATATATATATACATATATATATATATATATATATATATATATATATATATATATATATATATATGCAAGATACATAAAAAATGAAGAACTCGATGATTTTGGTTAATAACAATGAGGTTCCAAAAAAACGATTTCAGCTTGACTGTATGGACTAGGTTGACATACGCAGAGGGTTTTTATGGACATTACTGCATTGATAGTAATGTAATATTTTGTTTTATAATTATCAATGCCAATATTCAAGATTGGATAGGCAGAATTCCTCGTCAACAGCTTCAATACAATAATTGAACCAGCTCGATCACTATCTACAAATTGTAACTGAATACTAACCAGTTCAGTATCATAGTTGAGCGGCTGAAAAATTTGAAAAGAGATTTTTCGTCTTTGATTGATTCACTAAATCTCAACACTGTAGAACAATGGATTTGCTGGCGGAAAATGTTCTCCGTCGCTTGAAAACGATAGAATTCCTCAACAGCCACTCCATGAAACGATGGTACTCATCGTCGACCACTCCAACAGACGATGGAATTCCTCGACAGCCTCTCCAAAATCATGCAAGATATCTCATCAGCCACTCAATAACAATAAGACTTTATTTAAGAATTACAAAATTTAGTGTTTAACAGGCAGTTTCTCTCTTAACACCATGTTTCAATTTGCTGCAGCTTATGACATAATCACACTCACTGACAGTGCCTTAGCATCTGCGATGCTCATAACAAAATATTTGATTTAATGGCAATAAACTCATAAGATCTTGCAGCGTTCAAATATGTTCTCTCTTAGATAATATATTATAATTGTGGTTCAGCCTTGCACTCAAATACAAATTCCGAGACATTGGTAACCTCTCTTGCAGTAACAAGTTCCAATTAAGATTCTTAAGGTTTCAATTGAATGATAAAATGATATCAGCTTATCCTATCTATTTGCAGCTTGCCTACAAATGATCTTCAGAAACCTAGACAGGGAAAACAAAGGAATGGGAATGGAAATTGAATACCTAAGTAATTTCAGATTTGCAGTTGTCATCAATCATATTGCAAAGAACATTCACAGCCTCCAACTAATGCTAGATCAACTGAATGAAAATGGCGAGGTAGATGACCATCAAACAAACTTCTTCAAAACAACGATCACGTACAACAAATATGTCGGAACTAAATGCACTAAGATCGGGTTCAAAAACGTAGAGCTTGAGAATGTAAACAACTACATCTACGAGGATATTAAGCGATAATTACTCCAGGATTGCGAGCTTTCCAAAGAGCAATCTCAACTTTAAAAAAATACCCTTGGTCCTGAAGGGTATACAGCCATTGCATCCTTCGGATCGCCTCCTCTGGAGCTGGAACATGGAATCTAACCATAACGCTGACCCTCAAACTGAAAACCACTCAACATGCACGTAAAAGAATAATGTTCAATCTTATATGTTGAGGTCTCAAGAAAGCAATGTACATCAAGGAAAAAACAGGAGTCCTAAACATCATAGATTCCATTAGTGAATTAAAATAGCAATGGGCTGGTCATGTTGCAAGAATGGCAGACAGCCAATGGACATCCCAACTCACAACATGGATCTCCAGAGATTGCATGCGAACCTAAACCGGTAAAATACAATATGGAGAGACAAACTAGACGAAATCAGAAAGTACTGGCTCTTCAACACCCATGAGAGAAAGTATACTTAATTAAAGGGAGAGTCTATATCCAATAGCAGACAATAAAAGGATGATAATGATCATAATGATAGTTATGATGATGATGAGGAAAGGTGTAAATTGTTTTCATTTGACCCCTTTCATTCTTTTATCAAAATATTTTAAAAATTTCATTACGTGTATTTTTTTGTTTTCTTCCTGGCGTTAATTTTCTATTCCCCGACCTACAATCTTTGGTTTCCATACGTCTTACTAAAGCTGCAATCCACCCAAAAACAACATAACATTCTGATAAGGAAGATTACTCTGCAGAATTGGTTGGACATGAACATTGAATTAACAGGAACTTTCAGTAATGGTAAAGCTTATAATTAGATCAGCTAAAGAATTGAAGTGGATTGAAATAATAAAAAGAAACAGATGAACTCCAGACTTCGGCCTGAAAAATATAAGACATGCCCTGGAAAAAGAATTGAAAAAAAAAACAAAAGGAAATTTAATGTTATCCTTAGTGTTTTTATTTATTAGTCAGCGGAAACATAAATTCGTTGTCTAAATTAGCTGCATATCAATAATTAACCGAGCGAAAACAGTGAAAAAAAAATTGAATTGGATTACAAAACCAGCAAATGAGAAGCCTGAGTAAAAATTGTAAATAGAGTCGCCCAAGAAATGTTTCAATGATGTTTAGACTTTGTAGCAGGAGTTGTCTTTCTTTGTTCGTTCTCTCTCCTTGCTTCCCTTCTGCTCTTTCTTTTCTCTCTCGTATTCATTTCTCTTTCTCTTTCGTTTTGATTTTAATCTCTCTTTTAGATCTTCTTTCTTCTCACTTTCAAGATTCATTCCTTGTACTTCCTTCTATTCTCTCCGCTACCCTCTTATCCATTTCTCATTTTTTGATTCTTCTTCCCCCAATTTCTAATTATATAACGCTTTCTTTTTTAATCTCTTTGTTTAGCAGTAGTCGTTGCTGTTGTTGTTGTTGTTGTTGTTGTTGTTTCTCTTCTTCTTCTTCTTCTTCTTCTTCTTCTTCTTCTTCTTCTTCTTCTTCTTCTTGCCACTCCCTTTTTGGAATTTCAACCCCCTCCTCCAGTTTCACCTTCTTTTCTGATCCCTACCTCCGTTTCAATTGTATCCTCCTCTTTTTCTTTTTTCTTTTCTTTATTTACCCCCTCTCAGTCCCTCTCTCTATGTTCTTCTCTCCTTCTCTCCAAATCGATATATCCTCTTCTTCCCCCTCCTCTTCCAACACTCCCTTTACATCTCATTAACTAAACAAGACAAAATCTCATAATTTTTCTGCTTTATTTTAACCTTTGCTTTTTTCTTCTTCTCTGGAACTACTGACCATTCTTCTGAGTTTTCTTTGGTTTTATCTAAATTACGCATTATCCAGAGAATACGTCTCTGCGCGTAATAGATTTCAAAAAATTAAATTAAATAAATAATCAAAAATATCGTTCCATGTACAAAGAGAGAGTAGTGACAATACACGATTCTCATTAGACAAAACATTATTCAGACTGCTTCAGACATTTGGAAGAATCTTTTCAGATAAGACACCTGACAATTCTTGATAATGGCCAGTTACAATGTATCTTCGTAACTTTGTTAGTTAATAAAATTCTTTTTTAATTTGATTTTATGTATTCGTTTTTTTTTTCCTTCAAATGTAAAACTGTAATTCTCCGACTCTTAAAGACCAAACTCTGGTAATTACCAAAACTAATGCTTTAATCAAATTTAACAATAAATATCCTATATATTACTCTGCTTGTTCGTGTGTGAGGTCGATACACGATAAAGTGAAAGTGGCTTTGGAATTGCATTCACGTCATTGCATTACACCATTTTAGTATTTGAAAGGATGGCTCGGCATCGCAGTGGATAGTTGAACAACAGCTCTACCGAAGAATAAATATGCTCAGAATAAATTCTGCGTATGACATCACTGGCATTTTTCATAAGAAAGCATTTAAAATAGTAAAAAACCCTAGATAAAATACTAATTATAAACCTGTAAAAAATGGTGAAAGAAGCTCCTTTTCCAAGTTGAAAAAAAAAATAGAAAAGTCTCATGTGAAGTGTTGATGTCAATTTTCATGTCTGAAGACAAAACTTTATGTCCAGGAGCGCTTGAACGATGGAACAAGCAAAGAGACAAACTCAAAAACACATGAATGCAAAAACAAACTCATGCAGTGTTAAGAACATGTTCAAGATTATAGATATGAATGTTTCGGTGAACTATGGACGTGGTTCTCAGTCCATTTCCAGAACATTGATAACTGATCTTGCAGTAACAAGCTTTAATAAACAAAGGATTCTTATGGACCAAAAATTATTCAGATCGTTGAACATATTGAGAAGAATGCTTTGAGATAAGGAACCTGACAATATCTGAGTATGGTTTGTTGCAATTTATCCTCTTTATATCGTTAATTTCTTAATTTTTCTATTCAATCTTTATCCGATTTTTCCTCAATTATACTTAAAAGTATAAAGTACTGACTTTTAAAGAAGACCATATGGCCATAGTCAAAACTGATGTCTTCATCGAATCTAATAGTAACACTCCTGTCTGCTACAGGGTCAAACTCCGCTCCTACTTCTCCTGCGACTGAAGAGGATTACTGCAAATTGTTTATTGTATATATGATGGATAAAGAATATAATAATTTAATATAATGTTTTGTAGCTATCACATGCATTCTGGTAGATAAGTTAAACTCGTTGATCTAGCTCAATCAGTAAGACAAATTGGCAATCAGTTCGTCTTGATTTCAAATCTGGGGAGGGCTAAATTTTACTTAAAACTTTAGCGAGGATTATTTTTGTTTTTTTAAAATCTTAATTCTGCGGGAAAACGAAGTCCAGATTGGGAAAAATTTATACAATTATCTCAGGTCAGATTCTTTGTCGTTCTTCTTCAGTTTTAAGAGATTTTCTAAATCGATACCGTTGATTTCCTATGCAATGACCTTCTCTACTTTGGCAGTTGCAGGAAAAAAGCTGTTGACACGATTGTCGCGTTTGACAAGGGTTAGTCTCAAGATGAATCATATCAGTCTTGACTTATTTGCTTAACAACGCTATCAATTATGCTGCGTATATCGAAAAAAAAATTCCAAAGGAAGCAAAAACGTTGGCCTAGACATGAACTTCTGTAAAACGGAAATGATGTGCAATAATCACTTTGGGATGGCAAGCCTTCGGCTGAGCAAGCTCAACTTTCAAGAACCCAATAATCCTAAATAGAAGAGTATACAACCAATGCATTCTCCTGATAGTCATTTATTGAGCTGAAACATGGAACTTAACCAAGAGACAGACCTGCAAACTGAGAAGTATGCAACGCACGTATGAGAGAATCATGCTCAACCTTACATGGAGAGACCACAAGACAGTACAGTATATTAGGAAGAAAACGGATGTCCATGACATCATAGAAACTATTAAAAAACTCAAATCGCAATGGGCAGGCCATGTTGCAAGAATGAAAGACAACTGATTGACATCACATCTGACCAAATGGATCCCCAGAGATCACATGAGAAACTGAAGCCGTCAGAACACAAGATAGAGAGATAAACTTGACAGATTCAGGAAATACTGGCCCCAGGATGCCCATGATAGGGAATTGTGGCAAATCCTGGGGAAGGTCTATGTCCAAAAACTGACGTTAAAAGATTGATGATGATGATGATGATGATGATGATGATGATGATGATGATGATGATGATTTCGACATATACAATGAAATGTCATCAAAGGTTTGTCCGAAGTGGAGGCTGGCGTTCACTAGTTTTTCCCCACTGTAGCAAAAACAACAAAAACAAAAACAATTCTCATATAATTTAGGAGCGTAAACACTTCACTGTTCATTTTTCCAGTCACGTTGAGCAAAACCTGTATAAAAAATTACCATTTCCCCGTCATGTTTTGGAAATTTTAGCTCAACATAAGTCTTACATATTTACAAAAATTCATGATACAAATACGCTGAGAATCATCCCATTGTGATAAAGAAATACATTTGTATCAAAAAAATATTTTTTCTATTCATTACATATACAACACTAAAGTTGCAGTGATCGTTTTCAGTTGGAATAGAAGTACGTGTGGTGTTTGACCCTGCGGCAACCAGGCTTGTATCAATTTTTATAGAAAAAAAAAATCAAAAACCCGTAGATTTCTACTTTGAAATATTTATTTGTCCCGATACAAAAGAGTGTTTTTCAATGTATAATATCTTTTTTTTTTTTAAACGTGTTATCGGTAATTTTTCCTGTTTTATGATAAAATTCGATAATCTTTGCCTGGTGTAAGAAAAAAAAATGTTGTTATTGTTTTATAGACTATGAGTGAATCTTTTATCTCAGAATTTTTTTATAATCAAATAGAAATAACTTCTACCTCCCAGGAATAAATATAGAAACGTGATGAAATTCATACAATTTGACACGCCCCTCTGTTTTTCTTTTCTCCTCAACTCAGAAAGGACTTTAACAGAACAGCCGAACCCCTCCCCCATTATATATAAGAGGACCTGAGGATTATGAGAGACAGGATATCATTTTTTGTGTGTGCCATTTTATTCACATTGTTAGAAACAATCAACCATCACTGCCACCATGACTGTACATATAAGTTTCCTCAGACTTTCTGTTGGTCTGGCTGGCTGGCTATGTATAGATCAGTTTTTGTTTTTGTTTCAAAGCCCTCCGCTGGAATATTTTTTTTAAATTTATATATATACAACGAGCGTTCATGGTTAATTGATCTTCTAGTTTTTATCTGTATTCGCGCCGTTTTCTTTAATTTGGACTCTCTTCAATGATCATCAGTCAACAAAACGCAACAGAAGTAACATATCGATCATACCTTTTCTAATTGTTTAATTGATCACACACAACATGGCAAGAGACGTTGATCATATAACAGTTTCTACTGTGTAACCAACCAGACTCGTTTAGCTTCACTTATTCCACTGAAATTCAGAGTAGAAATACTGGATATTTTCTGTAAACTTTGTTTCCAGTGGAATTATCGAAAACATAAGTAAAAGTGAGAGAAACGGTCGTAGGAAAAGTACACTTCACTTACTGAATACTTGCTAGACTGATTGTCAAAAGTAAGAGGTTACTCTTCTTATCACTCTATTTTTTCAATCAGGAGGGATGATCATTTACGGCCTATGGTGCTTTGCATCTTGGCAGTGCTGTGCTACAGATACATAAAAAAAATAGAAATAATTTAGCATCTGTAAAAAGCAACAGATAGTTGAAGCCTTTCTAGCTCAATGAAAGGAATTAGATAATCAATTGAAAAACAAGTTTAGGATTTGTCACTATTATCAGATGTATCATAGCACCCGATCAAAATTTCGGTTTTCCCTCATCAATTTTCTTATTTCTTTTGATTTATTTGCCGTTTGAAACATCAAATGAGCAAGGGTGTTAAACTTTACAATTCACAATCAGAAGCACCTTTCCTATATTGCCCCAAAATGCTTTAACTGACCGTCGCTTTTTGCAGAGACTACAAAATTTTTACGTTTCTTTGCGTCCATAGCAGACAGCACAAGTTACAAGCATCATATGTAACTGCTGGTTATATGTGGAGAGTGGAGGAACCCCTGTAAGATACAGTGAAAATTATTGACGGAAAAATATGACTCTTGAAGAGTATATAATACCACAAAAAGTTCATCAGCGATGTTATTCCTTAGTCCAGCACTTCCGTCAGTATTTTTTATTGATCTTAGTAATGTTATTGTCTAGATATCAGAATCGTTTTTCTCTTGAAGTTTCCAGTCCCTCAAAATCTTTGCATGTCCCATGTGGACTGTTTCTAATTATAAAAGAATTATTGATACGACTGTCACCGTCAAGTATATCATACAGGATTGACTGCTTCATGGTCAAACTCTGGGGGGAGCTTGTGTAAAAAAATCGACTCTTATTCAATTAAAAAAGAATTTCGAATCTAGCCACGGTGGTGGGTACTTGATAAAATAGCATCTAAATATTCATGTGGATAAATGATATGAAATCTAACACCGTAGATTAAAATTTTTCCTCTCTCTCTTCCTTTTCTTGATCTTTATCTCTCTTTTTCCCATCTTCATTCTGTTGATTGATGACATAGAACCCCCCTCTCTCTTTATTCTCCATTCAAACTTTTTCACTTTCTAGTCAGAAGATACTGTGTGTTAGTTTCATTCGCCTTCGCACATTGTCATAATTGACAAAAATACATCCAATAGGAATTACTTGACTTCAACCAAATCATATGCATCAATTGTACAAATATCTCTTCTTGGGTAATGATACTAGTTTCATCGTCAACACCCATGGAATTCCCACGTGTTCAGCTAGTTATCATTTCTAATATTGGAATTTGATTCATTCACTTTCTAGTCGCTTCTTATCTGACTAGGAAATTATTACCGGGTATAATTTTCCATTGACATTTCCACTTCTTCGTACAAGGAATGCGTCATACTTATATTAGTGAAAAAGTAAAAAGATAAGAAAATATCAAATAACGTAGGAACTATTTCACAGTACGTACAGCCATTTTGTTGACCGAGAGGAGGGCAGCCATTTTTTCCCCTGATAAACAGACGGAGTCTTTATTTTCCTTTCTTTCTTTTGTACATGTTGCATATATGAATATGCAAATGCATATCTATATGTGCATATATATATATATATATATATATATATATATATATATATATATATATATATATATATATAGTCACTTTCTTTATATGAACATATAACCGCTGACGATGGAGTTGAACCTCAGAACATATCCCGAAGTCACTAGGAAAATAAAGATTCTCTACGCACCATATACTTCTGATCCGTCTTGTTTTGATTAGTATATATATATATATATATATATATATATATATATATATATATATATATATATATATATATATATATATATATATATATATATATGTTTGTGTTTGTGTGTGTGTATGTATTTATGTGTGTTTATATGTATATGCAAGTATATGTATATATATATATACACATGTTAGTTTGCCCAAATATATATGTATGTATACACACACATATATATATATATATATATACATATATGTATGTGTGTACAAATATGTATATGCGCAAGTGTATATGTATGTATGTGAACGTGTGCATATATATCGGTATGTGGGATTACATATATATATATATATATATATATATATATATATATATATATATATATATATATATATATATATATGCGTGTGTGTCTGTGTGTGTGTATCTTATGCATTTTATCATGTGTCATAGACACTGTCCTTCGTATGACCAGTCGGATTGAATAGTTCACATCTCCCTGAGATGCCCTCAGCACGAAGAGGGAAATATTCAGATCATGAGGTCAGGCAACAGGACATGTATTAGGTCACGTGCAATATAGCCAACCAATTCGGATATCCAGAACTGATTAATAAACTTTCTGAGAATTCGTCTCTTGTTCATTATTATTGCCCTCTGGAAGTTACCCTTTGCCACGATTGCAACATTATTAGTCATAAGACCTATTTTCGCAGAAGTGCACAGTCCTTATGAATATAAGACTACTTTTGTATACTTTATGAACACACGACAATTTTTAATTTCTTTTTTGTGTTACCATTATTACATCTTTCTGAAGGTTATCAACTTCTAGGAATCTTTTCCCCTTCCAATAGACGAAAGAACTTATTTTGTTTTGGGCTTTTCGTTACTCAATTTCTATTTTGTATTTCTTATTATCTCGTGACCTTTTGTTCTTTATCATCGACTCCCTTCGGTTTCAGTCTCTGCCTTTGTTCACAATTTGTTTTCCTTCCTGGTTCCTTTTCCGATTCGATGTATATTGGCACGCAAATAAATTTATATAAGTATATATACAGGGTTATCAAAAAATGACCAATCCTTGATAATTCAGTTTTAAAACACAATAGATTGAATATTGCCCAAAACTATCATTTTGATGATTAAAAATGACATTTTTGTTTATTTTTTCCTGCTAACTTTATAGCTCAAAATGTTGACTGTCCTCGAAATTTCTCGAAAAGGCTCCAAGAAGTATAATTACACGACATATCGATCGGATATCAAAACAACAATGAGAATAGATGCCATTCTCTTTAATTTTTTTTATTCAAGAAAAAGGTATTAATCAGATAGCAAGAACAATGTTAAAGCAGGTATTCTTTTGTCTTCACCAGCAAAGACGGAATGATTAAGGAGATCCTTGCTCCTTTTTGTCAATAACTGAATCCCTAAGAAAATATTCCATCAGGTTTTACAAAGCAAGGTACAGCTTGAATGCATCGAAAATAGAGCAGAGACCCATCCAGTAACATTTAAATTCTTGAAAATCTACATGTTATTTCTTCCAGACACATCTAGAATAGTGTTGACGAACATCTACAAACAATGAGATTCAGGAGAATAGAGAAATTATTGATAATCCTGTCAAAATGAGGCATAGGAAGCCTTTGCTTTAAAAAATATATCGGTGGGCTTTTTCAGGAGGATTTTAGATGAGTACTGATGCAAAGTCTGCAAATAAAACTGTATTGCCATAAGTGTTGGAACACACAAAAATACGTGTATTTGAAAAAGGGTAGACAACTTTCGCTACTAAAGGCAGTGATGGTTATTTGATGGAACTCTTAAACAATATATTGAAATAAAATGTGAGAGGGATGAAATTGCATTCACACCAGAGGTCATCACAACATCATCAAACGTTCTTACTTCCTTTGTTAGGTCAAGAACTTTAACCATCTCGTTTAAACAAAGAACATTAGGGTTTTGGTTTGTGATACTTGATTGGCCTACATTATTATTTTTACATTTTAGGCTATTATTGATTGAAATGCATGATTTGTCTATTCCTGGGGTCGACTGCAGACAACTGGGATTGCAGGAACCAGAATGGGATACGAAACTTTATATATAACTATATATATAACTATATATATATATAACTATATATAACTATATATATATATATATATATATATATATATATATATATATATATATATATATATATATATATACACACTTTGTTTGTTAGTGTTGTATATATATATATATATATATATATATATATATGTAAATATATATCTTAATGGCTAGTGCTTTGTTGAATAACCTTGGTGGTTAGTGCTGAACAAGCTCCTTGAATTCTAGAACTCAATGTTTACATTTGCTTATAAAGTGTGTGGTATGTATCATTGCTGCAAAACATCTATCTAACTATGTAAGTAAAGTATCAGGGACTATCACTTTGCTATTCAATCATTCCTCAGCTGTGGTATGATATAAGTTGGTGCATTCATACACATAGCTAAAGTATTGAGATTGAAATGGGTACATATGTATATACATATATATGTAACACATAATACATATAGTACAGATCAGGCTAGCAGTATAACATAAAGTATTAATATATCAATAATATAAAGCAAATTCTGTAAGTAATAGATTTATTTCATAGAGTGCTCGATACATACAACTTTTTACTTTTAAAGTTAGGTTATTTTAAAGTAGAGCTGGAAATAAATTGAAGATTGTGGATTCGCTAAACAAACTAGCTCGTGTTTCTGCCGTCTACGGGCCTCATCAGGCGAATGATTATCAATAGATATCTATAGATTATCCGTGGATATCTATCTGCTGGAGCGGGCAAAAACTTGAGCTATTTTGTGTAGCAAATCCACATTCTACTATTTATACACACACACACACACACACACACACACACATATATATATATATATGTGTGTGTGTGTATATATATATATATATATATATATAAATACATATATGTGTGTGTGTATATGTGTTTGTTCGAATGTGAGTCCGCCTTTGATGAGAAAAGAGTGAAAAAGTAACATGCCCATCAAGTAGATCGGTTGGATTAGGAATTTTTGTTTTGATCAGGTCGATTTTTCCCAATTCAGACACAGGAGTCTACAATGGCCGATTACATCTGATAATATGATAAGCCTTATAAAAGTAATTCGTTCTGGATTCTTGGTATGTGATTTCCGTTGATAAGTGAAAAGAAGTTCTGGCTGATCTTAGTCATTTTTAAAGACGGTTTCAGCTGTCAATAACAAACATAACTTGGTTACAGTCTGATTCTTTTTTTATGCTGATTCCCGCTCGTTTACTGTACCACATCGATAGCAAAGATCTATATAAGAGTACTAACAGTTAATCCCTGAGTTGATCAGCAAAACAAATCAAAATTTGACAATATTATCGAAAAAATATCGCTCAACTGTTTGCTGGAGTGTTTATGGGTCGGTTTTTGAACAATAGGCGACGCCAGGAATCTTCACTCGTATTACATGAAAATGTCATTGAAAGAATAAGAAGTTTATAGACTAGTACTAATAATAATCCGGAAAGAGAACGTCCTACTAGAAATATAAAACCAGACACTTAACCATCAAGATGAATTTAGTATCAAAACGAAGCTAGATATCCGATTTGAATTGTAAAACACTCAGAATGAAATGAAAACAAAATATCATAATGAAAGAATTGGTGTACATCATACTTACTAGTGTACTTATAGTCCGTACCAGTAAATAAGTCGATTTTATAATCATAAAGTAATTTTTGGTAATGGATTATATTAATCTATTAAAACCCTGTGAACTTGGTTGGATAATAGCCATCTATCCTTGCGTTGAAGAGTTGACCTTTCGAACGAGTATTGGACTAAATTTGAATTTGCCTTCCTGTCTATGGATCGACTCATACACCAATATATACGGCATTTAATAATAAAAGCAAGAACAAGGAAGAAACAAATGAAGGGAAGAAAGGAAGTCAGTAAAGGGTATTCTTGAAAAGTTGGAATGGAGATGTTGAAGAGTAAAAAGCAGACGATATAAACAGAATTGGGAAGATGGAGTAAAAAAGATCTTTAGAAATAAAAAGAACGAAGGAACGTTGATAAGCGGACATAAATAAATGAAATGTATGCTATTAGATTGCTGAGCAGAGCTCATTAAAAGAGATCCTATCAATTCGTCGCTTGCAGTCAAGATAGTCAGTTGATTATATATCAACGCCATTTTGTTTTTTTATAATTCATCTCCTTTCTTTCTCCATTTGTTCTTTGTTATATATTTTTTATTTCATTGCCTCTTTCGTTCCTCCCTTGCACCTTCTAATATCCCTTCTACCTTTCTTCTTAACTTCCCTCTTACTTTCCTTCTCTCATTCTCACCTTTCATTCCTTTGTCCATTCTTTCCATAATCCCTCCTCATCTTCCTTCATCCAGCCTTACCTTCCATCATTTCTTCCTTTATTCACTTTTTTTTATTATCCCCTCGAACCTATTTCATTCCTTCTTACACACTTTCATTCTCTCGCCTCCTCCTTCGTTTGCTTTCTTATTCTTTTTCTCCTTTTTCTTCTCCTTCAATGGTTAATTAGATACAAAAACTCCGGACGCCACCCTTCTTTCCTCTGTGGAAAGAATCGGCGTTTACTGCTTGTACGCATACGTCAACGTTCGTTGTGTACTCAATTTTTCCCTTCTATTAATTCTGGATTTTGATGGTCGACTGCGCGGACATTATCAAAACTGAACTGATGTACGCTATTATATCCGACCGGACATAGTAATTTATTGTTCAGAAGTGGAGGAAAAAAGATATAAACTAACAAAACGAGAAAACAAATGGACGTGATTTGAGGTGACAAATAAAAGGGGCGATAACCTGCAAATGTTGTCTTCTTCCTGTTGCTATCGGATGTAGATGGCGCTGTAAATAGAGAAAAAACATAGAATCAACTTTGATACAAACGGGAATTATACAGTTGTGGGCGAGAGAACCATGTTTGTTTTGTGCAGATACTTTGTGAATAATTATCTCATGACAAAGACTGGGAGAAACATTTAATATGAGATTTCCCGAATACATATGAAATACTACTTGCCGTCCTGGGTACAACAAAAACAAATAGGGAAAAAAAATAACGAACATTGTGGATTTATTGGGTCGTGCAAAAGATCATTTCGTTTTTGTTGAATAGATTTTTTTGGTTTTTGTAGCAAGGGATGTCGTCTTCGTATACAGGCGTTGCTGAATTAAGCATTTCAGATATCTTCGTTTGGTAGGATCAGCAGGCCAACCAGAAAATCTGAAGAAGCCACCGGCTCGGAAATAAAACTATTCTCAGAAGACTTGCTTGTTTATCGAGAGCTGAGCTACGAAACTTGGTCATCTGCTGTGATGAATGTAAAATTATTAGGGAGTATTATGAGGATTTTCATTATTTAATCAACTCCGTTTTCTGGAGCTTATGTAATTCTTTTCGTATGGTATCTTTCAATGATCGTAGACACTATGAAAACGAAGCAGATAAATATTGTAACATTAAACCAGGCAGCAAATTATAGTCAGCAACAGGGAAGAAAATGTATAAAATAGGTCTGGCTAATCAGAAATAGAAACGGTCACAAGACCAGTGTCTTTTTGTTTCATACTGTGTTTGGGATGATCACTTAAAAATCGGAAAATGAGGTGATCGATCTCTTGTTAGACACTAAAATCCTGGATTTAAAGAGAGAAAAAAGAAAAAAGACTGAACACAGCTTGGTGAAAAACTTCGTATCAATTTAGTATAAGCTTATATTGCAAATTGAATCCTCCGACTAAAACCTTTTTTTGAGGGGGTAGATCAAAAAAAGTTTTTCTGGATATAATAAGAAGTGAATATTGAAATTTTCAGCCATATAGCTCCATTGCTGCAGCCTGTATACGTGATACATACATAGCCAGCTAGCCAGACGAAATCAAAAACTGAAGAAATCTATTTTGTCAGTGTTTGTGACAGTTTTCGTTGACGGTTTTTGATAACATACCAAAAAAAACAAAAAAAACACACAAATGGATGTGATCTGAGTTGACAAATAAAAGGGGCGATAACCTAGAAATGTCGTATTGTTTCTGTTGCACAAGGCTATTCAATGTAGGTGGCACTATAAAAACACGGTACAACCTTTCATAAGAACGAGACTTTTACAGTTGCAGGCAACAGAACCATGTTTGTATAGTACAGAGATTCGTGAATGATTATTGCAGGAAAAAGCAAGGAAAAGTGTTTTGTTTCATATTTTCTGAATACGTAAAAAAAAACAACACGAAAACTATTTACCATCCCGGCTTTAATGAAAAATGTAGGGAATACGAGTAACACCATGGTATTATCTGGAGAGGGCACGAGTAATTTTTTTGATTGGATAATTTCTTCCGTTGTTATTGCTGATCAGAAAGTCGTCTAGCTATACAGACATTATTAAATTAAATACAGTGATACAAATGGGTTTCGGGAACTAATTATGCAGTAAGACTGAATCTATGATTCATGTTCAGCTATCACTGGGGCGAGTGGAATGAACCTGCCCAGCTGGGTGTTTTTTTTTTGTAAGACCTATCATCTCAGGTAATTTGACTCGGGATAGCTGTTAATAAATTTCTCCAATAGTAAACATTGTACACACAAAAATGATCAAAAATTGATAATAAGTTATAGAGTGTTCCTCCGCACACCCATCCAAATTCCCATGACTGATTAAATTAGGAGAAGGCAATGGACAATAAATAAAAGTATTCCGAACATATTTTCTCGCTCATCGGGAGCTGAGATAGTAAACGTGGTTATCTGCTGTAAGAAACGTGTAATTAATTTGCTTGTTCGTCGAATGATAAAAAAACAACAACAGAAACGCCCTGTTGCTGCAGAGTCAAACTCCACCTTTACTTCTATTCCGACAGAAGGTGATTACCGTCACTTTTGTATGGTATGTATACAAAATTCATGCATAGGTATATAAGATCTGTTAGTTTAAATCTGCTGGTAAGTGTGCCGCCAACTAATCATATAATTATATATATACATATATATATATATATATATATATATACATATATATATATATATATATATATATAATTGTGTCTTCCACGGACAGCTAATTCGATGTATTACATCTCTTCAGTACCGAAATGGAACCTTAACATCGGACCTGGAGGCCGATATCCTACCTTTGGACTACGGAACCGGGTGGTCATTAAGGCTGAATTTAAGCGATATATTCATTTACACAGAATCTCCTCATCCACCAGAGTGCTCTATTCCTGTGGAAGAGCATTGCATAAGCTTACAATGGATGAGTAACCTCACTTATATATATATATATATATATATATATATATATATATATATATATATATATATATATATGTGTATAATTGGTTAGATTTGACTTGATGGGACAAACAGTAAAACGTTTACTCATTGAAATTGAGTGTGGGTTGTTCTTAGTCTTGTTAAACGAAGTCGACTGTAAGTTGGACTGGAGTTTCACAAAAACCAGGTTAGTCCACCTTTCATCTAATTGGAGGCTATTTGGGTTTTAAATCACGTCAGAAATTACTTATATATTTCTGATATAGTCTGAGTATTTTATGGTTCTTGCAATATTCAAAATGGCTGGATACTTTTGAAACAGACGTTGTATATATCATCAATGTCAGGGGACTGTCGCAGAAAACCTCTGAAAAATACAGTTTTGTTGTCGTTTTCTCACACCTCCAACGACTTGAATAAAATTGCTACATAAATTTAGACACAGGAAAGAAAACTACAGGAACAAAAAACAAAACAAAACAAAACAAAACTAAATGAATAAACCAAAGAAAAGGTAAGAAAAAAAAAAAGAACATTTTTTTCCCAGGCTTCAGTTACCTTGCCTCTAACTGATTTTTCTCAACAGTCTGGTAGCATCTTGAAAAATGGCTGATATTTACTTACCTTGAAAAATTATTTATCAGTAAGGAAAAGAAAAAAAACAATAATAATAATAATAAAACCTATTGAAACCAAAAGAATGAAAGAGTAAAAATGTTGAACATTTGACCTGCCTTGTCACTTGGATGATTGTTCAATTGTTATCGGAGCCACAGATGAGTGTTCAAGCTCAGTTAAAACTGGGGATTCGAGTTATCACAATGTCTGAATGTGTGTCTACTCCTTGTTGGTCACATGTCAATCAAATTACAGAAAAAAAATTGCTTTGTGGCTGATAAAACTGTATATCCCTTCCTCAATACCAGGAATCACTGTCGATAGATAATGAACATTAATAATATCTAATTGTATAAAGAGGCATTATTTCTAACATCATTTTTTGAAACTTATTTATGACTTGTTGAGTATAATCCATTGATTTAATCTGTTTTTTGAAAATAATCATGTTCAGTATTTTTTTTGCTGATTTTAACTCTTACTTTGCTTGGTTGATGATTTTATATATATATATATATATATATATATATATATATATATATATATATATATGTGTGTGTGTGTGTATATATATATATAAGAACTCTTACATTTTTGATAAAATGAGAGAGATGAGGAGAGATTGGAGATAAAGGAACAATAGACAGATTGTATGATTGAGAAAAACGTTGATAAATAGAAAAAAAAAACGCTTCATTGATCTGGGTTTTTTTTCTGAAATCAACCGAGACATTGTAATCCAAGCAACATGTTTCCATTTTCAAGACACGAACTAAAACGCACCAATATGTTTTGACAATTGATTAGGTAGATGAACAGGTTTTATCCATTGATTATCAATCGAACAAAATATTCAGCTCTGATCGATGAGATGGAGTGATCACAAGAAATATGGAACGAATTTTCATTTAGCAGTCAAGCGAAATCGATAATATTTCTTTGAAACCGTCAAACAGAATTCTCAACATCATCATCATCATCATCATCATCATCATCATCATCATCATCATCATCATCAGTCTTTTAGCGTCCGTCGTTGGACATAGACCTTCCCCAGGATTTGCCACACTTCTTTATCATGGGCGTCACGGTGCCAGTACTTCTTGAACTTGTCTAGCTCGTCTCTCCATCCAACATTTTGCCGGCCTCGGTTGCGCATGTGGTCTCAGGGAATCCTTGTTGTGAGTCGCGATGTCCATCGATTGCAACATGGCCAGCCCACCGCCATTTGAGATTTTTTATGGATTCTATGATGTCTCTAACTCTTATCTTTTCCCGGATGTACTTAGCTGTTTTGTGGTCTCTCCATGTGAGGCCCAGCATTATTCTCTCATGTGCACGTTGCATGGTTCTCAGCTTACGGG
>OY735232.1:33259890-33354890 GCA_963457665.1 Thysanoteuthis rhombus
ACGAATGCCTATCAAAAACAAGAAAAGTAATTTGTAACCCTTTCATCTGAATTTTCAATCGATCATCCCCAACGTGGTATTCTGCCAAAAAATGCTGGTCATGCAACCATTCCGATTGAGTGATCAACGAGACGTTCACTCTGTTTTTTTGTATTCTTAGCACTGATGACATTGAAAATGACAGTTGAGTAAGGTTGAGGCTATTTTTTCTTTAGGCTGTGTTTCTCTTATTCAAGCGTATATTTCACAAGTTTGACGAACTTTTTTCATCTAAGTCAACATTAAAATTCATATAAAATTTCAAATTTTCAAAATTTGTACATGCTCTGATATATTTGCTGAGAAAAGACTAAATTCGATCATTTGTAATGATCTACTCATGGTGTCTTTTTTCCTGCTGGGTAATAAGTGTTATTTTTGATCGATTGTGTCTTAAAAGTATATAAATGTTTATAATTCCCTTCACGACATGGACAGTGATGATTTAGAATCTACTTATTTTCAGTTGGTCGATGATCATATTTGAACATTTTGAATCACATGAAAAAAAAATAATCAAATATAAATATTAATATCCTAGGCATTGGTGTGAAATTTGATAGGAATTATAATCATTTTCAGTACTTTTCACACATAATCAACCAAAAAATGATCAACACTACCACAGAACAAAAATCGCATTGGGAAGTTTTTTGGTGCCGATGGTCAGGTTCCCTTATACTTCGCATCAACAACTGATGGCCGTCAACTTCTAGGCTTTATTGGAGAGAACAAATCACCAACCTTATTCGGGTTTTGGCCACTAAGGTCGGACAGTGTTTTGTATCCTTCAATTTTCGTAGTTCTGGACGCTGCTTCAGCATTGGCTTTGGGGCCAAGTTTAGGATAATACCTCTCTATTGCAAAAATCTTAATACTTTGGTCCACCATTATAACATGTAAAAAAAAGGTCAACTGATTAATACTGATAATGATACAATATATAAATAAGTATTACAATAATATATTGAGGTCATTGATTGTCTTTGGTTGTGCACATAAAAGAGCTTTGCAGTAATGGTTTGAAAAAAAAAGATAAATACTTATGACACATCGTAATACTTTTGACACAGTCGTCACTAAAAAAATGAAAATCAAGAAAGAAATATATGATTTGATAAAAATGTTTGATTTATATTGTGGAGTAAATCTTATTTTCTTCTCTGCATTATACTATTAGAGACGGATCATTTCTCTTTATCAATGCATGACTTTTGTATTTTTTCTGTTTTCGATCACCCGAATTCAATCTGTTCAATCTGAGACGTCACTTCTGTGATTACTTACGGCCAATGAATTTCGTACGGTTTTTTTTTATAGGACATAGTTTCTGCTTTCGATAGGGAGCGTCCAACAAAGATCTCATCAAAACTATTGAAACAAGTTTATTCAGTTTTTGAACAATTCCAGCCGGCCATATATGTATGTATGTATGTATGTATGTATGTATGTATGTATGTATGTATGTATGTGAGTGTCTTGCGCATGGGCTTCATCAATGGGGCTAGAAGGTTCTAAATTTACATATTTCTCCTAATTATGTCTAGAAATCTATTTTTAAAAAATATCCCTTTCAATAGGTTTTTAAAGGTGGTTGGGGGTATTTGCAAAGTTTGTACTCAGTTGGTCCATCTGTTCATGCCCAGTGGCATTCACACTGGTTTTCAGATGATAAGGACTTTTTGCAGTTATCACTGTCAAACAAAAGGTGAAATGGTTAATTTACTCATTGATCACAACCTTCTAAATTCTTAATTGATCAACCCAACACGACATGCTGCCAAATATCTGTTTATTCTGAATGACTAACAAGGTCTGTGTTTTGGACTTTTGTCATAGCAGATACAAAAAATGACAACCAAGAATATAATTCTCAGATTGGGTAAGGGATGTTTGATTTGCATAGCTTTGTGGATCATTCTGTTGTTCACGAAATTCTTTTGCCGTTTTCCTTTCTGTGTCCAAATGTTACGCTTTCAGTAATAACATAACGGTCAATTTAGTTTATTAAGAGGATAAGATGTGTGAGGGGCATAAGAAAAATATTTACTTAGATAAAAGAGTGGGAACAGAGAGAGAGAGAGAGAGAGAGAGAGAGAGAGAGAGAGGGAGAGAGAGAGAGAAAGCGAGAGAGGGGGGGGGCAGGTTGTAATATATATATATATATATATATATATATATATATATAGAGAGAGAGAGAGAGAGAGAGAGAGACATACAGAGGGAAAAAAGAGAAAAAGAGAGTAGATAAAATAAAGATGAGTTTAGAAAAGGTTTGGGGGAGAGTGACGGAAAATAGAGTTAGGTAGTTTGGCGGAAGAGTATTCGAAGAGATGCGGAAAACAAAGTTAGTTATTTTGAAAAGAGAATAAGGGAGAGATAGTATAAAATAAAATCATGCTTTTCAATCATAGGCAACGATGGGAGAGGAAAGAAAGGAAAGGTAGTTTACTGAAGGCTAAGATGATAATTGCTCATGAAAGGAATCCATATTTGTACAGCATTCATAAAAAAACATGGACTGTTAACATAGATTACAAGGGATAAGGGAGTTTATGAAAAGATGAGAAAGGTACAGAGGTTTGAGAAAGTGGATAATTCTAGCTGCCAATACTCTTGGAGTTTCCATGGGATTGGGTTGGATGTCTATTCCGAAGACTCTGATACGTTGGAAAGTATTGTATGAGGATCCAAACCATAACTCCCAACATAGCAATTAAATGGGTTTTCAAGTGGTTCTGGCTGACTGGTTATGAATGTATGTGCCACTCATGAAGGCCGCACCAAAGAAGCTAAAGGACTGAAAATTCAAACATTACGAAATTTTTTTGAAGATCCCCTCACCGAATTTTTCAGTGGGGGGTTCAGTTTACATTATGAGTTTATACTGAATAAGTCCTTTAATTCGTATCCGGAAATGTTCATAATTATTGTGTTTTTTATTTGTTTTTTTGTCATCTTATAGAATTTAACCGGGATGATCCATTCATTGTTTGCCTTTTTTGTCCATTTTCTTTATTGATCTCCCCCAACGCAGTATGACACCAGAGTATAATCGTCACATGACTTCTTTTGTTGCGTTACCAACTATATCTGTAATATTTTCGTGATGATCTGAGGGAAGAGGAATAATTCTGATAGTTTTTGGAAAGAATGCATCAACAAGTTTGAATGATCACTTATAAAACGGGAGAAAAAAAAAGAATAAAACTCATTTTAAAGATCGGAAGAAAGCAAAGTAATTGAATAGAATGACTATTTCGAATAAAATAAATGAATGAAATAGATTAACTGAGGATGGCAGAGATAGATTTGTCATCCTTCCAAACTTAGTAGCAATAGTTCGAAAAATATCTTACATACTTGGCTCTATAGATCTTAACAAAAAAATTGAAAACCATCGGAAACCATCGAAAACACCAACCCTGAAGCACACACATACGTACACAAACACACACACACACACACACACACACACATATACATATATATATATATATATATATATATATATAACCCAAATACCATAAGTTGGTCAAAAGCTTACCAGCTGGAGATAAATTCTGAGAAAACTGTAAGAATGCCTGAGTAGATCACTGCCAAGAAATAGACCACACCTTCGGTCTACACGAACATGCCAATGCATCAGAGTAGCACTCATTGTTACAAACAGCACGATAAAACAGCGATCTGGTTCCTTCAGGATAACTACATATGGAGCAGAAAAGATATCAAGACAGTATGACTTCACTAATGGCAAAAGCAAATACACGCAGCGTCCATTAGACGCAGGTTAGTGCAAAATCAAAATATATTAACAACAATTCTAAGTTACAACAGATTCGCACCTACACACCAGACACATAACTCATAGACTAATAATACACCCAATAGCACAATCAAACTGGACTTTATACACAAACACACACACACATACATCCTGTTAGTATTACACTCACTAATAAACACACATCTACCCTGTCGTATGCACACACAATTAACCGACACATACACATAACCTTTTTCTTCTCTCCCACCCTATAGACACGTATGCATAATTCTACCCACACACCATTGCCTCTACTACATTCAAGCAACCAAAAACAACTATTCTTCTCATCTGCCATTGTAGAAAAGGTCTTTAGCTAAAACCTATCCCTGCATTATCATTGTATTTCATACAATTTCATCTCCAAGTTCGTATTTTCGTTCATTTTTTCATTTCATCTTTTGATGAGAGACAGGTTATGATAACAAACGTCCAAAATGTGTCACGTTAACAGAATATCATTTTCCTAAAAGCAGTTTTCACGTTTATATAATCATTATGGTGGATGACCTGTATCCATTTACACATTTCATACATACACACACATCCACACGCCTGCACACATATAAATATATAGTGTTCTGTATTTCATAAGAGGGTCATTAAAAGTAAATTGTAATTCAATGGAAATATATATAAATTGCTCACATATATGTGTTTGTGATTGTATATAAATATATAAATATAGATTGTATGAGTGTTTGTAATGCCAGTAGTGCAAACCACGCTATCATACCCATACACACGTGCACATGCATATCCATCTATATATATATATATAGTATCAGATCAGGGATGCAATATAACATAGTATTATATAATATAATATAATGCATCCAATGTATGCTGAGTTTATTTCATGGAGTGCACAATACACTCAACTTCAAATATATATATATATATATATAAATATATATATATATACACACACACACACACATATATATATATATATATATATATATATATATATATATATATATATATATATATATATATATATATATTGTATCAATGTAAGTATGCATGTGTTCCTTTGTGTATGTCTAGAACGAACCGAACCAAAACTTTTCTTTCATATAGTCATTCAAACTTATAATGCTAGAAAAATCTTTAAAAAATGTATATGATGCCAGAAATGAACACAGTATAACACTTTATATGCGTCATTTTTTCTTTTCTTCACTTCTCTCCCGTCTATGTTGATAATACGTCATGTAGCATTTAAGACCTGGTAATTTCTTTTTTATTTTTTTTATCGCAAACAAAGTAAAGTTTGTTCCCATTGGTCGGAAATAATCTGATAACGAAGCTGATTTTTGAATCATTCACGCGAAGCACTCGTTAAAAGAGAAATGCCTTCTGGCTAAGTAGTTAAAAGTGAATATTTAATGTTTCCTATTTTAAAACATTAGGAGATGATTTACATATTCAGGAAAATTATACAAAACTGGCAAGGTATTTTTTCTCTAATCTTGTTTCGTTCTAGAAGATTCAAACTGGCCATTGAAACCTGTTCTAATGTAGAAACATATTATGGTGTATCAAATGTATTTAGTTCGGCAGGGAATCACAATAGTTGGGTTCTCAGTAAGGGACGAACTCATTCGATTAGCTTAAACCCCTGTAACCATGGTGCTGTGATAAAGTACTGATGATAATCTTAGCTACATTTTGTGAAAGGTGGGACATTTTTTGAAAAGGTTACGGAAGGAGCGATCTTGAAGCAAATTCATCAAATATTATCTTCCCTATATAACTATCAGTTTACACAGTTTCTTTTCCAAACCAAGGTCTATTGCATATGATTTGAAATAGCTCGAAATGACTTCCTCTGACGCGTACAGTTTATTCATAAACTCTACTTGACATGACATTTCGTTTTTAACAATATACAATATTCCAATATCTAATTATACTTTGTAAGTAGGGCACTACAATAAAAATCCCTTATGAAAAATGTTGACGACTCTTTTTTGCAATTGACCTCGAATATCTGCCTAATATATTCCTACTCACTGAAGGTCCCTATAGCACACCCTATTCGTTTTATTACTCATCTAAAAAATCCGTACGGGGTTTTATGACAGCGCCAGGACTAATTGCTTCATAGCAAGTTCTGGATTATAATATAAATATATCACCTCTGGTCGCTACTCTGGGTATTAAGGCCGAATTGAGAATTCTATTTTGGTGAATTAAAAGTATTTCCGTTTTTCGTACCTTTACTCCAAGAAGCTTATTTCATGTACACTTCAACAGAAATTACTGATGAGTTCACAATATCATTAACATTATTTGATGTATCATATCTTTATAATTACTAATCAAATGTACTTTTTGTTACAGATGCTATAATGGAGGGTATATGTATCGTGATTCTGGTAATAATGTGGCATTACTTTATAGTGGGCCTTGAAACCGCTGAGGTAGCTCTTAGAAGTCGGAAAGTAAACGGAAATGAAACAATATCTGCTCGTACTACCCAAAGGTGTTTTGGAATGAAAGACGGATATGGACAACAATCGGTTGCCAATTATCATGATTTATAATGCAAAGTATTCAAAAAATCCAGAAGTGGATTACACATTCAGGAAAATAATATAAAAAATGAATTCGTCTACTCTCGCCTCGTCCAAGAAGATATCGACTGGCAGGGAAATAGATCGTTATGTAAAAAGTATTAGGGTCTATAAAATGCATTCTTGTTTCTCACAAAGTCTTCGGTACGGTTCCGAATACATATACTTTTACTGATACAACCCCGACTTACATGTTTTACACTTTCTCCCGCTCCCTTGCCAGGTCCTGGTATTTCCTTATTTTTTTCATTCTTTTTCATATGTACTCCGTGATCTGTGGGCGCAGCCACATCTAACATTTGGCATGTTTTCCTTACCCTGTCAACTTGTTTTCCTGTTTGGATGGGGCGGTCATTTAGGATGTCTCAGATAAATTTTATGACTTCCATTTTCCAGGGCTGTCTCCGGTTTTTACTAATACCAATTGTACACATGGTTGAATCCTGTTCGTTTACTTAGTTCCTAAGGTATCAGTGTTGCTTCCCTGTCGCGTCTGTTCTCTTAATTTTTCTATGCTAGTTGATTGCATCTACTGATTGTGCGGTTTACTCATCCCATTTCCAAGCGTAAGGGGCATTTGCTGTTTGTTTGGGTCAAGTCGATTTTCCTTTTGATGTATTTTACCCTAACGAATTCATTTTGGGTTGCAATGATGACTGATTCTGTATCTCTCTTCAGGTTTTCTTTGCATAGCCATGTTCATGATCCCCTAAAACACAGGTCAAACAAAATACGACGGATTATATCCTGTTTTCAATTCATCCACATTTGCCATGTTTATGTATTTTTTGGGGGGGGGGTCTTTCTTCCATATCATTCAACTTTTGGAAAATATTAAATCAATGAAATTCAGTGTACAAGGATGTGCGAGGGCCTGAAGGTTAGTACCGCGGTCAATGGAGTCAGTGAAACGAGTAAAAATCCATGAATGTTCTTGTTCATTCTCCCCCATGGAAAGCAAGAATACATCTCTTGTCCTCCAAACCTCGCTTATGGATAAGTAACTTGGTAGACTGGGCTTCAAAGCCATCGTTTGCAACTACTTTATGACAATGACAACTGTGACTTCATACAGAACGATCCATCTAGAAGCCAAAATCAGATTGTAAATATTTCAAATTAGATAATTGAGAATTAAAATTGGACAGATAGAAAAGCCATTGATTGTCCCTGCATGAGTTGATTTAATAAAAGGTGAAGGGGATTTGATTGAGCTCATGCCTGTACTTAAATGTCAAAAATTATTGGGTAGTTCAGTGGGCTGCAGTGATATTTTCTAATTGTAACTGTACAGTTGAAGAATATACATTTTAGATACCCTTTCGGATCGAACTCACTACAGTTGTATTAGCCTGTGAAACCAGTCGTTTGCTGAGCACTATCCTAAGCCAGGAACCAATTTTGGAAAGCGTGCCTATTACCATAATGATGATGAATGTTTGTTTACTACCTTGCTTGCTTATTTGTATTAGTCTCATTGACACTTAAACAGCTGCACCCTGAGATAGTAAATATATATACTTGGACAGCTTGTCCCATAGTTTCAAATAAGGTAAGTTGTGCTAACCCCCAATGTCAATTAGGAATCAGAACTTAACTTCTTCTGCCAAAATGTATAAGTTTCTATGTATTTATTTCTAACAAAAGCAGCCGAATCATCGATGGCTACTTAACAAAATCTATGAAATATAATTTTTCTTTCTATAGTTGTCATATTTTAAAGTGTTTTTTTTTTTTTTTTACCGAGCAACATCAGGTTCCCCAGCCAGTATATATATATGTAGAAATTTTTGGTAAATAAGGAAAAATGTACTATTTGATAGAAAAGTTTTATTGCGCAGAAATCTATTACGCAGCCAGTCGAGTTGGTGCCACCTTTTAAACCACTTTGGCAATCAGAATAAATTGGTGAAAACCGCAAAATTCCCGTTTGGTTCCCTATCGTCTATTCTGTTGGCAAACTGGTCATCTCACGGGGGGGAACAATGACCTCGAAGAGCAATATTCCTTGTTTACTTAAATTCATCTTTCATATTGCCTAGAGCCACTGCTGCTCGCCAAACCAGCCAGAAACAAAGGCCAAGTAAGCCAAATTATGATTTTAGACTGGTACTTTCGATCAAATTTTAAGAGAAATAACTGTATTTGGAAAATTGAGGGGAAACAATGTGAAACTACTATATTGGTTTCAGTGCCTAAACTTGAGCATCCAGACAGAAGAGAAAAGCTACCCTTGAAATTACAGGGTAAGGTATCTAAGCAATTGAAACGATCCCCTGAGCTATGTTGAATATTCTGTATGAACTTTTATTAATGGGTGCAGGCAGAAATATATGCTGCACACAACTTTATGATTTTAATGTGCAGGCAAGAGGACTTTCATCGCGAACCCGACCCTCCCTTGGGCTACCAGATCTTCATCTACATTAGGATGGAAGAACTTGCCCAGTCTGATGTAAGGTTTACCGACCTTTGTGGGCCCCTAAACATGCGTAGAATTCACCCCAAATTTTATGTACACTTTGGACTAAGACCCTATTTACTATCGTATGCGAACAAAGAAAATTAATTGAAGAGGAATTCCTATCAATTGTTTTGAACAAAAATATAAGAAGTTTTATTATATTTTTCAAAAAATACCACCTACAGCCACGGATTGTTAGATTGGAGGAAAAGAAAAAATTAAATTAATCATATGGGCATATTAGAAACTGTCTACCAAGGTCGTCACTAAAATGGTCAAAAAAAGTTTCACAAGTTTTTAAGTTAATCTTACTGGCTGGCTGGCTATGTATCACGCATCAAGTTGCATTAATTACACTACTTGGCTGAAAAATTAAAGAATTACTGCTTTTATCAAGAATTTTTTTCCTAATCCACCATCTTCAGTTTCTTTAAGGTTCAGTTTACAATGTAAATAAGTTTATGCCAACTTAATCATTCATTAAAAAAAAAAATCAAACATTTTTAGTCATCCCTGTCGAAACAAGAGGCGAGAAAAAGTAGCTTATACATTGATCACCTCTTTTTCTAAGGCATACTGCTAAAAAATGTTGGTCATATCATCTTTTGTTTCAAGGAGTGTTCTGGAATATCAATCTTCTTTAGTTTCCTTTCTCAAAATATTCTTCATAATAATATTTCAAAGTGAAAAAGATAGGTATGGATTTCTATCACACATGCATTGTGGATGATTTTACAAAAGTCAAGTTTAGCGTAATTAGAAAAAAATACGCCAGACATCTTTAGGGAAATATTCACTTATCAATTCTGTTTACAAAAAATTATATACATTTTAAAATCTCGAAAAATATCAATGCTTCATTTATAGCAAACTTAAAAATCTAATTTCACATGATACTACGGAGCATATGACTCTTCTGTTGATGCAAAATGAAAAGATTTACTTATTAAAGGCTATTTAGAAAAAGGATTTTAAGAAGTTAAAATCTTAGCAACAGAACCATGGGAATGGTCGAATCTTAGTTGATATTCTTCAGAACTGGTAAAAAAAAGATCAATATACTACACATTATCAGGACTTAGCCTTTTCATAAATCTTCTCAAAATTATACTCACGAATCAACCTCGTTAAATACTAAAAAACGAACAAACCTGGCTGATTGTAACACAGAATTCATAGATGTGAAAACCTATTTTCTTTTTATGCTTTAGGATAGAAAAACGAGTTTTCGGGAGGTTAACTTCTTTTACTGCAACAACTTATATGCTGTCATTGAATATTGATGGTCACACAGTACACCTGCTCACTTATCGCTGTCTCACACTTGACTGATCATCACCACTGGAGGATGTCTGTTCACGCAGGTGCGGTAAGATTTATGATTACTAGCGGGATCATAAGAACGATTTCGAATTCCTGTTAAGTATTATCAGTTTTGAAAATGTATGAAATAGCAAGATAATTTAATGCTCCACTTTCTGACAATATATATATATATTTATATATGACAATATATATATATGTATTTCCCACAGTATATTAACCAACAATTTGCCCACAGATTTGATCACCTGCAGTATGCAACGGGCACATGAGAGAATCATGCTCAACTTTACATGGAGAGACTACAAGACACCACAGTATATAAGAAGAAAACTGAGGGTCCGTGACATCATAGAAACTATTAAAAAAACTCAAATAACAATGGGCAGGCCATGTTGCAAGAATGTAAGACAACCGGTGGACATCACGTCTCACAACATGGATCCCCAGAGATCACATAAGAAACCGAGGTCGACAGAACACAAGATAGAAAGATGGACTGGACAGATTCAGGAAATACTGGCTCTGCGACGCCCATGGTAGAGAGTTGTGGTGAATCCTGGATAAGGTCAATGTCCAAAAATGGACGTTAAATGACTGATGATGATGATGATGATGAGTCAAGCTTTTTCTAAGTTGCTACTAAAAAAAACAGAATTAACAACACATTTTCTATCTAAGAAAAACGTAAAAATGAAGAAAAAAAGAAAGCAAAGGAAGTATCTTCAAATACTCCCCCCCCCCGTAACTAAATAAAAATCATACATTAGTGGCGGCACGTTTTGGTGCATCCCACCCCAGGTGACACAATCTGAGGTGTGACACCCCGATTGCTGCTTAACTTTAAAAGTTTTTTTATATTTTTGTTAATTTGATTAATTAAAATTGACCTCATCTTGTCAACTCTGAAGTGATGAACACTAATTTGGTTTTCATGATGAAATAAAATCCTAATTATCTAGGTTCACTATATTTTTCAGGCATAAAAAAAAATGAAAACATGTTATTTCCTAAATCTGTAGACCAGCAAATTTCTGTTTTGTCGAATTCATTTCCGCCTACGATATGAAACAAATGAGCCATCAAGTCTTTCAACCTTTTTTTCGCCTGGACCCGATAGGAAAGTCACCTGTTCGGTTGAAATCAGCCCAGTGTTGCTGAATTAACCATTTTCGGCTAGATCTCACTGATTGTTTTTCTAATATACCCGATACAAGTCTGCAACACCCAATAATCTGGTTAGTTTTGAAAATAAATCCCAAGTTCAATAAAAGTAAATGTTTTATTATCATTTCCCGGAATCTAAGTTATTTAGTTTGGAGAGTTGATTCCAAATGAGCGTATGAAACATGTTTAGCAATAAATTAGCTTGAAATTAATAAATTCTGGACGATTTCAATAGACAGTTTCGGATATTGTCAGTAATCCCCTTGGGCTCCGTTGTTCTCCAGTTTCGCTTAATTCTATATTTCATTAACAAATCTAAGCAGCTATTCATTACTATATTTTTGAGAAACTGCCCTTTGTGTTGAAAGAAAATTTCTTCAAATCGGAGGCAACTAGGGAAAGGTGAGAAAAATCATTCTTCTTCATTTTATCCATCTCTATATCTTAGCGATTACCATGCACTATTCAAACACTTCTTTAAAACATTTGCAATTTCAAATAGTTTTTGAAAGTTTCCTTCTTGGGGATTATCTGAGTTTCGTGGTCCAGCCCTTTACAGTCTTTACCCGAAGTGTTGTATCTATTTTCATGCTTCAACGAAACATGATATCAACTCTGTTTTCAACTTGAAACTTTGTAATAGTTGTATTTTAATTGTTTTTGTACACGATTTTCACTTTAATTTGATTATTTTTTCATTTGACAGAAAAAATGCTCCACTTTCTGACAATATATATTTCCCACAGTATATTAACCAACAATTTGCCCACAGATTTAATCACCTGCAGTATGCAACGGGCACATGAGAGAATCATGCTCAACCTTATAAGGAAAGATCACAAGACAGCACAGTATATAAGGAAGAAAACAGGTGTTGGTAACATCATAGAGACTATCAAAAACATGGTTGTATTTCGAATTATTTTTCTCTAGAATTTTATAAAAAGATTGAGACAATGATTTTTCATTCGAAAAGATAATTCAATCACAAATACAAAACAATCAACATTTTATTCTAATACACAATTCAATAATTGGTGAATTGAATTGAGTCATCATAAGTAAAATAATTTAATTAGTCAGACGTTTTCACATTAGTGGAGTAAAATTTAAAATTTAAAACGGGAATTCTAAGTCACATTTTTTCTGTCGATTAGAAAAGTATTCAAATCGAATTAATATTCACGACGAAAACAACTGAAATACAATCATGAGAACATTTTTAAGTGAGAGTACGGAGTTAAAGCTATGTTTCATTAACGTGAGAAGAACAGATACGACTTTTTGATCCGTATCCCTACAAAAGTGAGTTGTGACACACAGGTGTTTTTAATGTGGGGTTCCAGTTACGGGAGAGCTGCAAAAATTGCTCTAGTCTCAGCAACTAGTGTTGCAAAGGCGTCATGGTAAGACCAATCCTTCTGTTTTAGTTCAATGGGAAGGTGCTGCCCTCAGGCCCACCGTGACCCCGAGGCTGGGCCGTGTAACTTTCAGAGGCCAGAGGACGAATCCTAGGCCTTTTGAGCTTGGAAATACTGAATTTCAGTAAGCCATCATTGGCCATGGAATTACATCAGCGCAAAGCCAAAGCGTTTGCAGCGAACAGGTACTACATTATTCATCCTCTTCCCCACAACAGCAAGATGTAACACAAGTTTTTTTTTAATGTAGGGTTTCAGTTGCTGGGAAGCTGTTAAAGTCACACTAGTCCCTGTAACAAGTGCATTATGCCAAATTCGATGGTACACGTGTTTGCCGCATTTCGTTCAGTAAATGAGCAGAAAGTTCTTTATGGTCAACGAGTTATATCGAGGTTCATTGTACGTTTCTCAAAGAAACATGTCACAGCTAAAGATAGAGAGACACTTATTGCTTTATATCTTTTTCAAAACTGACATCAAATTCAAAATCAGTTGTTTCCAATTAACAATGTTTATTTCTCAGGAAGCCTGCTAAGAATTGCATTTTTACATATTGATTGCAACTCGGAAATAATGATGGGGGGGGGGCAATTTAATTACATTTTTTCACATAACCACTGATGGAATTCATTGACATGAATTTAAATTTTCAAGTTCATCATTTTATAAGGGTTGAACATCTGAATCACTTTTGTGTATTCTTTGAAGTAGTAGTGCTAACAGATAATTGAAATTCTAAATATCAAGGGAGGAGTGAAAGTTCTGGAAGGGACAGAGATGATTAGTGTTGCCAACTTAATGCTATTGCGCTAATTTCAGCGTGTTTTTTTTTTGCATTGCCAAATTACCGTTTTTTCTCTTCACCACCAATATTAGCCAAATTTTGGCTATCTCTTCCAAAGCTCAACTCAATAAAAAGGCTTATTGTTTTCAGGGTTTTTAAGCGTTTTGACGCTTTCTGAGGTCGATTCAACGCTTAACACTCGGGTTGAAACCCTGAGTAACCTCACTGGTTGTCACTGATTCCATGAACGCCATTGTTATTGATCATATCAATGATATTGTCTGAGATATACTGTCCTGGGTTGCAAAACGAGCCAAGCTTTTCTCACCATTTTTTATTGTTTTAACAACTACTGATGGAATATTCGATAATGTTGTACGATAACGTATGCAGTATTTGTGCAGAGAATACTTGTTGGTATGGCATAGCTTTTTTTCCTTGTTTTTTTTTTTGAATACTGAGTCGATTTGATAAGCTGTCCGATAATTGTTCACAGTGTGCTGTCTCATTGTTGTTCAATCAATCTCTAAATAGTATGGTCAGGTGTCTCAAATTTTCTCAAAACCAGCTTGGCTTTAATATACGCCAATATGATTTTTATGCTGATTAGAACTTTCATATAATAGGGAACGCTTAGCTAATATTTTGGGCAGTATTGTATATGAAAAAGCGAAACAGAAGTTTTATATCGTGAAAAATATTTCATTTACAATTATTTATTGCATTATTCACAAAGAAAAACAAACTATTCTATTCAGATGAGATTCTTGCTTCAAGTTCCTGACAGTCAGGTGAAGGTGAACATGTGTCTTCCACAAAGAAACATTTCAATGCATGTTTTCATTCCGCTCAGAGGTTATTTTTGCAAATTTAAATGATTTCATTCGATTTTCCATTAGGCGTTTTTGTTCATGAGTCAGTTTCTATGATTTAACTGAGGCTGATCAGACCTGCAGGACAAAATATCAGATAATGAAAAAGTAAAGAAATGTTGCGAATGGGAAAAGAAAAGAGAAGAGGTCTTCCTTCTTAAGATATATCTAAGGTATGAACATAAACAGATGAGAATTGTTTCTGAATTGAATCAAATGCGTGGAAATGAACTTTATTTTATTGTGTTAAGCTAATCCATGTTAAAGGATCTTTATCTTTAATGAATTACTGTGTCGTATAAAATGAATAGAACTAAAGTCAGTTTTAAGAAGACTGCTTACGTATCAATTGGTGTAAAGTCAGGATGTGATCTTTTCAATTTTATCAAACATTGGGTGCCTCTAGAACATATGATCTCTCGGGTTCAAATAGCATTTTACATGAACGTTGCTATATTTTGTCAGTAATGTTTGCATTGAGCAATGATCACTGACGATCGTTTTTTCCCCAAGTTCCGACGCCCGTCTTTATTAACAATAACCCTGTTCTCATAGTAACATTTGCAGTGATTTCTGACTTATAACAAGCCGTTTTCCTGATTTTAATGCATTTCCAAAGTGAAAATTTAGAATTCACTTCTACAACAAAATCATTGAAAATTCATTTACATTTTGCATATAATAACCTTATTACATTAGTAATTCTTGCTTCAATTCCTGACCAATGGAGATCACTCGTTCCTGGTTTGCATTTTCACTCAAACATCATTAGCAATGCATTTCTATTGTAAAATTAGTTGCATAACATCATTATAATAAAATCCTTTGCAATGAACTTTTATCATACTGTGGGTAGTTCTTGCTCAATCCCTGACAAAATTGACAAAAAATGGCAACAATTCTGCTGTCACCAATACTACAATACAAAAAAAAAAACAAAACAAAACCCATAACAAAAAACAACAAAAAATACAATATGTCAGATTTGTCACTCAATAGAAACTGTCACTTGATGAACTCCTTTCTGCAGTTGGGGGTGATCTACAAAATACTTTAAAAAAAAAAGTTGATTGATGAATAAATTATTTCCTTGATATCCTGATAGGCAGGGATTAGTGAAAAGACTGAATAAAAAAAACTAGCCTGAATACTATTGCTGTGATACTGAAAAACCTTTTTTTTTGTGTGTGTGGGGGGGGGGGGATTAAAAAAAAATGACAAATGTTTGCTACGTATTATAAGGATGAATTTACATTTTCAGCTTTGTGGCCCGTATGAGTGGTCTTCACTCTTATACATAGCCAGGCAGACTTGGAAACCGACCAAAACTATGTCAGCAGTTTTGGCAACAGTTTAGTTGACATTTTTTTCACATAACCAGAGAAATTAGACTATTTTACAACAATATCTAAGCAGGGTTCCCACATGGTTTCTCATTGTTTACTTAACAACAAAACCAGATTATGCGTCAATTTTCCCGATTTTAAAAGGGACTGATGCTTATCATTGGTAATGATATGATATGATAGGATATGATACATATATATAAATATATATATATATATATATATATATATATATATATATATATATATTTATATATATATATATATACATACACACACGTATATATATACATACACACACACACACACACACATATATACATATATATATATATATATATATATATATATATATATATATATATATATATATATATATCAGGTCCAGTTTGTCACGAAAAAGTAACCATCATCTTACAACTTACCTTAGACTATTTTACAACAATATCTAATCTGTGTCAGGGTGATCGATTCAAAAATTGGAGAAAGGGTGATCAATAAGATGTAAGATTTCTTGACTGTTGTTTGTTGAAATATTTCTGAATTCTCAAAAAGACAAGTGTGAATGCCGTCAGGCGCAAAAAAAACTAGCATAAACTTACGATGTAAATTGAACGACACCAGAAATCAATTCAGGGGTGAGTTGAAAAAAAACAAAAAAAAAACAACAAAAAAAACGAACAATTTTTTTAGACACAAAAAAATAAGTTGTTATTTACATTTTCAACCCTCCAGCTTCATTGGTGCCGCCTTTATGTGTGATACATACATAGCCGGTCAGCTAGACAGACTAACTAAAAACTGAAGAAACATATGCCGACAATTTTGGTTATCGTTTCCTTGTATCCTAACGGAAAAGATCGGTGAATTTTCACAACATCGTATCCCAGCTTTTTTCCTTGTTTACTTGGTGACAAAGCCGGACTGTATTTCATCACAAATAGTGGCTCCAATGAAATTCATTTTTTCCCCAGCAATTTTCAAGTATTTTTTTTTGCTGAGTTATCACAAAACTTGGCAACAAACCAAACATTATGAGGTGAATTACTTCATTTCCTCATTTTCGTTTACTTAAACACTATTTATTTATCCCTATGTACGTATACATGCAGTATGTATGTATGCATGCAGTATGTATGTATGTATGTATGTATGTATGTATGTATGTATGTATGTACCTATCTAATTATCTATCTATCTATCTATCCATCTATCTATCTATCTCTCAATCTATCTATCTATCTATCTATCTATCTATCTATCTATCTATCTATCTATCTATCTATCTATCCCAAGATGTCTATCTAATCTGAACATTTTGTTCTATCTCTCTGTATGCGTACGTGCATGTAATGGCTTGTTGAAATTGTTGGTGTCGTGAGTGCGTATACCTAGGCCTGTATACCTATAGACAACGTGTATGAGTCTAGTTGTTTGTGTTTATATGTGTTTACGTCCGTGAGGGTATATGTAACTATGCAGCCGTTTTAATACACACGCATACACAGGCACGCACACTCACAGATATACACACACACACATATATTTGTATATATGTATACATATATATATGTATATATATACACACAAACACACACAAAAACACAAACACACACACACACACACACACACACACACACACATATATATATATATATATATATATATATATATATATGTGTGTGTGTGCAATTTTTCCAAGAGCATGTGTATGCATAAGATTGTGCAATGCTTTGTGCGTATGTTTGTGTCTTTGTATATGTAGGAAATAATATGTGTGTACATGTGTGTGTATGTTTGTATGTCTGCTTTCATGCATATGGTGTGTGTGTGCACTAGTTCGTGCTTGTGTATGTGTGTGTTTGAATGCATACGTGGAAAGGAGTTGGCCAATAAAGATTTTGCTCTTGTTTTGCAAAGCTTCGATGACTTTGTTGATATCATATAATTTTCCATTTAAATATAGGTTTTATGGATGGTCAGAAATTGAAAGAAGGAGGAAATGAACGGAAAAGAGGTTTGGGGGACGGAAAGGACCAGGCAAACATATAAAGGAGAGGGGGATGCGAAAGATGAAGAAAATCAGAGGGAAACGAGGTGCAAAAAAAAAAAAAAAAAAAAAAGAAAGGAAAGAAATTTATTGAAATTGAATGAAGAAAATTGAAAGAAAGAACAAATAATCATGGGAACACTGAGAGAAAGTAAACAAAGAAAAAATAAACAAGAAAAAAATGAATGAATTAAAGTGGAAAAAAAGAAAGAAAAATGAAAGACAAGAGAAAGAACATAGAAAGAGAGGCAGACAAAAGTGATAAAGAACAAAAGGGAAGAAAACTTGGAGAAAGAGAAAAGGAATGAGAGAGGGAATGAAAAGATAAAAGGGAGTAGGAACAAGAGGAAAATTAGAATAAACAAAAAGGACCGGGAGAGGAGACTAGAAAAAAGAAAGAAAGAAAAAGAATGAACGAAAGAAAGTGAGAAACAATGAATTGATAGAGAAAGGAAGAAAAGAATAAAAAGAATCAAATCATTCCTTTGATTATATTTAAATATTGATCAATATATCTAAAGTAGGTTTTATATTTGTTTATTAAAGGCCCGTTGTTTTTTTTCCCGCAACTCGTTTGTTCAATGAAGACCTTTGATAAGTGGTTCTCTCGCCGGCACTTTACGTCCCTCGCTGTTGCTACTAACCACCTCAACAAAACATTTTAGACTTCCATTTATAATAATATTGAAGAAACAAAATATGAATTTTACTTGAAAACAAGACTGGTTAGTCACTCAATAGAAACCGTCACGTGACCAATACCGTTTGGTCGCATGGTCGATTGAAAAATTATGAAAAGGGGAGATCAACCAACACGTTATTCGTCTCACCGCCTGTTTGGCAGGGATCACTGGAAAGTCTTAATCGAAAAACGAAACAAACAGTAAGTGTGAATGTTGCTGAACCCCAAATAAGGGATCAATCGAGAGTAAAATGTCATTGAATATTGCATCGAACACCGAAAGCATATTTGGTCGAAATCTTCCAGGACAAAGCTTTCTTTTCAGGTATAATGATTTGAGGTTAAAGTTTTCAGTGCTTTAGTACGAAATATGTCACTTGTACACATTATACATTCGTACACACACACATACATATATACATACATAGTCAGCTTGACCAAATCAAAAACTGAAGAAACTTATGTTGCCAGTTTAGGTGACAGTTTTGATTGAAGGTTTCTGACTAGTAGCAATCTCAAGGTTCTTAAAAGCACTTAAGGTAAATAAATAGAAAAAAAGAGGAAATCTCCATAAATTATTGTATTATAATCGTGGTTTTCAAAGAAAATCAGAAAAACTTCCAGGCCATAATAGTAAATTGAAAATGTGGCGTTTTGAAGAAGAAAGGGAACTAACCAATACTATACGGATTATATAAGGACTATGAGGATACTGAGGGAGGTGCTCCTGTTTCAAGGAGACTTGCTGTAACTTTATTTCATACAACAAATGCCGAGCATATAGTTTGAACATGCAAACATGTATAAGATGAAAATGAAAAAAAATCTGGTTTCTCAATGGGAACCATCACGTGAGTAAGGTATTTATACAGCATGTTGCGTTAGGGGTGATCACTTACAAAATTTAAAAAGGAGCCATCTATGATTGAGTTACCTCTTTCGCTATTGGTTGATTAATGATCACTGATAAGGTTCAAATTTTCGAAAACGAAAACAACGAGCGTGATTACTGCCAGACACAAATCGAGAGTCGAATTTAGCACAAAATTGCATTGATTACTTAATTGACCCCCACATCAAAAACCCGTTTAGGGTTCGATCCTTCAAACAAGGATGAGAAATAAATGTTTGAATTTCCAGCCCTAAAGCACCATATGCACACCCTGTATGCGTGACTGACACACACACACACACACACACACACACACACACACACACACACACACACACACACATATATATATATATATATATATATATATATATATATTGTAATGTATACTGGAGCTGTAAAACTTCGTTCATACTTGTCTGATTAAGTACGATGGACATGGAAAAACTTGTTGATTTTTCAATAAATTTTGTCCGAGTGTGGTCCAGTCATCATAATTATCTGTTGTTTGATATCAACAAAATGTACTTGCTTTCTCTATCATGGGCGTCGAGGAGCCAATTCTTTTTGAATTCGTCTATTTAGTCCCGCCATCTATCATTTTGCCAGTCTTGCCTATTATATCTGGGAATGCCGTGATGTTAACCGCTTGCCCGACATTCTTGCAACATGACCAACTGTTTCCTATTTGATGGATTCCATGATATCCGTGACTCCCGATTTCTCTAATATACTGCACTGTTTTGTGATTGCTCTATACGACAGTGAGAATGATTTTTTCATGTGTACGTCACATAGTTCTCAGTTGTGGGGCAAATACTTTGCTTAGATTCCATGTTATAAAGCTACAATGCTCATTTTTATTCTTATTTTATTTTGGAAGTTTGGACACTGCATTAATAGTGTTCAAGTTTGAAAGGACCCTATCACTGCAGCTCTGTAAATAACGAAGATATCATCTCCTGGCTCGTTGGGCAATCCTCATGTTCGGCTCCTCAAATTCCAATCATTGTTATTAGCTATAATTGATGGCTATATGAATAATTTGTGGGCGTCTACCGTAGCACATATTTTAGTAACTCCGTCTCTTATACCAATTTGCTGGTTCAAGAGCGCTACCACTGCAGTGACCAGTTTATGCAGTGCTGACATATAACTACGAAGCAGGGGTGCTAACTGTGCACGGATCTGCTAGATCCTTGTCGAAATTTAACGGATTCTTATCTATTTCATTGTTCATCCTTGTACACAGCTTAATTGAAATTCATTACAGATATCTTGAATAGACAGACGGAGAGCTGGAACGAGAAAGACGGTAAGTCCGATGCGACTAAATACAGATGCCACTCCAGAGGTATCTATTGCAGTCTACGCTTACCTCCACATATGCAAGAGTTAGGATGAACCATAACTACTGGTTTGAGTTCGATCCTAGCTCGATGCCAAACATTTATAGTTTATTTTGCTGTGCTGAGGTAAGCAGGGTAAAAATCTTCTTGTTTAGGGTTGGATATGGAGTGGCAAATTTTCCATTACAGGAAAATGACACTGGAGAAACAATTGCCTTTTCCATCGATTCCTTTGGAACCCGAAATGGATTCCAGATTTGAGTTCTGAATCCAAAAAAAGCATCGAATTCCTTCCATGCCATTCCCAGACTATCTTATTTAGAAGCCATTATTTTGGTGCCATGAGTCTTCATTTTCACCGCTTATACCAATGTACTATAGCTTTTTATGGCTCAGAATTCTATTCTAGCGAGATTTCTTAAGCTGGGGTCCAACTAAAATTGCCGTGGGTACACAGTCGAAATATTTTGCGGACCATATATATATATTTACATCTTTTTTTTCATTTTTTATTTTTCTTTCCTCTGAGAGTGACCAAACGGTCGGGACTAGATATTCACACACACACATGTATAATTTCAAATTTAGTTATATCATATTGAAATTCGTATTTAAAATGATTCCTATCGTTACTGGGTTGATATATCATTTAGCTTAGACAACGTAAATAGAACAAACAATTAAAGACTTTTGGGCTGGTGCTAAAGCCCAAATAACCGTCTCGAATTCCTACTTTTGCTTATTCATGATCTATATCTGTTCTATGTGTTTCTTTGAAGGCATTTTATCATATATATATATATATATATATATATATATATATATATGTGTGTGTGTGTGTGTGTGTATCTATGTATATGAATTTGTGTGTAAATCTATGTATTTACGGATGTGATATATTGTTTGTGGCTCTTTTTAAAATGACTTCCCGTTGTTACAGCGAGAATGTGTCACCTGGCCTAGACAGCGCGAAGAGAATAAACAATGAAAGAAAAATGGAGCTGTGCAAGAATCGAACTGGCAACCAATTCGGTAGTTGCTTCAACGTAGCACCGCTCTTAACCACGGAGCTAATAATCGTCCGGCTTTTCTTTGATTGTTTATTCTATTTTGTTTGTCTCGGGGTTTTTGAGATCCGTTTCTTTCTCAAGTGGATAGACGTAATCATCAAGACGGGTTTTCAACATGATCCCCGGTTGCTTACTGCACTTTGTATTCCCAGACAGTCACTAACGTAAGAAGTGACCAAGTCTGACATTGCTCGATTCCGATGATCATGCGATTGGGCTGTTCACTTATTTCAATGATGCAACAGTACACAAAGTGATATTTTTCTCTTCTCAAAGTCTTCAGTCGTCTACTCATCTTTCCGTTTTGTACAAGTGAACAACCGACAATTCTCTTCTCAAAGGCAAATGACATCCGCATATCCTGTGAGGAAGACACTTTGCCACAATGCGTTTCATCTTAGAGATCTCCACAATGCAATTTAGGAAACTTACGTCTTTGAAAACTTGGAAGTTGTTTACTGGATAAATTGTATGAGATCAGACACAAGAATACACTGAGAGTCTACCTTTCTATCTATCTATCTATGTAATTGAAACTGTTAACCACCACTGTCACTCAAATGGTCTGCACAGATTCCTTCATTTGATCTGGCTGGCTATGTGTGTATGTATCATGCGTCCAGCCTGCAAGCTACAAAGGAACAATTTAAATATTTACTCCTTATTGTATTCATATAAACGTGTATTTAGTTCTTTTGAAATTTTTCCCCTGAATAGGCTCTCAGTGTTAGTTCCAACGTGCAATGTATTGTGATCGCCACTTTCCAATAATTTCTCAATGGATCACCTGTAACATATAAAGACGTTTCTATTGAGTGACTAACCTGAACTGTTCATTGACCAATGTTTTTCGGTTTATGATGCATATCATTCAAGGCATCTGTCTGTCTGTCAGTCTCTATATCATCATCATCATCATCATCATCATCATCATCATCATCAGTCTTTCAGTATCCGTCGTTGGACATAGACATTCCCCAGGATTTGCCACACTTCCCTATCATGGGCCTCACGGAGCCAGTACTTCCTGAACTTGTCTAGCTCGTCTCTCCATCTAAGATTTTGCTGGCCTCGGTTGCGCATGTGGTATCGGGGGATCCATGTTGTGAGTAGTGATGTCCATCGATTGTCTGCCATTCTTGCAACATGGCCAGCCTACCGCCATTTGAGATTTTTAATGAATTCTATGATGTCCCTAACTCTTGTCTTTTCTCGGATGTACTGTGCTGTTTTGTGGTCTCTCCATGTGAGGCCCAGCATTATTCTCTCATGTGCATGTTGCATGGTTCTCAATTTACGGATCTGTCTCTTGGTTAAGTTCCATATTTCAGCTCCATAAGTGACTATTGGGAGGATGCATTGGTTATACATCCTTCTCTTTAGGATAATGAGATCTCTCTCTATATATCTATGTAAATGTTATGAAAATACCTCTTTATTTCAAAATGATTGATAAACGAAGTAGAGCAGTTGAATTTTAAATCTAATCATTTTCATTAAATTGAAATAAAATCTAATAAAGTACAGTAATATACTAAAAATGTACGAGCGAAATTTATCAATCATTAGATTGAAACTAAAAATAATATACCACTCCTGATAAATGGTTGAACCAAGAAAGACGTGTTGGGTGATTATATATATATATATATCCAACCGTGCTGCAAACTAAGCCTTCATCAGTTGATGATTCCGGGGTCAGACATGATTCAGGGCTGGGGCATCATTACCACTAACCGATAACGTTTAAAGCAGTATCTTTTAATACCAAGATTTCTTTTCGTAACAATTTTGGAATGCCAGTCGAAAATAGAGTCTCACTTATTGGACAATTGGATCTTCAAGACAATATCAAAAAGTCATAATCATAATGGTAAGTAAGGGATGATACAACGCAACATTATGGTTGAGGATTCGTAGTGATCCCATAAATCAAACCTTGCTTTATACCAACAATTTCATTGTACGGTTAAAATCATATCCACAGGAACTGTTATCCGATGAGAATTAATTTTGATCTGTCTGTAAGACTATCTTTTTAACATTTTTTCTCTGTTATCGTTCATAAATTAGACACTACATTTCAATTGTTGGTTTCAAAATAGAGGCAAAAAATAATTATAATTTTAGGAATGTAGTTGATCTCCAGACATAGAAAATAGCTTATAAGCTTTTTAACCATCAGTTTTCCAGCTCTTATTGCATTGGGTATTTTCCAAAACGTACTGGTTCCAAAAAACTGTGTATTTTTATTTTTTGACCAGGAATCGAGAAATAACTGTATTCACTTATTGATATGACATACATAGAAAAATTATGAAATCTGGAAAGTATTAAAAAAGGTTTAAAAAAAGTGTTTTCACTCCCCTAGCACCATTTTTGGTAATTGTGACCCATATTTCAGATTAGGACTTGAATGAAAAGTACACAATACCTGGTATCTGATAAACATATCGCTGAAAGATTATGGTGTGGGGACAGATTCTGTGGTGGGAAAGGCATAAATATATCTCTCTCCAAGGTTTCGGTGAAGTTGTATAAGGTTGAGAGAGTGTTTCCATTTCGGTTGGTAGTCGCTTCTAAGTTCATTTCTCTAATCAGGAGAGTAGGTATTAAAAAGATATGGGGAGCCGGAGAATGGACACCTGAAGCCGTTGCCGGTATACAAGCTACCTATGAAGTTATTATATCTTACCAAAAAAACTCTGATCTCTGTGCAATCTGAGAGATACCTTTTTTTCTTTTTTGTTTCCAAGGAATAATCTTGGATATATTAGATGAAAAAATCCAATTGTTTGCTTGGCGATTACGATGTCAAAATATTTCTCTATTGAGTCATCAAATATTTTGAACGTTGCATAGTCAACAATTGCTTCATTGGTTATGACCCTGTGGCCATTCACACGATTACTGTTATACACACGTCTAGACGACATTGGTAACCATGGTCGACTGTCATAAATCAGGTTTTAAAGCAAACTGAGTTATGAATTCTTAAGCCCAAAAAAGTATTGTCACCGTTGTACTTATATATCTATTAATCTAAAATTATGTGTTTAAATATAACTCTATTATCGATTTACTCTATTACACAAAACATCGTGCACCTCAATTTGTTTCTGTAAATCGTAATCTATATGGTATTTTTATGGAGTATGGCTAAAGGCCGAGTATCAAATCATTCGAAAGATAGATCGAATAAAAGCCGGAGATAATAGCAACGAAGACGTTGTTATAACAATAAAAGCTAGGAAACTTGATCAGATTAAATTCAAGAAAGAGCAATGCTAGAAATCTAAGAGACGAGAAAAGTCAAAATGAATCCAAGAGCAGACCAAGATGAGAAATCATAGAAATAACTGAGCGACAAAATAAGTACTGGCAAATTACATGGCAAGAAGGGAAATGAGAATTAGTTTTTGAAAAGTTCATTAAACAGAGCCCAATGGATAACAAACGCAGTGGGAAAAGACTACACAACCAATGGAGAGATGAGATAAAAGGATTTGCTGGTAAGTTGTGGCAGAGATTGCCAGTCATGTTCGTCAAAGAAGGAATGATGAAGAATGATGAATTCATATTCTACACATCAACGATGCCATTTCATAGATAATATCTATCAAGATCTCGGACAGGTTTTGTGAAATATTTCTAAACTGTCCATCTTCAAATACAACGGGAGGGTTATCATATATCACACAACCAATGACCATTGTCCTCAATAAGGATATTATTCAAGGATTTTTGTGAGGGGCAGTGGACTTTTATACCTCGATAACCCCACTGTCCTTTACTGTCCACAATTGTCCAGGCTAGAACCTCTTGTCTTTCCAAAACGCATCGCTCATAATAATTCATAGTCATGGACAATGAAGTTTCTTGTGGCAAGTTCAACTTTGATCCGAGATGTTGATTATCGGTGTTCGATATATATCATTCCACAACCAGGTCACCATGTTCTCTCATTCTTTTGACCCTCTCCTAAGTTCCTGTAATGTATATCTATGAATAATTGGTTTTCGTATCGTTTGAAAGATCCTGACAGGTGACAAAAGGACGGTCAGAATTATTTGCATGAAAAATAATCGTGGTTGTTGAATTGATCTTAAGCTGGAGTACAATCAAAGCCGATTCCAGGATATTCTGCGCATTCGATCAGCCAGAGTATTCAGCGCCCTAGGCGGATGTATATCCCCTCTGTCTAGACCGTACCTTGCTCTGTACTTCTCTGTGCCCCATTATGCTTTGTCCCACCGATGATCTGGCATCATCATCATCATCATCATCATCATCATCATCATCATCATAATCATGATGATGATCATCATCATCATTTAGCGCCCGTCGTTGGAAAGAGACCGTCCCTAAGATTCACCAGACCTCTTTATCATGAGCATCGTGGAGCCAGTATTTCCTTAATTTATATAAATCGTCAAGCTATCTCGTTTATTGCAAGAAAAAAATTCGGATATGATCCCTGGGGATCCACATTGTGTGTCTCAACGTCCAGCAGTGGTCAGACATTTTTGCAACTTGACAGCCTATTGTCAATGAGTGCGCTGTCTTGCGATACATCTATGTGATGTTGAGCATGGTCTCTGGTGCATCCTGCACAGGTCCCAGTTTGAGAGAAAGTCTTTTGGGTTAGTTTCAATGTTCCAACCCTAGAAATATCTTTCAAGTTTTTAGGATTAATGTGATTTTTGTTGTTGAAGATCGAGCTCGTCCTATCGAAACACTCAAGGGTAGAGCAATTTTTTGCTTGATTTCTTCTTCTTTCCAGGAATTCACAGTGATTCGTTGTCCTGAGTAGATGCAGTGGTCTACTTTCCTCAGCTTCTCTCTCCTGGTCTTTGCCCTCTACTTGTTTGTCGTAAATGTGCTTGGAAGCATCGTTGCTTCTTGTGAGAACGTAATTATCTCATTCGTTCAACGGATCACTTCAAATAACACTTTTCAACATTGCTATCATCAGTCCAAGTCGCCGCTCTCTTCACTCCGATGTTTCCGTGATTGTATTTGATTAAGCAATTTTGTCAAAATTGTTTACAACTTGTGTGGCACCCTAGATTTCATTGCCCAAGGCGATTGCTTAGTTGGCCTAGTTCATGGCGCTGGCCATGAGAACTTCATAGTTGACCTTTGCATTCAGTGTTCAGGCCCATGTAGGGACGAGCGTTACATTCTTATATGATGATCCAGCTTATTTAGATTTATTTAACGACACAGCTACCCTATATTCTCAAAAACACTGTACTACAATTAACTACCTATGGATCTCCTATTGGTTCTTAACCATCTGAATATTTACTGTGTGGCTGACCTTCAATTTGCCTACGTTGAAACATTTTCCATTAGAATAACGTTTGGTGGTATGGCTATTGTTGCTGAAATAAGCGTCGTTCAAGTGTTTCAAATTACCTGGTGGTTGTGAGTTCGGCAATGTATGTCCTATTCAGGAGAAAAAAAAAGCAAAAACAGCAACACAAGGACAAATTACATTTTCATTTGTTTGAAGAAAAACTAATTATCAAATGGAATATTATAAATCCTTGAACTAACACAGCCATCTTTGATGGATATAGGTTCTGTTTTTTTCTGATATGTGCGCGTGTTTGCGTGGTTTTTTTCTCTCTTTGCCATGGTGCTTTTGACAATACTGTTTTGTCAACAAACGGTGAATGACATCAGTACTCCACTAGACCACTTCTGAAACTCTTTTTTGATTTTTGAAAAGAAAAGAGAAGCTTTTTGACCAGTTGGATTCGTTAATAACAACTTGATTCCCTATAATCCAGACATTTCTAAAATGTATTTACTCTATTTATAATGTTTCCCAGCAGAAATATTATTTATTCTGACCATGTTTATTTTGAATTTATGGAATTTATTTTCCACAACTTCAGATTTTGATGCCATAGTTATTGAATCATAGACTATGATGGCGGGTTATTTTGAATTTTTGCTCAGGCTGATTACCCTCTGGCAGTGAAGACGTGGGCTTGATCCAAAAATAAAGAATGAGCTTTGTTGGATTCGAACCTACATTTCTGAAAAAACTGTATCAAGTTTTGAAACTAAGGAAATGTAAACAAGCATAATGCCAATCAGGAATGAGAGAGGTTTTTTAAGGTTTTATCTTAACTTCTATTTCTAATCGAGTCTTTGTGGCTTAGTTGGTAAAGAAACAAAGAGAATTAGGATTAAGATAAAAAGTAACCATGAAGAACGGAAAGACAAATTAATTGGGGAGAAAACGGGTCTGATGTATTATGTAGTATGAACAGCAGTATAAAAACAGTGTATCCGTCTGATTGAATGAAGGATGTGTATGGAAATTTACTAAAGGTTACCAAATACGACAAAAAAAAACTCGATGAGAGCCAAAAGTTATGATTATAACTACCAAGAAGAAGCCTCTAGTCTGGATAGAACAATTAATTATCACAAAACGAATACTTATCAATTTCAGATCTATACGGCACTATGTAATCTTACTATATTTTTTCTCTTCAATTCAATAACATTTTTAGAAATTTCATGTGTGTGTCATTCTTCTCCTCACAAACAATGGATTGAAAGTGAAAAGGTATAAAATTGAAGTAGCTCAAAATTGAACTAAGCTGAAGAAGGTGTTTATCACCAATGTACTACAGACATAGAAGAAAGTCATTCAATTCCGGAATTGAAATATAACTCGCTATCACAGTCAATGATTGAACGACCGTAGCGTCAAAATTTGGAGTCATTTAGAAAAAAAACCATCGAGAAATAAATAAAGTCAAAATAAATTCTATTGATGACATTATTCTAAAACATCTAAAATAGAATGAAATATATCCAGAAAAAATCAAATTATGTTGAATTCTTGAGTCAGATGTTAATAATTAACCTATCCAAATAAAACCTCTAGAAGGTCAAAACAGCTTTTTTTCCAGAACTGAAAATAACCATTTTTAGAAAGATGGGAGTGGAATATTGCTGACAATTTCCAAGTCATTAGACAAAACAGTAAGACCAGGAGGTTTGAAAAAATGCTTATGAACAAACACATAAACATAAGCAAATATGAAAAAGGATAAGACCCTTCGCTATCTTTCCAAGTAAAATCTAATATTTCTTTATTAAGCCGAATATGCCTCCACTAGCATCTAATTTTGGTCATTTATGGCTACTTTTCAGTCTGAAAAAGGCAAGACATTCTGTCAGTTGAAGTTCAATCATATAGTCACATTGCAAAAGTCCACCATGGAATTTCGAAGATTCCTGTTCGTATCCCAGATTTCCCCATTTATTTTTCTTCCCCTGAATGTTCCAGTTGTCGCCATCGACTGCTAAACTTTCACCACCACATTGCTCATTATCTCCCCTTCTTTTCTCGACAATGACAACGGAATTTTATGGTTTCAGTTAACGGACCAAGAAATTTATAGCTACTTTCGCTTCATTACATTCCAGCTAGCCCTCACGTCGATACGAATTCCATCCTATTCAGTATTTAAAATTTTTTTCCTGGTCGCAGGTGGATAGACGTTATTTCATTGCGCCTTTGCCCCAGCTAACGAATTTTGGAAGAATAATATGTATAGTCTGTATGAAGCGGGATCCATCGTAGGTACAAATCCATTCAGTATCTCCGAATGTTCTCACGATGTTTCATGGAAGACTGGGCCATTGGCTAAGAAGGGATTCGTAATATTTTGGGTAGAACTAATGAGATTTAATCAGTAAGTTTATCAGGATTGTAGCTTTATACAAACTGATTCTCATCCAATTTTAGTAATGACGGCATTTGCAGATCTTTGCGCTCTCTTTGCGCTATACTGCCTTTGTTTTTAAAAGTATCTTTTTCCCGACGTAATTCGGTGGTGAATATCAATCACTTACATCAAGCACTTGAAATCTTAAATCAAGATAGCTAAAAACCAGATGTCTTCGTAAGCTCTCAAAGAATTCTGATGACATTTTGTGGAAGAATCGGCCACTGGGAATAAAAGTTTGCATTTTCTGACAGGGCCATCAATATTTTTACAGTTACCCACCACTTAGCATCGTAACTATATGTCTACCCTCGTGATATGCAATGGTGCATAGTTTAAGGGCGAGCCATGAGCTTAGGAGTATATTACAATTATAGGGGATCCAGTAATCTTTTCCATAGTTATCACCTTTGCATCGTAGCAATATATTTTGTCCGCAAAATATCCCTTCAAAGTGTCAATAAGTGTAAAAGACATTTCATGAAAGGGTCGACCAAGGAGTAAAAAATAATTGACAAAAAATTTGGGCAGATTGAAGAATCTTTTCGAATGAAATGCGTTTTTCTTTTTCTTTTAAAAAAATACAAGCTTGCATTCTCTTGTGATTTTAAATGTAATGACTTCAGAGGTTTTCAATGAATTTTAATGTCATCTGTGAAAGTGTGCCATGTGCTAATTAAGAATAGTCTTGATTTGTGAATGGGTACAGGATCATTTTGCAATTATCTTCCCTGAATTGTCGATGTATTAGATTTCAATGACAATGGCGTTGGTTGAGGTATGGACCTAGTCCCTTCTAATAAGAATAGTGTTTTTCTCTCTTTTTCTTTATTCAAGGTGAATGATTTTTTTTCAGTGTCAGAATTTCGGAAATCTACCATAATGTTGCCCCCATTCCTGTTCGTATGCACATTCTCCTTATCTCTTCTCCAAAATCTTTCTTACATCCTCATTTAATGCAACCATCTCATTATCTCCCCACCCCTTCTTGGCTCAGCGATGGTGACGGAATTTTATAGTTTCTGATAACGGTGCAAGAATGTTATATTTGCTCTCACTTTATTGGTTCAATATCGTCTCAACATCGATATGAATTTTTATGTCCGTCTGCTCACACAAAATCTCCGAGTTTTCTCAATATATTTCAATGGTAGTTAGTCGAAAGATTGGGCCATACTGAAACAAATGTTGTTTTTTTTAGCTTCCTGTCTCAGATTGTAGCCATACACCAACATGCTATCCCCGGATGCTCATAACGATTTTTTCTATAGTTATAGTCCATGGAATAATGAATAAGTTGCAACGATGGCTTTCTGACGGTATTTTCTGGTTAAAATTGTAATTTTCTTTTCAAGATATGTGATTTTGGTTTCTCTGATTGAGAAAACCAACCATGAAATTCTCGCCAAGCCTAAGGACCTGATAAGTTCCTCCCTCTTTCCTCTTTCGCTGAAAGGTTTTTACATTATTATTGACTGCAATACAACCATCGATGCAAAACTCATTATCTCAATCTCTTCCCGTTCATCTTGACCATTTTTCACTCAACAATGACGACAGGATTTTAGAGTTTCTGATAACGGACCAAGAAATTTATGGCTACTTTTGCTCCAGTTTTCCCAGCTACCTTCCAAATAGATTTGTATTATATCTAATTCAGTATTCATTAAATCCAATATCAGCCTTTTAGCGTCTCTTGCTGGACTTGGACCTTCCCCAATTTCGGTAGACCTTTCTATCATGGATGTTGTGCAGCCAATACTTCCTGGATTTATATTTTACCGTCCACAGTTTTACAGATGACCTCTGGGGATCCACGTCGTGAGTTATGATGTCCAGCAGTTGTCTGATATTAATGCAACATGACCAGTCTTGAGATGGTATCTCTTGCCTTGCTTTGTGCTCTGATATACTGTTCTGTCTAGCGATATCTCCATAAGATGTTGAGTATGGTTTGCTTATGGACACGTTGGAAGGTTGTTTGTTTGAAGGTCGATCATTTGGTTTGGTTCCATGTTTCAGGTCCATAGGTGGCCAACTGGGAAATGCACTGGTTGTGGCCCTTTCTTTTAGGATTATTGAGATATACTTGCTCTCAAAATTGCAAACAATGACCGTGGTCAAAACTGTCAACACCGGTGTCTCTGGTTTTCAAGCTGGGCTGGCTGGTTATGTATTTGCCGCACGTAAACTCCGCACCAATGAAGCCAGCTTCCTGATCATTTCAACATTAACTCTCAATCATCTCTAATAAAATCATTTTTTTTCAAAGATCCACTCCCGTTTTAGTGTGAGAGGCAAGATTTACAATGATACAGATTATGCAAAATTAATCACTTAATTTGTGGCTGTAGAATTCACGCTTGTTTTTTTGAAAAAAATCAGACATTTATAGCTATCATTGTGAATTCATTACCTTCACCAAGTTTCACAATACATAGTCATCCTTTTTTATCCGTCTATCTGTTTGAGCATTCAATATCTCTGAACATCGCAACGAATTTCAATGGAATTCTGTTGTAGGATATACTATAGGCTAGGGAATAATTGATTCAAGTTTTTAGTTACCTTCCCAGCATCACAACCACAGGTCCAGACAAAGTCTCGATAAATTTGGATGATAATAAGAATAAGTCATAGGACAAGAAAGTCTCGGTGGATTTCAGGGCTGTTCCGATTGAAAAGTATTTATTCTATGTACTTATCTATTCAAAATGTGTTTCTCTCACTATCCTTAAGAGTTCCTGATAAATTTAGGAGTTATGAACTCGATATGATTCAGTTCTAATTGACTTTTGAATTGGCAGATGCATGCATTTCCTAAAGTACTTTCTAGTTAAAATCGCTACCCTTTTTTTATATAACTAAAATGTATAATTTTGTAGTCAGACTCCGAATAGCAAAATTTCACCGTAGAATTCCAATCATCCTTGTTGCTATCTAAATTTCTTCTTTCCTCTCTTCCTCTCTCTAAATTGTTTCTATGGTCGCCATTGACTGCTCAACTCCTTTCAATACATAGCTCATTATCTCCCTTTTCTTACACAACAATGACAACGGAATTTTGTAGTTCCTGATAACAGACCAAGAAATATATATCTTCTTTCAGTTCATTGTTTCCAGCAAGCCTTCACATCGATACGAATTTTATCCTATTAAGTAGTTTTAAATCTTTTTTCTTCCATTCTCGTTGATTTTAATGGCTGATTAATTACACCTTTACATCTGCCAACCAAGTTGGAAGAAGTATATCAATTCTCCCGTGTAAACCTGCCTATGCATGAGAATCCATCAATGTCTGCCTGTATGTCTGCTTTTTTCATTGTCGATACGATATCTCGAAAAGTTCTCAATGAATTTTAATCAGAGTTTGTAGGAGGATTAGCCATGAACAATATAAGGGGAAATTCTATTTTTTGTGTTGATTGAGGGAGTATATATGAAATGACTCTCATTTGATTCTCAATTTGAATGGAGTTAGCAGAGGTTCGCTCAGTGCTATCTTGTCTTTAATTAAGAAAAAAAAAAGCTAATTTTATCCTTTTTTTCTGACTTAAGTAGGTGCTGAATGTTTATCACATAGATCGAACATTATACAGTGAAAGTTTCGGATCTAAATCTAACTTATAAAATCATGTGTCAGGCTAAGGGCCCACTCTTGTATATATGTATGTACACCAATGAGTCTATACTTAGAAGAGAAACAAGCACTTATCTTACGCAAAACTACTTTATTTCCCAGCAAAATTCTCCAACATTTTTAATGAATTTTCATTCCTTGTCAATGCACTTAATCAAGCGGTGAATCCTAATCACATGGATCAAATATCATACTCCAGCAAAATAAAAACGGATGCAGCTTCGAAGATATCGATCCAGTCGCGTACAGACATCCATGAAGTGAATAAACCCCATCACGGATCAAAGTTTCAAACTTTATATCCTTTTTAAAAAACACAGGTAATCACAACATATTGAAAGTTGGATTGATGCTGCTCTGTTAAGTTTACAAAAAGAAGAGCTAAAAATAACAAAGGCAGCGTACATCCTTTTCCCTTTTTCCTATGCCAAAATATTCTGTCCTTCAGCCGAAATGCCCACAAAAACTCAGTCTAACTTACATTTATCATCATCATCATCATCATCATCACCACCACCACCACCACCATCATCATCATCATCATCATCATCATCATCATCATCATCATTTTGGGGTCAGTGGACTCTTCAAATTTCATTTATTTGAATTATTAATAGTTGCTTCTTTGCTTAACGCCATTGTTACTTATTTTTTGTAAATATATAGGAAAACATTACTTTCAAAAATCAGGTTTCTCCACCAAGGTTGCCAAATAAGCCATATCTGACTAATTGTTGCTGATTTTTTTCCAAACTTAGCAAAAAAAAAATAGTAAATAAATATATGATAGCCGTAAATCTAAAATTTCAGAAAAAATAATTCGTATGTCTAATCAATGTAAACAAACAATTTTTGATATTTTTCCTAGGATGTTAAATGTATGGCTATTTTCTATGGGCTTTGAGTCAGAATAAAACCTTACTCCGAATCTATAGTTTTCAAATCGGCATAACTTATTCTTTGTAAAAAGGAATTTAATTTCAGTTCAATTACGCAAACATTTGAGCAAAGACAGTTGTTTTACATCTTTGTCTTTATTTCTAAAAATTATTACCAAATTAAAACTTTGTCTTAATCAATATTTTGTAGAAACTTATTAAAACATTGTATTAACTCTTTGTAAAACAGTTTGATTTTGCAGAGTTTTCATTGTGTTTCATCCTTTTCTTGAAATCACTAATAAAATTGAATTTTCGTATTCATTTATTTTTTTGTAAAAGTTGAAACTGCGTAATTATTTTGTAAAGGAGTTTGATCTCATAAACTTTTGATTGTAAAAAAAATAGTCGTTGTATCTTCTTGTTTTGATTCATTGAACTTATGTATCAAATCGAAACAGTGTATTTATTTATTGAATGTGAATAAAAGCTAAAATTTTGCACATTAGGCAATTTCAACGATTCATAACAAATCTAACATTTTTTGTGATAAAATTACCCGGGAATGGAAAAATTTAGCCGATTTAGCCTCTTTTCAAGACTTTTTCAGCTATAGATAAGAAACAGTACTTCACAACACTTCTCTAAAACCTAGCGTCTTTCTCTGCTGCTACTACGATACGGGTCACTACAGTCACTGCTGTAACAACCTCTTACGCAATAGTCGTCTCCTATTGCGTTCTCGTTTTCATCTTCTATCAAACATTAGGCGTTGACTCGAACACTAAAGACCTTCATTCTTCTCTTTACGATTCCCTTTGCAACTGCAACCTGCTCCGACCCCCTACTTACCATTCACTGAAAGACGGTTTGATGTTATCAGGCTGATCAAAGAAAAAACACCTTTATAGTCGGACGCCCCTTTAAGACTTGCGTGAATCGTTTTTCTTCGCGCTGTGAGAAATGCGCTAATTGGATCTGGGCCTGGGGTGCCATTTTTTTTTTTGTCGATGTGGTTCAAAATGGTTGTTCTTTCCGATGTTGCTGTGTGGGTCGGAATATCCGCGGTATTCATCGAATTGGGAAGCAAACACGTTGGGCTTGTCATGGAACCATTGATTTTGTCGTAGATCCAGTTTTGTTCTTTCACTCTCTCAATGAGATACAGTTTTCTAAAGGTTATCAAGAAAGTACAGTAAAAAAAAAAGCAACTGGAATTTGGACCAGGCAATAAAAGTTCATTTGACCTTCGATTGGTATTCCGTTAATAAAGATTTGTGGCATAGTTGAATCTGTCCAAGTAAACAAAAATATAAAATTACATTTGCAACTTCATATTTGCCTGCAAATAGACTTATATTAAAAAGTAAGGGGATGTGACACCATCAGTATGTCTGCCACGCTTTAGAAACCACCTAAACATTGGCACATTCTAGACAAATCTTGCATACATACACAGTGGATATGGAAAAAGTTTTAAAGTAAAAGTTTCTGAGGAAAAGATTTAAACAGTTTTAAAGGAGAGTTCTATTCACGATCGGAATATCAGACTAAACTTTCGGTTCAATTAAACAAGTATACGTACACATATTCCTTTTATTTTATGTATTTATGTAAAATTATGTAAAGAGTCCAAAGGTGTAAGGGAGCTCCCCTACCCTTGTAAGTGGTCAAAAATGGAGGGTAAATTATTCTCCTTCCCTACAAGGGGCTAAGTACGAACTTCCCCCCATCTTATAAAAAAAAGTTATCAGCAGGAGTTGATCTTGACTGTTCACGATGAAATATTCGATCAATGTTATTAATGGAGAATTGTCTTTCAAACTTTCCATTCTTAAACGCTGAAAGGATTTTTAAAGAACAATTTCCATATGGTTCCGAGGTATCTTCAACCATGTGAACATATCAGATCGTTCATATATACAAGGAAAGGCTTTGGCATGCAAAAAAGCACCAACCGACTTCATTTTTAGGGAAAAGATATTTTCTATTACAATTTGTCATGCAAAGGAGCCGATTGCTCACTGTAGTGTTGCGCGTTAACAAATTGCCAAAGTTCAGGTAATATAAAAATATGTTGAAATCCCACCGGATACAGAAAACGACTCATTTTGCTTGCGAGGGTGAAAGTTGCCTTATTCCTAGCCTTAATTGTTCTTTATTTTTTGATCTTATGATAAATCAAATTTTCATAGCTTGAGACTATCATATCTAAAATGACAGTGTTCTCCGTGAAAAAAAAAGACTTTTGGCTGGATGCTGATCAATATTCCTGCCTTCAAATCGGGGTTGAAGAGGTTTCCCATGCTTCTTACGTTACTGCAACTGATTGATTACGTTTAGGGATGAATCACTCTAGGTTGGCAAGCTTTCGATAGAGCAAGTTCAATCTTCATAGACAAGAAAAACCCATTGTTCCCGGAGAGAATAGTATAGAGCCATTTCTACCTCCCAATAGTCAATCATTGCACTGAAACATAGAACATAACCGGAAGATTGACCCTCATACTGAGAGCCATGCAAAGTACACAGCAAAGAATCATGCCCAATATCACAGGAAGAGGTCACAAGACAGCAAATTATATTATATAAATAACAAGAGCCTAAGATATAGAAACTCAAGTGACAACGTGTTTGCCGTGTTGCAAGAATGGAAATCACGTCTCACAAAGTCTATCCGAAGAAATCATTTGAAATCTGTGGCCGGCAGAGGGTGACATGACGAACTATATAAGTTCAATAAGTATTGCTCCGCCCAAAATAGGGAGACTTGGCGAATCTTGAGAAAGCTCACTGTCCTGTGACTAAGAGTGTTAATTGATTACACGAGAAATCGAGAACCAAGATTCGAGAACTTGATTGACTCGATTGATGGCGATAATAATCTTTGCTGGCTATTTTAACTATTGTTTTGACGTTACCTCAAACTATCTCATAATCAGCTGCGGGCCAAGTTTCTCCTCGTGTTTTAAGTTCCACTTTTGTGCATCGGATGGGATATTTGCTGTAAAATCTGAAGTCATAGCCCTTGTGAACCGTAGTGACAATTAAGACATTGGCTGTCCCTGAAGGACGGATCAGGTAACCAGAAGTTCTCCGTTACTCTGCTATGCAATAGATACAGAGACGTTTAAAACAATTGCTCGGTGAGGATTAAGCCAATACGATATAGGCTGCAGTAATATCACTTTTGCATTATGATCACCATGATCGTCATCTCAGCGTCTGTCGTTGAACATGGACCTTCCCAAAGATTCAGCAATCCTCTTTATCACGGGCATTACAGAGCCAGTACTTTCTGAATTCATCTAGCTCGTCATAACATCTTATTTTCTGTCGGCTACAATTTTGCATATGATCTCTGAGGATCCATGTTGTTAGTCATGATGACCAGCAGTTGTTTAATAATCTTACATTGTGTCTTACTCATTACCATTTGAGTTTTGTAACAATTTCTATGATGTCTCAGACTCCAGCCTTTTCTCCGATATACTAGACTGCCTTATGATCTCTCCAAGTGGTGTGAAGCATGGTTCTCTCACGTGTACGTTGCGCGGTCCTCGGCATGAGAGTCAAACTTTAGCTTAGGTCCCATGTTTCAGCTCTGTAGGTGACTGTTGGTTATACATTGGTAGTATACACTTTTTATAAGACTAAAGGGATTTTCTTGTTCTTGAAAGTCAAGCTTGCTCTACCGAAAACTTGCCAACTTAGTGAGTTTTTTCGTTTTATTTCTTCTTCTTTTGATGGCTCCATGGAGACTCACTGTCCTAGATGATAAAAATGAGTTCAAGGTGAGTTAATATTATTATATTCTTCTTTAAGGCAACCAAACTTGGTTAAGCACGCTATTGAGGGATTGCAGTGTGTCTACTACAGTGAAAATCCATCGTTGAAGAATAATTTTCAGTTTTATGGAAGAACAGCGAGAGGTGATCTGTTTTTTTCACCGACCAAAGGTGTACCTGGGATTGAAATCAAACGAAGGCTTCAAGCAATATATGAGATCATTTTATTACAACTGCAGATTGTGTAAGAATTGATTGCAATATCCAAAAATAAGCCTAACCTTGAAGCAAAAGCCGATGTTAATTGTCACAAAGGTATTTTGCCTTAGCACACGCTAGCATACTACTTCCTACAAGGTTCGAACGCACCAGGGACTGAGATTCAAACTATTTGTGCAACTTCCTTATAATCCTGATTTTGCTCCTTCAGATTACCTTTCGTTTGATCCCTTCAAAGTTGCGTTGGAGTCATAGATTTTCAACGGACCAAGATGTAGAGCAGCAGTAAATACACCGGTGAGAAGACAACCAAAAACATTTTTCTGGTGGGAATGAAACCCATTGGACATGTTGAGGGGACTTTCATCAAATATCGTCGTATAACATATTGTGGCTGAGTACACTTCACAAGAACTCATATGCCTCAAAACAAGACTGTCAAATATAAAGGCTTGTTTTGAAATGAAGCATTTACAAGGACTGATTGTTGAAACGTATGGGGTACCTGTTGACAGATTCGCTTTAAAGTGTAATCAGTTCCACTGTAGCCTACTGCGGAACCTTCCAGACAATTTCATTGAAATTCATTTGGAACATTTGTAGAAATGATGTGAACAGTGGACATTTTGTGGTTTCCAGCGGTAAGCTAGTTCCTAGTAGAACATAGACGCGCATGGATGCACTGAAACATTTCCTGACCTCTCTGGCAAACTATTTCTCATTTTTCCACATTTTTAGATTTCATTAAAGTTTATTGAGAACTTTTGGACGGACGGGAAGAACAATATTAAAATTCCAGATGAGGGCGTTCGATTTTGTAACGGCTGGTCTGAATCTTCAAAAGTTTCAAATGAGTTACAATAGATTGTTGTGGATGATTGGGCAGTAAGGTACAGAATAGAAATTTGGTGATTCGGTGAAATGGACTAAACAAATGTACTGCGATAAGTGGTTATGTGTATATTTTCGGATACACCATATTTTTGTCCGATTTTTGTAAACATTAGTACTAGGGCAGTGCTGGTCCTGAGGGTGAACGTTTGGAAGGGTTGGGACTTTTATGGCGAGAGAAGCAGACAAGAAGAATTGATTTTGAGAATGAAAAAAATGCGCTGGGAGCGAACAATTCAAAATGTATTCTGAAGAGCAAAAATCTTGGGATGATTCATATAAACTATGAAAAAGTATCTGTGATGTTGTTCTTTTTGAATTTTTCGAGAACCTCAGATCAAAACAACTTCAAACTCTATTTCATGTATATGAATCATAGGAAAATCATGAGTAACAAGAGTTGGCAAAATGTGCAAATTGCGCCGTCTGTCAAAGTACAACCATACACATGTATGCAAGCGTACATACATGCACACACCCATATATACGCAATCGTGTGCACACACATATAGATAACATTTGATGATATAATGTGGGCAGACACAATGAATAATACAAGATCAGAAGGAGTAACCATCATTCGTTTATATGGTAAAATAATTTGAACTCTCCAAGACTTAAAAATACTGAGGATGGCATTTTGACTCACTGGTACGAGATTGAATTACTGTGAAGTGAAGACAGCCAATGTACAGGAGGAGGAGGGGGAAAAAGTGCATGCTGCTTCTAAAAGAGCTTGCCATCAAAGGAAGACCCTTTTCTTTTCTGAGTGAAAATATGATATATATATATATATATATATATATATATATATATATATATATTAAATTAATTTAATAATATATCTCAAACTGATCAATATCTATCTATATATCAATCTATTTAATCAATTTTCACAAGAGATATACATTTTGTGGTTTTTATAACACATCTAATTATAAGTACAATATTCTCCGTCTTATATCCTAATATATATGACAGGAGACAGTGGTGAGAAGAGGAAATACCTGGACGGATAGTGACAGACAGAGGAAAAGAAAGAAAGTGAGTGAGGGAAAGGAAGATTTCGACGTCATAGTTCTGTTCTAAGCACACATTGACCTTTCTCCTCCTAATTAAGCAATCTCCTCCTGGTGAATAGTTACACAGATGCATCCCCAACCTAATTATCTCTACAAAGATAGACGAATGATCAATTGGCAGGTGTGACAGGAGATAAGGTTCCCAATAGATGACAGAGGGAGAATTCGAGGCAGACCAAATGGGACACCTTTGAAAGACACCTTGGCGGAAGAAGGCATCTTGACTGATGGACACGCGGCTCTAATGCAGTCAATTGAAACTATGAAAAGAATAGTTGGACAGGAGTTTATATTATATGTCGAGATACAGGCTAAATGGGATTTTCATGAGTCATATAGCATCAGGACGATAATTGAAAGGCCTACATCTTTCTTGAATCGCAGCAGATAATATATATATACAGATATATACATATATATATATATATATGTATATATATATATATATATATATATATATATATATATATATATGTTGTCAAAGGTATTTTTGAAGAGGCAAAAATGTGCAAATGTCAGACTCCATGGATCACAGAATGCAATTTTCCATGACATCGTCGTCTGTAGACTTGAAAAGAATGAAAGCCAAACGTACAACACACGCTCATTGTAGTATTTTCAGATACTAACTAACGTCACATATACATATACCTATGCGTACATACATAATTATACACACAATATATGCCCAATTCTGCCTGTCCGTCCGTCTCTCTCTCTTTCTCTCTGTATATTTTTACATATATATATATATATATATATATATATATACATATGTGTGTGTGTGTGTATGTGTGTGTGTATGTGTGTTCATGTATGTTTGTATGGGTACGGGGGCTTAAGAATAGGTTGGTAGCCCGATACCAAACAGCAGAAAATTCCCTTTGAAATTTCCATCGTATTGTATTTGCCCTTCATGATTGTTAGATAAGGATTCAGTTATTTCAATTGACGATGTCGTGTGTTAGGCTAAAAAATAGATATTTTTGATGATAAATAAACTGAAAACAAGCAATTGATGGACTTACATGTTTAAAATTGGCAATTAATTATCGTGATGTTTTGATTTCTCCGAAAAATGCCATTTACATTCACTGGTAGATACGTACAAATTATTTTGCAGAGAGGAAAGGCAGCAGATAGAACAGAGGATATTACGATTAGCGCGCAAATGACAGCAAACGCAGTTGGAAAAGACTTGATATGGAACAGAAATACAAGATATATGGGTATGCCAGTAAGACATAGCAGAGATTAGCAGAATCATGATCATGATCATGCGGGCATCGCGGCGCCAATATCTCCTGAACCTGTTTGTTAACTGGTGATCAATGTTGTGAGTTGTGTTGTCAAGCAGTTATCTGACATTCTTGCAATATAGCCAGCCCATTGCTATTTTAGTGTCCTAACGGATTTTTCGATATCTCTGATACCTGTTTTTTCTCTAAAATACTGTATTGTCTTTCAGTTCATCTCTCCATAATTTGCATGATTCTCATATATGCATGTTGAATGATTTTCAGTTTGTAGGCCAATCTTTTGTTTAGGTTCCGCATTTCGGCTCCATAGTTGACCATCGGAAAGACCTGCAATGGCAGTTGAAAACACCTGATATATATCAACGTATCACTTGACTGTCAAATGTTCACTGCATACTACCTTCCCACTTTTTCTAAAATAGAACGGAATTAAAATTGATTTCAGTGTTAGTTTTGCTGCAGGCTGTTATAGAGACAGTGTGCACCTTCTCCATCTCTCTCGGACATTCAAATCTTCTTTACAACCAAACATCTTAAACACCCACGACCAAATTTAATATACCTTTATCACAACTATTTTTGGTCTGAAAACGTTGGAAAATTGTTTCCATATAAATTAATGTTAATTGCTATGTCAGCTGACGAAAATTCTCTCTTTAAGGAACATTTCAGTTCATAAAATTGTCATTACCAAATATACATTGAACCTGCTAATAGACTATGAGAGGAATGTTGGGAAAAAAGTGATATTCCACCAATTTTCAAACTAGGGTAACTCAATTCTTTTCACCTGGGATTGAACCCTAACCGCTGCCAGCAGCTGCAAATCCTCAATAATAAGGATGTATTGAAAGTATTGTCGTACTAAACCTTTACTTTAAGGTTCATTTCATGTACACATCTATGGACTATCTTTGATTCCAGTATATTATCAATATCTTTGTTACACATCATAGCATTATAAATGCTAATCAGCTGTACCTTCTGTTTAAGGTGTTATAATAGCTAATACATGTTTTGAGATTCTGGCAGTTTTACGAATCATTTTGAACTTGCTCAAGATACTCATCGAATTAGGGGATTAGACGGAAATTAAACAGAAAAGATTATCAAGGTGTTTTAAAGGTGGTGACTTTCCCTTTGAAAGAAAGCCCAAAAGTGGTAAATCATCTGTTAATTATAATGATTCTAAGAAAAGCAAGGTGGAAGACGACCTGATCATGAGTAATCGAAAATTTTCAGAACATTGACCATCAATGAGGGATACTATATGTTGATTATTGTGCAACACCTTAACATGAAGATTTTTTCAAAAAAACGATAGATACTTTTATTAACCCCAATACTCCATTATCCTTTCCATCAGTTCAAAAACTGCAGTTTTCCCAAAACCCCTTTCGAACGCCTTGATTTGTCCAAATTTCTTTCAAGCGCTCACCACTCGGCCACCGGATACATATCAATTCGCACCTCTCAGCCTTTCTGACATTGACTAATATATTCTCTCCTCCTCCCCACAGAAGACGCAGATCTGGTATTGTTATGCCCGTGCCGCATTGACTCGGCTCTGAAGTACAATGTTCGATGGAGTGATGATGCTCATTTCCCGCGTTTAGAGTCATCGCTCGCTGGAACCGGAAGCTGTCAATCATTATGACCGACGTCCTGCGCAAATTTTTATGACTTTTATAAGCAGTTGCGTCAGCAAAACTGTTCCGTCTTTTCTTATTCTATCGATTCATCTCTGTATACCAGTCATTCCAAATCTATCTATCTATCTCAGTCGGTTCATATACCCCTTTTTTTCCCCTCACCCAACCCTTTCACTTTCTCTCTATATTTATATATATCAGACAGTTCATATCTCTCTATCTATTTATTTCTTTCTATGCTCATCAACCTAACTATCAATCAATCAATTTTTCAGTCGAATCATATGTATGTATGTATGTATGTATGTATGTATGTTTCTATCTATCTATCTATCTATCTATCCATCCATCCATCCATCCATCTATTTATCCATCTATCGATCTATCTATCTATCTCTGTATATTTATCTATCCATCTATCCATCCATCTATCTATCTATCTATCTATCTATCTATCAATCACTATTTGCTGGTTCATATGTCTATCATATACAATAAAAGATTGCATTTCTGTTTTCATGTGTGTTTTAAGTTGAAAGACAGTTCTGCATTTAAGATTGATCAAATTATATGCAAATTTCTGACTGCCTATGCGACTATATGAAAATTTTCGTTCATTTCATTAGAACACATGCAAGGGAGACCATTTCATCATAAATTCATTGTAAGGGGAGACTACACTATAGGTAAACTATTTTCAAGTATTTGATTTGAAGGTAGACCCCTCTATAATTTCAGTATTAATAAGATATGTATTAATTTGAAAGAACTATTTTTTATATATATGAATTTAACTTGATGGATGGATCTAAATTTTTTCCTCCTTGGGTATAATTCTCATTATATAATTAAGTATGAAGATAACAGTAGAGACTGAAAAAATTTGTTGCAAAGACAGAAAATCTTGTATTTAAACCGTTACTACTTTTTGAGAGAAATAAGTTCTTGAATGCAGATATCCTGTATCTAAACATTCAATGGTATTCGAGGCCCAAACTGAACATAAGAAATTGGTTTTGCGTGTGGGTCTACAATTGTGCCTTGCTGTTGTATCAAACAAAATCAATCAGACTGCAATCTGAGATAGGGACCTTGTACAAATAATGACCTTGCAAACAAGGTTGGTGATCGTTTGCTAATATTTGTTCCGTCATTAAGCGGCTTCCTGTTGAGGTATTCAGCAACGCAAACGTGATAACATGTTTCTTTCCACCTTAAACTGTTATGCTCCATGAGAAACAGCTGGTTCTTCTTTATCGTGTTCGTGTAAAAATTGTTTTTTTGGTAATTTCCACCTGTGCTGAGTGAATTGTTTTTGTTTGAATTGGCGTTGTGAAAGGATGCGATGAAGTTCCGGTCTTTTGTCTTTTTGTCTTTAGTGCACCTTTCACAAAAACAGAAGATCTAGAGGAAATTGGAGAATCAGGAAGAAACCTGTATCGAAAATTCTTATTAACTGACATTGAAGTATTTGCACACACATGCATGCACATGCATAGACACCACCACACATGTGACTATATATATATATATATATATATATATATTTATATATATATATATATATATATATATATTATATATATATATATATATATATATATATATATATATATATATATATATATATATATATATATACTGCGTGTGTGAATACGATATCCGATAATATCATAAAGTAGACGGTAAGGAATATAGTCATTGAATCAAATTTATTGCAAGTTTTTCCGTTGTTTGGTATTGTCAGAGTACTAATTTCAAATGAAACAATAGTGAAAATTTCGTTTCTTAAATTATCAGTATCTTGCAATATCATCTTACGTAATTTTAGATACAAAGCGTTTTTGCCCACGCCTCATGAAATTGCAAGACATTGTTTACAACAGCACCACTTCATTTATACAAGTATCAATTTGAAGAATCGACATTTTCTTGAAGCTTATCCTTTCTATAAGGTTCTCGATTTTTTGGTTGTTCTATCTAATAGTCGGGTCGAAATATTTGTTGTTTTGTTTCTGCTACATTTATATTGAACATTCTGACCATCGCTGGTCTTTCCCAAAGACGGTTTCAACTTCCCTTTGTTTGACTTCCTAATATATATATATACGTCAACCAGAACTGTCTTTTCTTTTGTTTTTGATGGGGTCTTGCTTGCTATGTATATATGTATCTTGCCAATTCACTCTTTATTGTGTTAAAAAAAAATATCATTTTCTGCCTCCTCATTGATTTTTAGTGTGGTGATAATTTACAATGTAAGTTTACGTAAAAAGGACCAATAATTTTAGTCTTGAGATATTTATTCTTGTATTCTTGAAAATACAGACTTTTTCGAGTGATAACTGCGAAAATGTTTTCGAATCTTCTTTCTGTCTAAGGCAAGAGACAAGAACTGCTTCATTATCTTTCCACTTTACTTTTCTGTGTTAGTGAACATTGATCTTTAGCAAAAGTTTTGATGGAGCGTTTTCGGCAATCAGCTTAGCCATTATCAAGATCCAAGTTCTCAAAAGTAGAAGACAAAAAATATGGTTAAAGATGTTAGTAGTTATCAAACAGTCCTTATGATTAGAAACTCTTGGGTAGAACTATTATCAAAGCTTTCAACATTGTGCATTCATTTTTAGAGCTGGTCTGACTGGCTATGCGTGTAGGTATGATGCAAATAAGCCTATGAAAATAGAGGATTGAACATTCAAGCTTTCACTCTTATTATATTCACTACATTTATTTTGAAAATTCATCCACAGGGTTTGCTCTCAGTATTGGGATTGAATTTGCGATGTAAGTTCATCTTAAACTGACAGCTTATTTTGTTTATTGTTTTTTTAATTTTTTTTAAATTTCGGAAAATCTAGACTTATTTTAGTGATCACTGCTGAGCAAAAGTCGAAAGAAGTAATTTATACATTGATCACCCTTTAACAGACATTTGTTGCATGGTGGTTTCTATCGATTGACTAACCAGACGTATTTATCTTTGTATTCACTTAATCACCATGGAGAAAGTGACTGAATCTTCTTGATTGTGTCGAGAAAACCACTTATTTTATTTGGAAAATTGATGAAACTGTGCTACATATTTTTACTTTTTTGTCTCCCAGGTAATATGTTTTTTTTTCTAATTGATTTTGTTTAAAATGTATGTAAAACGAAAATTATTCCCATCAAACCATGTTTTTCTGACCAGAACAGTGGTTACATGAAATATTCTTATAGCCATTCGAAAGTGAATATGCACGTTCTCAACCAAATACAGTAGGAAGAAAAACCACTCGAATATGGCCATCATGGACACAAAAGCAAAGTTTGAAGGGATTAATGAGCATTCTCTATATCATTCGCACTGTGTAATTGTCAGAAGAAGATCAGAAATAATTTGACTTCTCCCTGCAGTGCACAGTTGACAGGTAACAAATGATTCATTATATCAATGAGGAACATCAGATGTTGCTTCTATTCATCCTTTCCAAGTTGAAGACACTATATTTTTCTCCAAGAAAAGTGATTATAGCCCCCAAGAGATGCACAAACCTAATCAAAATATTGACAGTTGACATCCACCTGACAATGCAATAGAAAGCGACATCGCTAAGTTTATATCTAAGCTGTAATCCTTCAAATTAAAACTTCTGAAGTGCCGGTGGGTCTTCCCATTTAAGCGTTTCAAATTGACAATTTCAAGGCGAGATTTCGTATTTGGCTGCCAGGTGTCCATGGTGAATAATGCTTTGAATAGGGATAAACTCTGTTCATGTGCAATTAATTCTGCATTTCCCCCAATATTGCCAAGGCTCCAACGGTTGCAGCACCGATAAGTTTATTCAGTGGAACATCATCATTTCTTAAGATTCTGCCAGGCGCATTTTTGATGTCAATACCTCGAGCTCTGATGCCACAAAGCCCAACGTCACTTTGTTCACGGTTACATCAAATGCAACAAGATGAAAACAGAAACTCTTGTTCACTCAATGAAAACTGTTTCTTTTTGCAACATGCCGTCAAGGGGAGGAGATCAATTTGAAAAAAAAAAGCATTTTGAAGGATCATGATCAGGGAATCTGATGTTTTTTTTTCTCAGATATCATAATCGTAATCGGCCTTTTAATATCCTACGTTTCATCAACACCTTTCACAAGATTCGCCAGACCTCTGTATAATAGTTGTTACATAGCTTTCTGGACTTGTCTAGTTCGTCATGGCATTTTTTTTGCCGGAAACAGTTTCGCACCTGATCTCTGGGAATCCACGTTGTGAGTCTTGATGTCCAACAGTTTCTGACATACTTGCAACATAACCAGTCTTGACACTTCTGATTTCTAGGAGTTCCTATTATATCTTTAACTCCTGTTTTTCTCTAATATACTATGCTGCCTTGTCATCTCCATGTGGTGTTGATCACAATGTACACGCTACGTAGATATCAGATTGATCGTTAATCTTCGGTTTACGTTTCGTATTTCGGCTCCATGGGTGAGTATTGGAAGGATGCATTAGTTGTTGACCCTTCTTTTGGGGACTATTTTGATGTTCTTGTTTTTCAATATTTTGGAATAAAAGTCTTGCCGCCCCAAAATTCGATAGGTGCGTCCTGTACGCAGGATACATACATCCATTTCTTATAAGGCTTGAAAACTGATCAAACCTATGTTGGCTCTTTTGTTTTACAATTTCTAATATGTTACCAGTTGCGGGTTGTCAAGTATGTCTGTAGAACGCTAATAGGTTCTTAAAATAATTTCGTATCTCTCCTGCTATAAAAGTTCTTGGAGATGAGTGTCTTCGTGATATGGCGTCAAACTGCTCTTGGCATAATTAGTGTCGGATGTTTTGCTTTAGTCATGTCGATCCGAGCAACAATTCCAACTATATCATTATAAATAAATCCTTGATCAGAATATGGGCGTTTAGTAAGAGATATAATCTATGTCATACAAAAAATAGCTTCAGACGTTGTATTGACTTTCTCACTGAACCTTGTCAACAATGTCTGCAGGGTATCAGTGGTGTCTTCAACATTATTGATTTCTTTTTCCATAACTCTTATCTAATCGTCTGATCAGAGGTTTTTGTGATTTCTTTCACCATGGAATTCCAGTTACCAATAACGAGCTTTTCTTTCTCCAGCAATAGGGAATGCAAAATCTGCCTCCGACTTCTGGTTGAAATCCCTGTTTTCATCTTCTTTTCTTGATTTCTTATAATTAGATGACATTATCTTGAAAGTTTGTGAACAAAACTTGTACCTGAAGTAAATCAAGTAGTTCTGCACAGCTCAACGTCTTGTATTGTTAACATACCTGGTTTAGAGCTCCAGATTCATTGTTACCTTTAACAACTCTCGTTTATACATCCGTACCTATAACTTCAGTCTTCTGGCATTCCTCTGTGGCCCTTACTGATAAGAGATTTCTCAGTTCCCATCATTTGTTCTCCAGCACTGGAAAGAAGAATGCATACTCAATTCTAGCCATAAAACTGTGACTCAAATTCTTAGATATTCATTTTTTTTTCACGAACCAAGAACTATAAAATTACATGGAGTTGCATTTCTTTACTAGCATAAATAAGGTGTCTGAAAAGGTTTTCTGGAAAAAGATGTTTCCTACTGGATATAGTCTCGACTTTTCAAAAGAATTGTGTGTGGGGATCTTTTGCATACTTATAATTATAAAACTTCCGTCTTACTTGTCTTTTATATTAATTATAATGGAAAAATTGGCTCAATGAACACATAACCAAAAGCCATCCATTAGATGTCAATGATTTGCCTGTGGCCCCTATGTCATAGTATCGTGTGTCTTGATTTATTGTCTATTTTCGTCAAAACTGACCAGATATAATTGGTCCATCTTCTGTACACATAATATAATACTGAGAGAGTCGGTGGGTGCATAGAAAAGTACAATATTTCTTTATAGACTTTAATCCAATGCTTATTTCATGATACATTCTCAGACTTACAGAGGATCATATTCAAAACTGTTAGACAAAAAAAAATTGTGTAAAGAAGAAAACAAGTTCAGAAAGTTTTGACTAAATAATAGAGACATTTGTTGAATCATGGGAAAGTTTATATACATATATATGTGACAAGGATCAAGATTTTTTCAACGTTTCATTACTGATTTTACATTCCGTTTCACTTAAAGATTTCCAAATGAACTGTTAAGGTACATTCTGCTTTTATCACTCATCGTCTCCAAGAATTAAAACTCCCATCCCCTTTTGAGATTTGATTCATACTGTTATATTATTGATCAGTCTAACCTGGCTGCATTGTAGTATTTTATGTGATTTAGAATGGAAGGATGAAAGGGAAGTCAGCTATTTTGTGCAATGAAATGTTAATAGAATTCAAAATATTCCTTTTTACTTTATTAATTCGATTTTTATTTCCTTGTGAATTTTCCCTTTTCATCTAAGTTATTTTTCGTTTTTCAAAGGGTTTCAGTTATAGTTACTGTGTGTAATATTCCAAATTTGGGGCCGAACGTGAAAGATGCAGAACATGTAAAATAGTTAGAAAATAAAAGTTCACTTGCCAACAGCCCCCAACCAACACAAATCATACCACCAATATCTCATTGCATTTTTGGCACAAGTGTCAGAAAAATATGAAGAAGATTCACAGCACCATAAACCACTCCAACTAGAGTGGAGAACTATCTCAAACTCAAATTTCACCATTTTTGTAAAATTCCCTTTTCATATCTTCATTTTACTTCTATTCCCGATCTTGAATTGACTAACTCCTTCCTATATCCATATATTACTATTTTCAAATTTTCCTCTAGGCACAAGTTGCACCTTCAAAAAAGGGAAAAAATGTAAGAGTCGGAATCTGTACTCATGTTATAGCCACTCTATCGTTTACTGAGCACTGTTTTGAATTGAATATCTATTCAATACATATCCACGTGATCGTTTCATATACATTGCTGTATCACATATTAAAAACGTATATGTGTATACATATATACTTATATAGATATATATGTGTGTGTGTGTCATCATGGAAACGAAGCAGTTGCACCTTTCGTTCCAGATCTTATGATTGCAGATAAAAGTATCGGGGTTCTGATAATTCAATGAGTTATTTCAAACTGTGCTAATATGCCATTGAACGCGTTCACTAAATTCGGTAAGTGGAAGAAAAATGAAACTATATCTGATTGTACTTCACCAAACTTTTGTTTCAGCTTTTGATAGTAGTGCTCTATTCTTTAAATGAAGCCAAGAAGTTGGTTGACACCAGTTAACATAAATGGTTTGAAACACTTGGTACAGAAAATAAAACGACATTCGACTATGTGCTAATAATTGAAAGATATCTTATGAACAGCCTGATTTAACCTTCAAAAACATACAGAAAATTCCCCAGAAGTTGAAAAACGAAAACAACCTCTGAGTTCTCCTATATCAAGAAATGAATCGACTCTCAATCCATACATGCCCAACGTGAAACGATACAATGGGGAGTATGGATAGCTTGGGTCATGCCCGTTAAAAAAAGATGGAATTTCCTTCAAATTATAAAAGGTTTTAATTGGAATTCATACTAGTCTTCTCGCTATCAGTGACCAGATGATAAAAGTGCATTTTCGGGATGATGTTAACATTATAAATACATTAATTCATAGTGAAAATAAACCTGAAATTGTTGATATTCCAGAGGTAAATAAGGACGACAACCTGTGAACTGGGTAATTTTGTCATACATATTTACATGTACGTGTTTCCATACAAATAGCGTTGGAAAGAGTTGTATGCACATACAACAGATAGATAGATAGATAGATAGATAGATAGATAGAGAGAGAGAGAGAGAAAGAGAGAGAGAAAGAGAGAGAAAGGAGGTACGTGCTACCATAAGAATAGCCGAGAGAAGAAATATATGCACCTATATATATATATATATACATAGAGAGAGAGAGAGAGAGAGAGAGAAAAGGAGAGAAGGAAAGAGTGTATGAGAGGAAGAGAAAGGAAGGTATATGTATCGAACGCAACATTCCATTGGTTGAATGGAAATTTAATCATCGTCAGTGACACACATACGTACGAGATTCTTCATACAAACCTACAGTCACTTGCCAGTATCCATTTACCCTCATGGACACAGGCACATGCATATATATATATATATATATATATATATATATATATATATATATATATATATATATATATATGATACACCATAGCTCAAAAAAGAAATACCTGCACCTGGTGCATATGGACACGTAAACACACCTAAAGAGAAATATGAATGTGTCAAATGCATAAAGTTTTTCTATATACGTATAAGTTTTTGTTTGTTAAGGTGTTTGAGCGTGTGTCTATTGCTGGTAATGTTTAAAATTCTGTGCATGCCATTGAATGTTGCATTTACATACACCGTCTTTCTCCCTATATATATATATATATATATATATATATATATATATATGTGTGTGTGTGTGTGTGTGTGTGTGTGTTTGCCCATGTGAGTGTGTGTGTGTGAATAAAGGGGCATATTATATATGTGTGTACATGAAGAGGCATATTATATTATTTTGTTTTCCTTTGCAATGAGGAGAATTATACCAATGGAACCCAAACGAAATGAACACACGTAAACGATAAATTTATTTCCATTTTTGCCAATGAACAAAATAAGACATTTTTATTTTCTTATTGTTTTTTTTTCTTCCATTCCGTTCTTTTCGTTTTGTTCCTCCCTTGGGTTATTAAGCACATGCTTTTCTGTCTTATTAAGACATTTCCTAGTTTGGAACGCACGCTCTGATGCAAAGATACACATCGACAAATTGCTTAGATACAAAATTGAATACAATCGTACACATTCCCCACAGACAAACACACACACACACACACATATATACATATGTATGTATTTTCCAAATACAAAATAGAACACATTAGTATATACCCGAACCCGCATATTTATGCATAAATAGGCACATACATACATAGGCACACGCACACACTATATATATGAATAACTTTATTGAAATTCTTTCCTATAAAATTGATTACAATAGTGTATATATATATATATATATATATATTTACAATTGTGTATATATATATATATATATCCGCTCATATATATACATATATATGTGCTTGTGTGTATATATCTATATCTATATCTATATCTATATATATATATATATATATATATATATATATATATAATATATATATATGTATGTATGTATGTATACATATATATGTTTGTGTATGTGTTTTGTACATGTATCTCTTTCTATAGATATACAAATGAATCTACAAACGCTCAATCACACATGCACACACAAACACCCCTATGCACGTGCTCACACAGACACATACAAACACCCACTCTTACATGCACACTCACACACTCACACTCATCGACACGCAACACAACACTGCATATGTAAGCTATCCAAAGTGGGAAAAAGTTTATTCATCCAGCCCTATGACTACCTCTTAAATCATGTACTGCTCTTTTCTCCTTGTAACCACAGTACAGCCTTTCTGATCAGAGATGGACTTAAACGGCTCCTAAACGTTTCTTCTGGAATCAACAGCAGGTTCTTAAAATGCTGCAGAGTCGGTAGGGGATTTGCTGACAGTATTTCTTGGTCCTACACATCTTATAGTTGCACAATTGGATCAACATTTGTGGGAGTACATAGTAAGGTCATTTTCAAATAGCTAGAGCTGTGTGGCAGGATGCCATCATAAAAGACTGATCCAGTTCTGACGCTTGCGTTACCATTAAAGGAGTGGTGTACATTGATTGGTATGAATACTGGCTAGCAACAATACAACCACATACCCATCGAGGATCGATGTGCTGTGTGTTGTGGCGCGTCACACCCTTCATCTGACTGGATCTTTAAGCAATTTGTACCTTAGTTACCGTTCTGATGTCTCGTATTTGGTGGGTAAGCCTTTTTCCACTTCTTACATCGTTGTTATGGTTGCCCAAAACTTTGACAGCTGTGGTGATTTTTGAATCATTTTACTCAGGTACTCAGCACAGAACGTGAGCAACTAACAAGCTGCACCATTTCCGGAAATGCTTTCAGCTACTCTTCCGGCCATATCAATTTGTCAAATCTCACCACTAGTCCACTCCTGCGTCAAAATCATTTTTTTTCTTTCTTTTTTTTTTCTTACCTTCCCCTTGCGTAGTCTTACTCTTTGCCTTTCTTCCATTCTTTCTATCAGTTCTTTCCTTCTTCCTTTCTTCTATCCTCCTAACTTTCAGTAACATGTTCTTTTTCCTTTTTTTCTCGTGGCATCTCCCTTTCTTTCACACGGTCTTAATCCGTTTCTTTATCTTTCTCTATTTTTTCGCATTTGTTCTCTTTCCTTTTTTTCTGTATTTCTACTTCTATTCCTTCCTTCCACTTTTACCCCATCTCTTTCTTCTTCTTTATGAAATGCTATCTTCCTCTCTGTATTAAGACAATGACTTCTCTTCATTTCATTCCCCAACGTATGTATTGCATGGGATCAATGCACAGGCCTTTCTTTATTCTCACTTTCAGTATTTGTATTCCATCATTTCCATTCTTTTCTGTTGAATCTATTCCTTTTATCCAATTTTCCCAACGTACAGTTTATCGCCCATCTATCCATCCAGGCTCATTTCCGCTGTATCGTTTCGTTCCGTCTTCATTTTCTGATTTCCCACACTTTTTTCATTGTTCTGACTACATTTATTTCGATTCAACTTCACATTTCATGTTTTTCTTCCAACCATCGAATACTAGGATAGGTTTCCATTTACCACATTAATAACTCTTTTCATATGTTTTAAATTGCCCCTGTAAAGCTGGGAAAGGGATTAGGTGTGTTCAAAAGTTTTTAGGGTTTCTTTTTTCAAACATAAGACCAAATACACTGTTTCGAACAGGTTTGTATTATACACTTTTACATACATCTACTAGTTCACTACATCATCCTGGAACATAAAAATTACCATGGGATCTTCAAAAGGGGCGGAAACCAAGCTAAGAAACATAGAAAGGTTATGTTCATTGACCAAAAAGTTCCCATTGGTTTTAAAAAGAAGGTTTAAAACCAATTCATCATCCCATCAGTCATCTGCCAAGTTGAAATATAAATTTAAAAGAGATAATAACCAAGAAGTTGGCTCGTAAACTAAGAATCATACAATGTGCTCATGGGAGAATCATATTAAACTACATATGGGTGGATTAAAACAACCTTGATGGCAATATGCAAGCCATACTGAAAGACAATCTCTGGACATCACAAATCAGAACTTTAATCTCTTGAGATCATCAGCAGAACTGTTACCGGCAAAATATAAATTGCTGCAATGATTTGCATATGTGTAGATTTTTGCACGTATCACTCAGAATTGTACGTGGATGCACGTATCACTTGAAGCTTTGATTATGTTTCGAACTCAGTCAAATGCTACGTTTTTGATCGATGGTTTTGAAGGTTGACAAATTGGCCAAGCTACGTGTAAAATCAATGTCTTCAATCCTTTTTTCCAGTTTTTGATGTGGCTTTGTACCTAAATACTAGAAACATAGTGAGTTCATTTTGTTTCCCCTTGAACATCAATGGATGGACAAGCGGCGTTGCAATCACTGATGCTAACAATTGAACTGACGAACCGAGTCCCAAATCCTGCTGAGACTGTTTTGCATTTATTCTGCACGAACGTCCGTGTGTGTGGGGGCGAGGAATCCATGTCTCCTCACCCCAGCTACAGCTAAAATAGTATCACAGACTGATCTCTGTTGTCTCGCAAGGCAATCAGTCTTTCAGAAATAAACACTTAATGCAACGTAACGTCATCTTCAAACTTGTTATGGTGGCTCCTGCGATGACTCAGGTGCATAGCTGTATTGGCCTTTGCCCTTTCATTGGTCAACATGAATGCATGGGAAGAGCAGTTCGAGGCATCAGCAACCACCTCTCTTCCATAAAATCTTGGGATGACTGAAAAGGGAAGGGCAAAGATCTCGCAAGACAGTCAGATTCCACCACCATAACACCCGTCTCAGTCCCCTCATCCAAATCTCGGCTGGGTTATTGTATTGTTTTTCTGTCGTACTAAGAACAACAAGAACAATTCTTGCCCTATCATGGGGAGTAGAAATTATCATTCCTCAGCAGGTGTTTGAAATCATGTCCAACCAATTTGTAGCTAAATTAACCAGTCTTACATTTATACCAAATTTTAGGTTGAACACGAATAAATAAACCTGCGATAGCAGCCAGTAATCGAACAACTGTAAGTCAATGTTTAGAGCCATGTAAAATAAAATCCCATCAAAGAATAAAAACGGTCAAATTAATTATATTAATGGCATCCCTGGCGTTCTCCTCTGGGATACATCAACAATAGAGTAAGAGCATCTGGAAAAATCTACATTCTGGAAATGATAGGAAATTATTATTATTATCATTATTATTATCATTTGGAATCTCACACCAGTTGCCTGGTGGTAACCGCTGGAGTTTGAGTGACAGCAAGCCTCCAGCCCTCCTTTCCTAGTACTCATAGGTCGCAGTAATTCTGCGATTTACAGTTTCACACCGGTTGCCCAGTGGTTATCGCTGAAGGCTGAGTGACAATAAGTCTCCTCAGGTCTTCAGCTAACGTCTCCTCTCTCTTTCGCCTATTATGTCAGGGCTGCAATTCGTTGCAATCCTTATATCTCTAGTACCTTCCTCAGTATCCGTGCAGTTCCCAGTAGTGCTGTGGTCTGTACGGTCTCAATCCTTCCCCTAATCCGGATCTCCTCCAGTCTCACCCTCAGCGTTTTGGGGACAGTTCCTAGTGCACACACTATGACCGGTACTACCCTGGTTTTCACGTTCCACATCTTCCTTAATTCTCTTTGCTAGGTCCTGGTATTTTTCCCGTTTTTCACTCTCCTTCTTTTTTTACTCCATGGTCTGCAAGTACAGCCACGTCTGCTATTTGACAGGCCTTCCTTTTTTGGTCTACAATTACCAAGTCCGGTTTTCTTGCCTGGATGAGGTGGTCAGTTTGGATGTCAAAGTCCCAGAGTAGTTTGTGATTGTCATTCTCCAAAACTGCCTCTGGCTTGTGCTGATACCACTTTTCCACATGGTTGAATCCCATTTGTTTGCATAGTTCCCAGTGTATCATCGTTGCTACTCTATCGTGTCTATGCTTATACTCCTTCTCGGCGAGTTGACTACATTCACTAGTTATGTGGTTTACCGTCTCATCTCTTTCACCGCACATGCACCATTTGTTGATTGTCTGTGTTCTGTCGATTTTTGTTTTTATGTAGTTTGTCCTTATGCTTTTGTTTTGGGCTGCCATGATGAGCGATTCCATTTCTCTCTTAAGGTTTCCTTTTCGTAACCACGTCCATGATTTCTCGTCTGCAACATCTTGTATCTGCCTTTTAAGTTCTCTGTACAATTTTTTCTTTTCCAATTTGTTTCCTTGTTGTTTCATTGTTTTCTACTTGGTCTTTAGTTGCACTGTTCTGTGCACTCTTCACTGTTTGTTTGCACGTACTTTTCTAGATCTGCCTTAGCTCTCTGGACACAGTCCTCTAGGCTGATGAGTCCCCTGCCTCCTTCTTTTCTCTTAATGTATAGTCTATCCGAGTCATCTCTGGGGTATAAGGCTTTATGCATTGTTATAAGTTTCCTTGTTTGCCTGTCCATTGATCGGAGTTCTTCCATTGTCCATCCTAGGAATGGTCCTGTGTATCTTAATACCGATACGGTCCATGTATTCTTTCCTTTTATCAGATTCCTACTGTTCAATTTGGTTTCTAATATTTTCCTCATCCTTCTATGTTATTTTCTCTTTATTTTTTCCTTCATTTCTTCCGGTTTTATCTTGTCACATTCAAGAACTCCCGGGTATTTGTATCAGTCTTGTGCAGTCAGGGTTTTAATCATCCTGTTGTTCAGGAATTCGATTCATTCTACCATTGTGAGCCTTTCTTTGTGCATTACCATAATTGCACATTTTTCTATTCGAAATTCCATCCCGATGTCATCACTGTATTCTCTTACTTTGTTTAACAGTGTCTCTGGCTCTCAAACAGTTTTATATCGTCCATGTACATTAAGTGGTTGACTTTTCCCTTGCGTTTTTGAGAAATGGGATCGTTTTCTATTTCTAGGGATTGTATTGAGTAGTATCATAGTTAAAACAGATAATAGTAGAAACAGCAAGTCTCCCTGGGAGATTATCATTTTTATACTTACCTCTGCTAAATATTCTCTTGTGGCTGTCAAGGGTACTTTCCACCGACAAACTCTAAAGAAATCCCCGAAAGAAAAACATTCTTAGAAGGGGTCTATTCGAGTACCGATGCCGATTTTCAAGTCCGTAGACAAAATGATATATATTGATATCTGGAACACACAACCACGTACATCCACACACGTACATATAAAAAGGAATATAACCCTTTTCCACCTTTGATGGCTACAGTTGTTCAAAAACTTTTGAAATGGATATTTCTTTGACTTGATTTCAAACTAGCAAAATGATAAGTTATCATTTGAGCTAAAATGGCAAGTCTTACATACTTACACAATTAATCTTACAGATGCACAAAAGCTGATGCCATTTTTATTAATTAATACATTTATGCAACGAAATTAGTTTTATATTTTTTCTTATTCACTGAAATTAATTCATAATACAAAAATTGCTGAAGGAATGAAGTTTGACCCTGTAGCATCTAGGCTTGTTCCAAATAATCTCGTTTTTCTTTATTCCTTTTTTTTTGTTCAACGTTTCGCCTCTATCCTAACTTTTTTTTTCACGCCATTTAAAATTTTTCTTTTCAATCATTCAACCTGAGACCTTTATCCAATTTAATGCGTTCGATTCGGACCCACTTTTCACATCAACGTGACAATTATCCCCATTCTGCATCACAATAAACGTCTACGTCTCAAGGCGGATATTCTTTGTCGCTTTTGTTCGGATATTCGTGTGTTGGTTAGTGGTACAAGTCACTTCTTTTTTCTGCACTGTTTTTTTTAATAAAAATCTTCTTTGAAAAAAGTAAATTTGTGTTAGCAGCTCCTTTGTAAGATACAAGTATTTTCTCCTTGTAGCTCTCGTTTTAAAAGAGCTGAGCGAGAGTGAAAATGTTTTTTCTTATCCTCTTCCTTCATCTTTAAAGTATTTTAGTCGGAATTTTTTTTCTTTTCCATTTGAAATTTTTAAGTGCACCCTTCAATATCTGATTCGAAAGCCAATACTATTCTTAATCTTTACATATTCCAGTTTTTTTCTTTTTCTTCTTTCTCTGTCTTGTTTTTTTTTGTTGCTTCATTCTTAATTTTTTCCGTCTTTGGGTCCCCTCTTTCTTTCATTTACCCCCTCTCTCATTTTTTGTTTCTTCATTTCTGTCAATACTATTATTTATTTCTTTATTTTCTTTTTTCTTTTTATAACCAAGATTTTCTTTATATCTCTCTGTTTCTTTCCCCCCTTCTTTTTCTTTATTTCTTCCCGTCATTCTTACTCTTTCCTTTCTTTTCCTTTTCGTTTTTTTGTTTCTTCCTTTCTGTTTTTAATCTTTTCTTCCCTTCTTCCTTTTTTCTTTCTCTCTCTTTTGGTCTTTTCAGTTCCTTTGTTTTCTGTCCCTCCATTATGTCAGCCCTGTGCCAGATGGATGTAATCCAAGTGAATAAGTGGATCCTTTCACCTTACTTTTTGTACGTTGACACGTTTTTGTCTTTGTTCGTAAATCTATTATTCGAAACAGTAAAGAAACGAAAAACTTTAATCAGAACTGTCTACATGATTTCTTCTCTTTCTAAGTGGAGCTGACTGGCGAATATGTATGTTTGTAGGTATGTATTCATGCATATATCCATGTATCACGCCAACAGGCCTCGTGAACAGAGCTATAAGACAGAAATTTCACCATATACTCCCTATTGGTTGGCCCTTGTCCTAACAGACTTTACGATGCAAAAATCCTTAATTTTTTTCTCACTGGCTCTGTACTCTCTTTAAATCTTATTATTCACGGTTCCCCCTTTTCTTGCCTTACCTCTCATAGCTGATTCGTGCGATATCTGATGGATAATTACGACTGCAAAAGCATACGTACATGATCTGGATATTTGGGTCCCTGCCTCTCGTGTACTGCAAGAGCCCTTCTCCTCCCATTCTGATTTGAGGTCATTATCCTGCCTGCACCGCGTTTCTCCACGTGACTCGGTCTGAAGCAAGTTGTACCCACGACTTATGGATTGTCTAAATATTTTGCATGACGTCTTTGCAGACATCTCTATGCATGAACTTTTGTCTACCTATCAATCTCTGGGCATCCGTGAACTCACCAAATGAGAACAGTTTGGGTATTCGCACATTATTACGTCTAGATAAATGTTTCTTTTTTTTAACCCAACCAAAAAGTTTTTGTAGGAGATGGGCCCAATTTGCAATGTAAAAGTAATTTTATTTTTACTATTTGACTGGCAAATTTCACGCTTTTTTTCATGGCTTTATCATAGTGATCACTAATCAACCAAAAGCCAGAGAGGTAACTTATTGACATACTTTGTCAAATTTTTATTTGATCACTCCGAACAGGGCACGCTAACGAAATATGTTGGTTAATGACGGTTTCTATTGAGTGACTGACCATTTTTTTCTTTCTATTTATAGTATCGATATTTATTTTTCTTCTTTAATATTACTTTTTTATTTCACCCGATTCACGTTTGTCCCCAATCACCCTCAATTTCTCTACAGCCCTTTCTGATGTCTGACTTCTTGTCTCACTAATTGATCACGGCTAAAATTCAACACTGCATTTTCATTTCGTGTTTCTGCCTAATTCTTTTATTACAAGGGACTGGATTTTTTTTTTCGTCAATGTCAACTTATTTTTTTTTAGCCACTAGCGCTTCGCTCGTTTTTTAGCTTTAATTTCGTTTTTTATTTTCGTTTCAGTTCTTTTTTTTCGTTTAGTGAATTCGCCTTTTCTATCAACTCTAATCTTCTCCTGGCTTTTTTTTCTCTTTTCCCATTCCTTCGACGATCTTTTCCTATTGATCTTTCTTTAGTCGACTGGAGGAGGTTTTTTTTTATCTTCATCTCAGGGATATCGATTTTTTTTATATACTTTTTAAAAAGAATTTTTCGTCTCATAAATTTTAAGTGCTTTTCTTTAGTTTCCTTAACTGTTCAGGTAAAAATTCTTTTTCATTTTCCACTTTTATTTTGCTTTCTTTTCCCCTGTTTTTTTTTCTTGTTATCCATCTATCGACTTTTTCTCCTTTCAGATCAATATTATTCAAATCTTTCTTGTTGTGATAGTCCATAGGTTTTATTCTACATGCAAATTCACAATCTTGATAATGGCCAGAGGTGTAACCGGAAGCGCTTGATAACGGACATTTGGACAATATCTATATTCATTACGTCCCCAAAAAGTTGACTAAAAACTCATGTATAATTAAACACACGCAAATAAGTACATGGATAAATGTATGTGCGTTTATGTATGTATGTATCAATATTTGTACATAAAGAGACGTTAAGAAAAAAATAAAAATAGGGAGAGGGAAATTAACGCATAAACGGCTAATGCCATTGCAGTAATAGAGCAACTGTAGCCATCAAAGGTGGCAAGTGTTATGTATCGTTTTATATGTGTACGTGTTTGTTTGTTCCAGTACTTCTGTCACTGCATTGTCTACGGACTTGAAAATTGGCATCAGCTCCCCGCTAAAACTTTTGCTTCTTTTGAACTTTGGAGAAAAAAAAAATGCTTTTTAGGGATTTATTCTGACGTGTTTATAACATCTATATTTTTCAAAATCTACCTGTGTTTGGATGCTTTTTTCAGTGTATTTCAGATGTTTTCGAAGGGAAACACCAGAGATGTCATAATAGAATGCATTCTGACCATATTTCTTCTTCGATCGATGGAATTTTTTTTACATGACTTAAAATTTTGATGCTACGATCGTTCAGTTATTGGCTGTGATGGCGAGTAGGAATGCCTGTTGTTCTTCATCACTCGTTGTGGTTGATTTCATTTAGCATGAGTATGTATGTATGTATGCGTGTATATGTGCGTTCAACTGTATATGTGTATGAATATGTGTGTATTTATGTATATATGTGAAATCGTATGTGTGTGATCGTATGAGCGTGGATGGATGCGTATTTGTGTACATATAGGCGAGTATCTGCGTGTGATGGTACGTGTGTATGTTTGTGTGTGCTTCCATGTGCATTAACGTGTGTTCTGGTGTAATTTCACATGTGTGTATGTGTATGAAAATAAAATTGTTCAAAACAGATTGGAGACATCTTCATTTAAAAAGGTCACATTCGGAGGTGGTTTTTTTCAACACTTTTCTTTTGGGGGCCAATGTTCATTCACCTCTTGAATCACCTATTCTCCCCCCCCATATACTTTCACGTCAAAATACGTACATAGCTGTGATTTTTTTGCATGAAATGTGGAGGGAGGGTGACATTTTTTGCCAACCATGATTTCATATTTGATCTCTGAGGATCGTCGTTGTTCATCGTGATGTATAACGGTTGTCAATATTCTTTCAAAATGTTCAGTGGATTGCCATCAAAGATTCCTTTTGTTATTGAGATACCTCTAAACTTATTTGTTATCTAAAACAATGTATCCTTCCCATATCTCCCTGAGTGATGTTAAGCATGGTCTTATTTTGTGTGTGTTGCATGGTTAAACTGTACCTAAGTAAACGTGAAGTTGACACTTTATTTCTGACCAAAACGTATCCCGAGGGATATATAGAGAGAGGAAAAAAAGAAGGGGAAAACCGTAACACAGAGGGCAAAGAGACGGAAAGGTAAAGCGGAGAACGGATTGACAGAAGGCAAAAAGAAAGGCAGAGAGCATGACAACTAAACTAAAATTGAATACTGATACAAAGCTTATCCAGTAAAGTTAGACTTTCTTTCTATTCTTTGGTGAAAAAACACATACATTCCTGCATTTGACTACGGCTCTATGGGAAAGTTTAAGTATGGACAATGTTTTCAGATTTCCTGACTTAGCTGGACATCTGCCATCTCGTAAATTTTGAAGCAATTAACAGAGATATAGTAATCCTGAATTAACAAATATATAGTAAGCCTGAATCTAGCTATGGTTCTTCAGGAAAGTTTAAACATGGAAGATATTGTGGCCGTACATGTTTGGAATGTGTCTTCTTTCATTTGTTTTGACATCTTTCATTGGTATTGATATTTTAATTTATTGATAATTCTTAACGACATTACCAAAAATAAAACCTCTCTACAGAACCCTAACCAGATCCAGGACTCTAAATTTTCTCAAAAATACTCCTCATTGCCTCATTAGGTCGTGACACTATTGTTGTGTCTTAGAGTCAGACATCAGATTATTAAAGGGAAAGACGGATAAAGAAAATCGTAAGGGCAGATAAGAAGCGATGAATCAGGTTATGCTAAATTGGGGCTTCAACCAATCGAAAGCGTGTGAAATGTCACTTGAGAAGGACCTTTTTATGAGCATTAATAGCCATATCGTTTGATTTACTTGAACCATTTGATTGAATAGAAACCATCATCAAAAGACACTGTAGAATTCAATTTGAAACAGGAGATTTGTTTGAAGCTCCAGGAAAGGAGGTCACTATGTCGGAGTGATTTCATTTATCCTCAGTTTTTCAATATTTGTAGTTATGGTAAGCAAGCTTTTGATGCTGACCCTTATGATTGCAATGAGCTCAGTCCTCATTGAATGATCGACTATTGTGGCCTTTTGTTAAACTGATATGAACTTATTAAAGATCAAATATATTCTGATTCATTATTTACAGCAGTAGTTCTTAACCTACGTGTATGGGATTCAAATTTTGGGTGTATTGGATGATGGGGAAAAAATTCACCCATGCTCTTGATCAGTGGCCTTAAATTTGTTTCGACATAGGACACATGTGAATATGAAAACGGAAAACATTGCTTTATCAACCTGCTGTTGACATTTGAACGAGGCACACGTAGTGGAAGGGTGTTTGTTGTAAGTAATCATCTGTTGTTTGTCGAAGTGGATTATTTTATCACTACATGTATTTTTTTCTTTATTATACTGGAGGTTTTATTCTGATTTCCCAAAAGTGAGAATTGCAGCTTTTTTTCTTCACAAATGAAAACATTCAAATGTACTTCTGTAAACCCAAAGTGTTTAGAAAGAACAATGACGATGATAGTAATTACTTTGTTCCTTTTTAATAATTTTGATGGTCATTTTGAGGGAATTATGGGTTAATGATGGTCAGTGCACTTGGTGTGGGACTGGAAAAGGTCAAGAATCCCTGCTTTAAGGTTTATATGGATCAGTTTTACACAAGGCCAGTGTACTAAATTTAGGATTCATTGATCAGAGATCAGAGATCCAGGATTAAAAAATGAAAATAAGTCTGAGGATAAAAGATCGACATTGTTTAAAAAAAATAACTTCCCGTGAAATTTATCGAAAAAATATTGATATCGATTTCTCCAGTTTCAAAGTTGGTCCAGCTGACTGGATATGTAACTATCACGCATACAGATCGCACTGACAGAGCCAGAGTAATGTAGAAAGAAAATCATTATGTCTCATTCAAAATACCTCCTTATTTGATCTGTTCATTGGGATTCGCTTTGCAATTGTTTTTTTCTAAATTGGTCACTTAGTTCACGTCCGGTAGCATTCACACTTGAACTAAAAAAATTCAGACTTTTTTGGCAATCATTACCTAACAGGGGAAAAAAGTAACTTATCCATTGGTCACCCTTTTCCCCAAACTTTTTTAATTGCTCATCCCCAACAACATATGCTGACGTACCAAGAGATGCATCAAATTTAAACAAAATTGCGTTTCTGCAAGCAAAAGAAAATTCGCTTCAGTCCAGTCGTAACTCATTCAGTGGTGTCGATTTCCCCAAAGACTCTCGAAGCAATAGAACACAGAAAATAAAACCCAATCTAACAGACAAAACTGAGCAAGAATTCGTACCCTCACTATCTAGGGGGCAAAATGAGCCTTGCTATCGCAGTGGACTTGAGTTGTTAGCAAATTGTGAGGGCTTATGCCCCAAAGCAAATTCCCAAATAGCTTTCGTAGAAGGAGCCCGGACCCACTTCCTCCTCGTACACCTTTTACATCTTTATGATCACATCTAAGCAAAAGTACAGTAATTGAGAATGCAGTTCCAGGGGACGTTTTCAAGGTCAATTGTGAATGTTCACTATCAATAGAGGAATCGAATGCAGCTGGTAGTACGAGGGAATTTTGCACGGGCTCATATCTCCCTCGTTGAACCTTGGCCCTCTCAGGGGGAAATCGAAATAAGATGTGGAAACCTTCAGGAATTAATTCCTCAAGGCGACGTGCGCTTTCCTAGGAAACCTGTAGAGGTATAGGTTTTCTTGTGATCCTAAAATAAAGCGTACCAATAAAAACCCTTTTGCAAGTCGGAATAGTGTAAGATGAACGGAATAATAACCATTAATTTATTTAGGAATATTTTTGAGCGTTCCTGGATAATGATGATGATTGTTTGATAGGCTAAGTCATCGATGATTGAAGTCATGGTGAGTACACTAAAATGGGTTGTTGGAGATAGATACATAGATTGAAAGATGGATTGATAGGTAGAGAGAGAGAGAGAGAGAGAGAGAGAGAGAGAGAGAGAGAGAGAGAGAGAGAGAGAGAGAGAGAGAGAGAGGATGTTTGCTGCCTTTATAATGCCTCATTGCTGAAGGCTTCTCGCTGCTATTTCTCTCAGATTTATCAATCGATGCACCGGAAAGTTAAAGACTTGTAAGATGAATTTAGAACAGTTGTTTCGAATCTTTGGAAACTCAAAATATTTTTTATAAACAAAATACTATTGTAGTCTCATATTTTCAGCATTTAGTCTTCAAACTATAATCAATGGACTAAAATAAAAAAAAGAAATAATTATATACATTTTGAGATAATATGTATTCCAAACCGAAAACATTTGTTTGAACCCCCATATATATTACAGGTCTGTGTACAACAAGTATTTATTTTTCGAATGCCGTGCAATGGACGGTGTTGTTTCTGTGCCACAAGATTCGCCACAAACCTTTGTGTTTTTTTTTTCGGATCCACGGACCACTAGGAGTTCTCAAACTCCAGTTTCGAACCCATGGATTAAGAGGACCACGGATTAAGAGGACCACAGATTCAGAAGAATAGAAGTATGAAATTACCTCAAGTTTGTGAAAATAAATGATAAACATCTGAAAGTCAGAAACAATTAAGCCTTGTATTACCGGAGCTGTGTAACTCAATGGCAGAGCAATGCTACGTAGAAGCGGCTATCCTATTGGTCACAGGTTCAATTCTTGCATCAGTCCCATTTTATTTGATTGTTTATTCTATTAACATCGTGTAGGCCAAATGATACTTTATCGATTTAATAACTGGAGATAATTTCAAATGAGGGTTTAAATATGATGTAACACAGTTTACGATTATTTCGTCGGATCATATGTCTGTTTCTTAATAACTTACACTTACTTTATTGACCGAAGAGTCATTTTTGGCTACTGCATATATAAAATCTCCCCCAAAACAATGAAAAATAACCAAAGGAAAAATATATATCTCTATCGGCTCGAAGTGGACTGTCTTGGAAACCAGATACAAACAAGGATAGAGGATACTGATTTTCCAGTAAGGAAGGCCTCTCTGACTCATAATATTGATACAATCTTCCAGACCATAAGTTATCTATGTACAAGACTTGATGGAGCTTTATATCCATCCATCCATTCATCCATCTATCTATCTATCTATCTATCTATCTATCTATCTATCTATCTATGATCCATTAACTTATTAGAGACTTTCAACCATAACTATTAATATAGGTTTCTTTATTTTAAAAGTTGGTCTGGCTGACTGATCATGTATATATACATCATGGGTAAAGGCCGCACCGATGGAGCAAGACGGCTAAAAATCTGAAAATGTACTCTCTATCATGTCTACAAAAATTTTTTTTTTAGTTGAAATCTCGATCTGCAATTTGAGTTTATGCTAAATTTGACCTTTACTCTTTGTATGGCAGTGTTCATGCAAGATCTTTTTTCCAAATCGAACGTTATCAGTGATCACCACTCAACAAAAGATGTGAGAAGTAACTTTTCATTGATCAGCATTTTCATTTTTTTTTCATTGGTCACACTCCTCCCTTCGTAATCCTGGGTTTCCTCAACTCCTCCCCTTTATTTAAATTGTCATTTAGTATCTTTTCACTATCGTCGGCCGTCATTAATCTACTGTTGGACATAAGTATTTCACTTCAATGACGACCATGATTGCGTTAATAGCTGCTGTGCCTTACCTGAATTTTTTTCCCATCTCATCTCGCTATCGTGGCTCTTGTTTTCTTCCTCGTGTATTCACTGTCCCTCTGGTACCGATAAATCAGTCATTTGCTCAAAGTCCCTTTATCCTTGCTATATGCCCTGCCTGTCTCCAATTCTGTTGCTGAATCCCCTTTCGGACATCCTTCCGTCTACTTCTCTCTCGGATTCATATCGATATTTTTCAATTGCCAAGAGCTATTCCTAACGTTGTTCTTTCCATTGCCCTCTGTGTGTTTCTGTGCTGGTTTTTGAACGGTTTTGCAAATTTCCAGATTTTGCCCCCTTTACTTGATTTTTTATTATACGTTTTCACTCAAATTCACTCGACTTTTAACAGAGCAGGTATTAGTGAGCATGTACATGTAAGGGCCTATGTATTTATATTGAAGACGATCAGGGTAGGGCTGGTTCATGCAGGTTTGTCATTTTCAGCAAATTGTAAGAACGTCTATGATTCCCCTTCAGCCCATTTGAATTCTTATCAGTTTAGAAGTTCACCTCTTTTATCATCAATTGTGTTCTCCTTAAGGATATGATTTATTTCTGTATACTGCTCGGGAAGATTTACGGAATCACATTCAACCCTCACCCTCGACTGACCCTGCATCTATAGGCACACCCACACGAATAGGCGTAATCAAACACAAACGTAGAAACATATACGTACACAACAATGAAAGACATACATGCACACGCAGACATACGCATAGGTACAAACACATACTTGTGAGAAACACATATATTAGAATAAACACGTATAAGAACATAAACATATGCAAGCGTGCACGCACACACATATGCACACATACACAGACTGACAGACACACACATATATATGTTATATATTGATAAAAATTGAGAGGGCAAGGCTGCCTTCCCAATTTTATCACACCTTGTCATATGACTGATAAAATTCCCGTTGTCAAGGTAGACAATACGTGTAACAGTTTTCTATTTTATTTTTCACTCAGTGTTATAAGGTAGATATCTTAAAAAGGAATCATGACTTGTCAGTGGCAAAAGATTTTCTATTGGTTTTTTGCGATTTAACAAAATAGAGCAAGAATTAAACCATGCTTTCCCAAAATAAATTAATGTAAAGTGGACAAAAATAGCCTCGAGCACTTGAAACTGAACAGCAGATTCCATTTCTCAAGTTTATAATCATTACGCTACATGATCTCAAACGCAGCAAAAGAGACGATAAAGATCTTGGAAATTGCCTGGAGTTTACTTTAATCTCTGTGACTATTCTTGATGATTTATGCAAATGGATTAAGAAGACTTTAAATTGAAACCAAACGCTTGAAACGGCAGATTCTCGGAAATTTTATTCGGTATTATACCAACAAAGATCAAACCAAGTGATCGAAATGCATCAGAATATCACAAGTCACTCTGTTTTTATTCCAAGAAAACATAGAAAAGTGTTCAACTTAATCCGAGAAAAAAGTATAAATGGTATTATTACAAAAGTAATAGAGAATATACACGGAAATGGTTTGACTTCATGAAATTACTAACAAGATGAATACTGGAAAAAGAGCAAAGAAATAGCAATATACTATCACTAAAACTATTTATGTCGATCTTTGAAAATACATGAAAAAAAGACTTGGAAAACGTGGAAGTAAACATAAACTCTTTAAGCAACTTAAGATACTGTCATGATTGTTAAAGCAGACACTATGGAAGATCTACAAAACATATTAAGTGATCTATATAGAGAGGCACAACATTCAAAAAGTTGAAGATGAAGACATCGTTCCAAACGTAATATTCAATGACAAAGTCAACAAAAAAATAGCAAAAAAAAAAAAAACCCTATGGTATAGCCTTGAAAGAGTTAAGGACTGAATTCATATAGGACAGTCTATTAATGTAGAGAAAGTCCACAGAAATGAAATAGGACAGTATATAACGATTGACTGGAAAGTCTTCCGTTTGGAATCAAGTTGTTCTCCTCCCAGACCATTTGTATTTTGATGGCTAGAGAGCTAAATCTGCCCTGCTATTTTACTCACAGCTTGATAGGGGGCAGAAATATTGATTTATCCTTCCCCTAATGGCATTATTGTGAACTGAATGCAAACAGCCTCCGGTGGAATTTGAAATCAGGTTGTTGATTTCTTTGTTTGAGCTGTTACCGCCACGCATATCACACACACACACACACACACACACACACACACACACACATATATATATATATATATATATATATATACGCACACACACATATATATATATATATGTATAGGATAATGTGTAATGTTATATGAAATTGAGTGTTTAGTTTGCAATGTCTGGTTGTTTTCGAGAAAGTATCATTTGTTAAGGTTTCTTTTCATTGTTTGTAATTTTCACGGATGATGGGAGAAATCATAAAAAATGAAACAATTTCACTTTACAAGGCTTCCGTGATATCCAGCTCTGAATACTTAAATCACATAAATAAGTATAAAGCAAAAACCAGACAAAAAAAAAAACAAACAAAAAAGCAAACTACATTTGAATTCAGTGACGTATTCAACGATTTCATTTTTGTCAAACTGCTGAAGTTTATGCATCTCGCGTTTCTGCTCTCTGAAAATCCTTCTCGTAGTGCCTGCTCTGTTCTCACTCTGGCAGTTTTCGACTTTGGACTTACTTCTTATTAGGTTGAACGATGTATAATACAGGTCTGGTTGGTCATTCAGTAGAAACTGTTACGTGATTACCGTTTGTTGGCAGTATCTTGTGTTGGTAATGATCAATTAACATTTGGGAGGAGAATGAGATCATCAGATAAGATTACTTCTCTTCTTTTTTTTCTCCAATTGTGATCATTAAAAAGTCTAATTTCCAAAGCACAAACGTGGATGCTAACACGAATTGGTCGATCAATTTGGCAGATAATTATATTGTAAATTGATTCCCCCAATGGAATCTTTTTTGGAATTATCCTCAATAACGGAACATTTTTTTCTCTAGACCCTATAGTAAACAGAGAAAATGATGAAAATTTCAGTACTGTTGCTCCAATTATGTGGTCTATACTCGGGATGCATAGTCAGCCAGCCTTCAGCCAGACCTATTTGAAAACGGAAGAAATCGATTCGACATTTTTGGTTGACGTTTGGTTGATGGAACAAGCGTATCAGCAATGAGTATGTTTGTTTAATTCCGATCAATTTGGAGTGTACCAAGCTATAGATAATCATCATAAATTGTTTGCTGGATTCCCTTGCGTCTCCAACCAATCGGCTGAATCAGTGGAAATTCCATGTGTTTTGGCAATCATAACTATCTATATATAATTACAAGTATTTGCCCTTCTATCATTTTTTGCCTTAATCATCTCATTTCCTCCCTTACCCCTTCCAATCTGCGTTGCCCTTTCATATTTTTTTTTATTGAAATGTTATACAAACATGATTTGGTCTCATATGGAAGAATTTTCCTGACCCCTCAGTAAGGTACATAAATATCTTTCATCTTTCCCCCTTCCTACACTCTCATCAAAATTTCTAAATTTCTTTTCTCCCCTCTCTTAACCAATCCTCTCGTCTATCCTTCAATTAAACAACCTAATAAGCTAATTGAATTTTCTGCTGTCTCTCTCTCCTCCCCATCTGTTTCTCCCTGTCTTCTTATCAAAATACTTATCTTTTCTTTTGCATTATTGTTGAAAGCGTAACATTTGGTCGCAGGTAGGTAAGAACAGAATGATAACATGTATTATTCTCACCTGAATTTTCGACTGTATGGTGGTTATACTAAGAATTTTCCCCACCAAAATAATCTTTTGCTCATGAAAAAAGAGGAGACTGGACGTAAGATCTCGTTTCACTACGGTGCATTTTACGTGATAAACGAAATTATTCGTGCAATCAGCTTGGGCTTTCTCTCGTTTTTTTTTCTTTACTCTTTTACAATCAACAGCAAGATGGTAATTTAGTTCAACTCTGGAAACTTTTACACCATGTCACTTGCTTCGGAGTTTGTTAACATTTCTCATTCATTGGGGTCTATTTTTAGTGAAATATTACTGGATTGTAACCGCTGAAGAAAGGTAAAATGTCTTTAACGATTTGTCTGTTGATGAATCAAGAGTTTTGTTTCGAGATAGAGTAAACTCGAATGACCCTCTGCCAGAGAAGAATTCATTAGCTTAATGTGATGAATGTAGCTCTATTTGCATTACTTGGTCATGATGCAACAAGAAATGACGACCTTCTTATTACGATTATGGCTTTCAACGATTCCCTTATGCGGGTTCCCCACGTGTTAGAACCGATACCAGCGATGGAATGAGCCTCTTATAGCTTTTCAATCTCTATTTTGATGGGGAAGTGTTTGATCATATCTTTCACGAACGAATCCCCTCCAACTGAAACTGGTGTTACAAATTATAATTTATTATCAGGGGGCATTGGTGATTCATCTAGGGATTATTGACGTGATATCTCTGAATGATTCTTTCTCCCATTTTTGTAAAAAGACAAAATTGGGTAAAATGAAATAAATTATCTCCGATGGGAGTAACAAGCTCTTGTCCCATTTGGGATTAATGAGCATTGTCAATGGTGATTATGGAGGTAGTAGTCTTTGCTGCTACTGCCTTGTAAGAGTAGTTATGGAAGAATGGTCCAACACAGAGGCTACTCGTCTATTCTCTTCCTTTTTACTAAAACAGAACACATAGGATATCAATTAGTGGTCAAATTGGCAGCACCTGTAACAGTTGACGAGATAAATCTAGCAAACCATTCGTCCATGGCAAGGCACATGTCATCAAATTCAGTTTAGCCTGGCTCAAAGCTACAAATATGGGAGAGTTATAAAAGATTGAAACGCTCTACAGAAGTATTGATGGGGAAGTCCATCTTACTAACCATTATTCCATGTTTAGCTGCCAAGCACTTATGATTCGCGTATACGGAAGCAATGAATCAATCAAAGGATTAGTAATTTCCATTAATATTCAAATGGTTTCATGACTTTTCAAATAAATAAAGATACGGGAAAAAGATTATTTGGTGAAGAAACGGTGATTATATTTCCCTCCTAAGAAGCCAAATAACGATCTCGTGTTGTGAAATACAATTAAGTAAGATTACCGGAACCAAACAATATTTTGAATCAGGGAAAATCTTGTTACTTGATTTACGTGAAACGGAAATATTTCTTTTTTCTTTGTTTTTAATTCAAAATGAATTGATCATTGCTGTGGACAAGACAGATATTCAAAATGTGTTTCAATCGATCATTAAACTTTCCTTGAAATCGGGTTTGTAAATGTGGCTTATTTAAAAAGATATCCAAGTTTTTGGTTATAAAAAATATTAGTGAGTTGGAGATGATTCAATGCACATTGAAAAGAAATTTTTAAAACTCTTACCCTTTTTCACATCTACACCTTTAGGCTGTAAACCGTTTCATTTAACATTTCCTAGATAAAGGTAATTTGATTTACTTATGGAAACATTTTATTAGTTCAAAATAGAAATAAGCTGACCAATTTTGGAATAAGTCAGAAAAAAGTATATCGGTGTGGCAGATATACATCCTACGTCAAATGCATAAATCTGACAATATTTGATTCAAACTTCTTTTACCCTTTACCTTCATCTCCATCTCCAAATGATTTTATCCTTGCCTATCTAAGACCTTCGAACTTAACTGTGATAAAGGAAATACAACTAAGAACTCCAAATGAATGAAATAGTTGTCAATAATTGATTATAATGGTTCACATTGATAAATCTTATAATAGTAGAAGTTGTTTTCAATATCTAATTTGATTGAGAACTTTTACGTCGTGTTTGTGACGAAACAAACAGAAGAAATCATAAAATTGAGGTTTTGAACTGGAAAGACGTATGCATGGAATTACGAGTCTTTTTTTGCACCGAAAATTCACAAGGATATTCTGAATGCTATATCCTAAGAGGAACGCCAGAGTATTATTTTCTGCATCTTTCTTGTCTTCCTATTCGTGGAAAGAGAAAATATTGCATTCTGGAAATGAAGAGAAAAATACTTCCAGATTCAAACAATTGTTGAAAATGAAATAAAATATCACAAGAAAAGTTCAAATTTTTTTTTAGTCAAGATAACTGTTTACTCTGTAGGACGAGTGTAAAAGTTGTAGTTTTTGCTGCTACTAGTGAAAGCAGTTATGGAAAAATGGTTTGCCACAGTGGTCGTCCAATCTTTACTCTCTTTCCAAAACAAAATAGAAAGATATCGTTTAGTGAACAAATTAGCTACTGTTGAAATGTGATAAAACTTACTAACCATCACCTCATGCCATGGCAAATCTGATAGTGAGTTTAGCATAGTCTGGTGCAAAGCTACAAGTATTGGTATAGTAAGTTCAACTTACTAACATTTTCTGAAGGGGTTGGGCGATATTCCAGGGTATGAAAGAAAGACGCCAGAGGAATGAAAATTTTACAAATAAATGTTAATATAAATCAATATTTTAAATCCTCCTTGAACCTTTCACTTAGTAAGAGTACAGGAAGAAAATAATCTATGTTTCACGAAAAAAGAGCAATTTTACATACTTTTTAAGAAGTCAAATAAGCTCACCCTTTTCTGAAATGAAATGAGATAAAGTTCCTGAGAATACAACGTCTTTGATTGGGAAAATCCTGTTGCTTGATTAAAGTGAAACGGAAGGTTTTCTTTCTCTTCATTTTTCATTAAAAGAAATTGATTGAAGTTATGGAATATATAAATGATCAGAAGGTTTTACCATCGTCAAATGTAATCTTCCTGAATACTGGGTTTGTAAGTCTGATTCACTCAAGAATATCAAAGGTTTTGGTAATGGAAAAGGTTTTTGGGTTAGAGTTTCCGGACAAGATTGTTCAAAACGCATTGATGAGATGTTTTCTTGAACTGTTGCTTTTTTTTTTCCAAATTTTGACTTACAGACTCTAAATCGTTAAATTCAAGAATTTGTATATAAGAATTATTTGTTTTTATTACTAAGAGGTTTTGTTAATTTTCCGCGAAATAATAGTCATTTTGGAGATTGGTAAGAATGGAAGAGTGACTCTCTAACAGGTATACATTGAAACAAAGGAAATTGCTTGAACTTAACAATCTTTATTGAATTTTTTTTACTGCTATTGTAAACTACTCGAATTAGTTCAGATGTTTTTATCACTCAGGCTGTCAAGTTGGCTTATGATAAAAACTATTTAATTGAGACGAAGGGAAATAGCAAAAGAGTGATTGTGATGGTTTAAAACTTGATCTAATAAAAATAAAATGAAATATTTCTTATGTAAATGAAAATTCTTTAAAGAAATTAAGGACAATTTTGATAATTACTGTAATTTTATTACAGTTAGTGAACTTGCTGCGTCATGTTTTATAAATTTTCCTAAATGTTCGGCCATTTATTTTCAATGATTATTAGGTACTTTCAAATCTCTTTCTCTCGACGTCACGAATAGATGTTCAGATGTTACTGTCTCACTTGAAATAACAAATAATTGGCACAACTGAAACTCTTTACGAAATGTAGTTATGTACAAGACTAAAAATGTTTGACACGGGTTCATATTACGAAGGTAGCAGCAGAAGTGAACTCAATTCTTTAGTGATGGTATGCAAGACTAGTTCATTAAACACTTATCAACTGCAAGGTGGCATTGGTATTTTCTCAGCTTAGTTTGGTACAAGGGCACACATATTGAGCATGAAGGATAGGACTCATGTAGTGATATCAGTGTGTTAGACTATCTTGAGAAAATGGCTCATCTGTGACATTCAGAGAACACTAAAAATTCTATCGACTCAAATGTTTTGATGTGAACAGCTATGTTTGAAGAACTAGTCTGATAAAATACTTTGGATAATGAGAACAGTCCATCTCCTGATAATTTTGTGTTTAAGAGTAAAACTTCGTCCTATTAATTCATGTGTCAAAGATGGACGCAGTTTCAAAGACTGAGAGATTTACATAAACACAACTAAGTTGATAGGATGTAAAATGGAAGAATCAATGTATAACTACAATTTCTCTCCGTGTCCGAAATTCAAACAAAAACCATCGAACCAGAGAAAAATCGGCGTAATACAAATGAGAACGATATATTTTAAATTGGCTTTTCTGTCTCGTCTTCAGGAACCAAAAACCAAGATGGGACCTTTATCCTTGATTCACAATTTGCAGATGACGGATAATTTCACCATTGTTTATATATGTATATATATATATATATATATATATATATATATATATATATATATATATATATATATATATATATGTATATATATATATATATATATATTTATGTATGTATATATATATATGTATGTATATATATATATATATATATATATATATATATATATATATATATATATATATGTGTGTGTGTGTGTGTGTGTGTGTGTGTGTGTGTGTGTGTATGTGTGTGTTAAAATATCGTATAAACATTTTCATGGCACCATTACGTATTTCTTTATATTTTTTAACGAAAATCAGAACAGAAAATTGAGATCTAAAGATGAATTTATTAGTTGGTAAATGTAGTCTTATGCCATCAATTCAATAATATGGGAGAACCACAATGAATAATGAATAGTGTTAGTATGAAAATTGCTGTGACTAACTCTGTTTTATTGTGATTGATTGAAACAGCAATGATCTTCCTTTATTGCAACCAGTTCTTCTAACCAACGCAAAAGCCATTTAAAACCCTTTAGTGATATTTTATTTCATTTTCGAAAACACTTATGTCCATGAGTCATGGCTCTTATCTTTCAATGAATAACTTGCAATGAACAGGGACTTAATCTTGCAATGAATAGCCACTACACTTGCCACCTCCCGTGGTTAATGGGTTGACTAGCCTCCCACCAATACACATACACTCTCAAGAAATCCCAAATTATGTCAGTCTGAACCGATCGAATATACAAAACTTGGACAATAACTGTTCCGATAAACAACTTTTCAACAATGCTTATATTCGCATCATCTCGTTGCACAAGCCACAGGTCTTCTTAGATAAGCATCCGAGCGTTTGCGTTCTCAGTGATTTATGCTTTTTCTTCTGCCGTAATGATCTGTCAAAGCCAGACGAACGGACAAGCTTATATAAGTTCCGAGGCGAGGGCAATATCTGTAGAAACATCTGCGGAAAGGTATTAAATTTTCGACGTTCTCTTTATGTGCATTCGGGATTTCTTATCAGCTTGAAGTTGTCTCTTTTGACATGAGCCGCCCGATCTTCGGTCATTTGGAAAACGTCAAGAAAATGTGATGCGCTCAATAAAACATGGGACTCTCGTAGCAGACTCTTGTATACTTCACGGAAAACTGAGGCTCAAATACGTCTTCTCGTTTCACTATTCGCACTTGGGATATACAGGTAGTCTTGGACATACGAAATAGAGTTGAAAATCATAAATCGAAATGGCTCTAAGTGTTACCTTTTGAGATAAGAACACGAGTTCTGGTTGTTGAATATTTTCATTCATAAAACATGATTAGAAAGAATACTAAATTACGACAATCCTCTCATCAATCGAAACAAAGAACATTCATCCTTTTTCAATTTTAATCAATTTATCTTTATTGAACTATAAAAGAAGAGATAATGTTTTCAATTTCACGTTAATCAAAGAACAAGTTTTCCCCGATTTAAGACATATTCTGGTTTCTCAGTGATTTTATTTTTATTGTGTATCGTAAAGAGGAAATTGTTTGGCATTTTACAAAAGTAGGGAAAATCACTATTACCACGTGAAAGAGATGATTTTTTTTTCTTTTTTTTTGTGAGGTTCCCTTTGCCAAGAATGCATTATATGGAAATATTCTCATCGAAGATCAATATCTAATATATAATGTAAATAGACCGATTTAAATTCAGATGTAAACCACGTACGTACGAAATTACGAATACGTACTGTAGACACCTCTGCCGTAACTAGCACATTTTTCAATATATTTAATATTTTTTTCTAAATCTACAGAATAGATCATATTGATTTGATTTTCTGTTAAAGAGGAGAGGCATACCTTTCAAAAGAGTTGTTGTTGTGAATAAAAAAGTAAAAACTTGCACTGAGCTCAATTTTCAACGTCCGTCGTTGGACATAGACTTTCCCCTGGATCCTCCACATTTCTATATCATGGGCGTCTCAGAGCCAGTATTTCCTGACTTTGTCTGCTTCATCTCTCCATCTTGTCTGTCAGCCTTGGTTTTCATATGGTCTCTGAAGATCCATGTTGTGAGTCATGATGTCCATTGGTTGCATTTCATCCTTGCAACATGACCAGCCCATTACCATGAGAGTTTTTTAATGGATTCTACGATGTCTCAGACCCCCGTTTTCTTTCTGATATATTTCGTTTTCTTTTGATCTCTTGATATGAGTTTGAGCCTGATTCTCTCGTGTGCACGCTGCATGCTTCTCAGACTGCAGGTTTATCTCTTGGTTAAGATCCATGTTTCAGCTCCATAAGTGACTATAAGGATGCATTGGTTGAATACTCTTCTTCTTAGGATTATTGGTATCGTCTTGCTTTTGAAGGTGGAGCTTGTTTTGCCGAAAGCTTGCCATCAAAGGATGATTCTCTGCTTGATTTCTTCTTCTTTTGTGGATTTATATTCTGGCTTTGTATCTTTCCAGCGAAGTAAAGAGAAAAATTTCGAATTATTTTTCAATCAATTTCAAATATTAAGAAAAAGAAGGTTGTCAATATCTATTGAATTATTTGTCTTTCGTTAACATCCATTTAATAATGCATTCACGCAATGTTGCAGTTTTAGGTGTAAAATAAAACTATTTTTCAGTAATTTCACTTCTATCATTTTCTTTTAACCCTTAAAAAATGTATTAAATGAAACGGCTGTCAACGAAGAGCCTAGGTGACAAAATATTACTTCGTTAAAGAAGTTGTCTACGAATCAGCTGCACGGTGAAAGTGCCATCGCTTGACTGTGTGTCAGCGACAAGTCATTCGACGGAATGAACGGACACGCTTGTCTGGTCAGCCAATTTCCCAAACAATCAAGCTTCCACCAGAGTACTAGAACGTTATGGACAGCATCAATCTTTCCATTATTGATGGATTTGATATATCCATCAATTCATTTAGCATGCATTTAGAATTAATTAAACAATTAAAAAATAATTGCTGCGACTATTTATCGCCGGTTGATTCGTTCAGTTGGTCGCCGGTCAATTCGTTATGAGGTAAATTAATCGATAAAACAATACGTTTCTGGTGTATGCAATGATTCGTTCACGTCTGTTGGTTTGTATACTTATTGGATGAATGATCCTACAGGATTTTAGACCATTTGAATTTCAGCTCGAAGCGTTGTATTTGTTGAAATCCTATCGATCATAATGCCCACCTGCAAGTTCTGCATTTCGTAGATGAGAAAAATGTTTTAAATGGAAAGATTCAAATACGTACAGAAGATAGGCAGAATTTTGATAGATCTTCGGTGTCCTGGAGGTGGGAAATCATACAACACGAGGCTGAACTCTGAACAAACTTGAGTTATAAAAGATTCAAGAAAATTGTATCGAATGATAATGCTTCAAAAGCAGCAGATATGTAAGAATTACTGTTTCAAATATCTAAGCACAATCAAGAGCAGTTTTGAATTATTTGGATTATTAATATTTTTACATCGAAAGTAAAGAATTACCAAAGTCTCACAGATTCTGATCAACGATATAAGTCGGAAACAGATGCTTCTCTCTTTGAGTGTCTCTTGCTGGGTGTCTCCGGGCACACCTGGTCACATTTTGGGTATTATAACCTTGAAATTCTGGAGGGGTACAGCACTAAGCACAATCATGAAATGTTTCCTGGTATTGTTCAGATAGCTTTAGATATATTTTTCTTCTAAATAATTTGATTATTCTAAATATAATGCGCAGGATACGATGATTATTCTTAGTTTCATTTTTCTTGCATTTAGTGACGAATTGGCCTCATGACAAATTGAACTGACCGAAAATTGATTGGTCACTAAATGACCAAACGTTTAGGTGAATAGTACGTATTCTTACTGATATCTTTCTGTAGGTAATGGATTGTTGCCTTAACCCTTCTATTTTCTTTTATCCTGTACTTTTTTTCCAATTTTTTCATTCATTTCGTCTTCTTTTTTCCCCCGGAGATTCTTTTTCTTTTTCACTATTGAATATTCTTTCTTCGAATTTTCCTTTCTCAGAATTTTTTATAGACTAATCTCCTTCCTATTTCTCCTTTTGAGTCACGGCTTCTCACAACAGACCAGTGTAATCACTGTTGCAGTGTTTGGGTTAAACATGTATTCTGGCAATTTTATGTATCTATTAACGTATCTATCCGGACTTGAGCCCGCTATAATCGTTCATGCTTTGAACTTGGAAATCTGCACACACAATTCTCTCAGTGATCGGGAAATATTCTTTTTTACCTTCTCCATTGGGATAAGTTTTCAGTGTGTAAGTGGGGGCAATATGCAGTGTATGCTTATACTAGATTAGTCATATATTTGTGCCCGCTTGCTCTTTGGAGAATTCAGACTTTTTCGTGATCACAGCCTAACAAAAACATGAGAATAATTCATTGATCATCCTTTTATCCAGTTTTTTAATTGATCCCCCCAACATGAGGGTTGGTGATTTTTAATTTTGGGAGGGGATGCTAGTGCTTTTTTGTGTGTTCTTTTTTCCTCTCCTTTCCTTCACTTTCTTTAATATCTTTCCCTTTGATCGATTCGTGGCTAATTTTTTTCTCCTTCGTCTTTCTTTTCTTATTCTCCTGTTATACACGCATGATTTTGTGTATTCCAAGACTCCTGGTCATACCATTTTGTCCATAAACTTGAAAAATAACATCGGTACTCCATTAGACCTTCCCTAAGAAATGGTTTGAGTTTTGAAAAAAACAGGTTTTTGGTCTTTTCTGATGCTTACTTTTATTTTTATTCATTAATAACATCTAGTTTCCATAGAATCTAGATATTTTCCCCATTCTTTATCTTAGATCTTATTTCGCAGTTCAAAACTCCAGTGATGTCTCAAAGAGAATTTATTCTTATCATAACTATCCTTCGATAGAATTTCCTTCTAATTTTGATGCTACAGTTGTTCATTTATTGACTTCAATGGAGAGTCATGTTCATTTGTCTTTTCTTCTTCTCGTCCTTTTTCTCTTAGTCTTTCTCTATTTTTTATCGTCTCCGTCTTTAATCTCTTCTTTCCGTTGTTTTCTTCCCTCTTTTTCCATGTTCTCTCTACATCATAATGATCCACGCATGTTAACTTCGACACCGTTCATGCATCCTACTCCTATAATAAATGAAAAGGGAGACAAAAAAACTAGATAGCCCCCATTCAATCTGGCAGATTTAATTGACTGAATGATTCTCCAATTCGAATGGTGCTGTTTCCTTTACAGTCCCCCTTTCATTTGAAGTTTGATATCTTTCAGGGATATCAAATTTAGCTTATAAAATTTGACAGCATCTGAATGTAGCGAGATGAACCGCCTTTTTTCAACCATCATGCCTACACAATAACCGTCCGGTTTATATTCGGACAGATTTCATTGTCCGCCATTTTGCAATGTCCGCCATCTTGCATAACTGACAGTAGGTGTGCTGGCTTATCGTAATGCCAAGGCAAAAAAACTGAGAAAAAAAAAAAACTGAAAGAAAAAAACCAACAAAAAACCTGACAAAAACATAAATTTGCTTGCATCTTTTTTTTTTGTTTTAAAAGAAAAAAATCGTGATTGTAGTGTGGGGAGAGCAGCGAATGTTTCAATAATGGAATACCGTCACAGGGAGAAATATTAGGTTGCTACATAATAGATGCCTTCTTTATACATCAAAGATGATGATGGTAAAAGAGGAAAACTCACTAATTCAATTTCTCTTTTTATATAATCAATGTGAATAAAGAAATAATCCGTCATTGTTGAAGATTTTTGAATTATCAAGGGGGAAAACTCACACGTGAATTTGACAAATCTTGATATATTTTTTCTAACATAATCGTATAGAAAAATTGATTTCTCTTAAAACAATTCATATGATATATTTCTCCAAATGCTGTATGATGCCAGGTGTCATTTATATATACGTTATTACATACATTTAAATGCTGACAGCTGTAAAACCTTTCTGAAAACATTTATGAATTGTATAGATATATAATGTTATTAATTTGAATTTCAATGGTATTTTACCAACTTTACAAACACGCTCACTGAAAAGTACACAAAAACTTAAAGTTGAATAAAAGTAGGACTAGGATAGAAAGAAAGCTTACCAAATACAGTACACTCACTGAAAACTAACCCCAAATTAACCAAAAGTTCAAAGAAAAAAACAAAACAAAAACAGACGAACATTGAAAGAGAGCTTGACATTAAGGTAATCAGACATGGTAAAATAAAACGTGAAAATTACAGATGGGCTTGGACAAGGGTTTATTTCCTCAAGAACAATAGTGTCCGCCCATGGATTCCCTTTTCTTTTCAAGTGTGAATTCAAATAAAAATGCAACTCAAGTAACTGATGACGCAAAGAAAACAAACATTTGGAGAAAGCACTAACACAATTAGGACTGTTCAGCATTGGTTATATGGGTTTTAAGTCTTGAAATATGGATATCAATAATTCACCTCGAGGGAGTCCCATACCCTTTCTTCATTGATAGAGAAGTTCCGACTGCTGTGGTCAACGACCAATGAGCAGCGGTTAAAACACTTTGAGGAGAATTCGAGACTTCAACAGCAATCATATCACAACACCACAAACAAAGCTTTAAAATGTTTGGAAATGAGCCTTATACGAACCGAGTGAAATGCTCCATGACAGTGTCAAATCTGAATCACCTTTAATTTATACTATTGATAATAATCTTTTTACAAGCTGTTGAACTCATTCTATTCAATAGCTGGAATACCTTCATTTACGCTTTTGCTGATATCATGGTTGCTAAAGCCAAAAGATTTTGAAGAGATAACTTATTTTCATTCGAGGTTAATAGGACTACAGTTATTGCTTCTTGTTAGTCACATTGTTATAAAAAAATGATTTTTGTATTAGCATCATTATCCATCTCGCTTTTAAAAAGATATACTAGATGTGATGCCGTTGTTTAAGCAGACCGGAAAATCAAATAAAAAGGCTAGAAAAACAGGAAAGTATGAAGAAAATGCTATGGAACTATACAGCAGTGTTGAGTGTAGGTGATACGTTTACCTATCATTAGCGACGAGCTTGGTTCTATCCAAAAGGGATCCAAAAGAAGATTAAAGGAATCAGAAAGTTGAGCAAGTATTGACACATTCAGAAATGACAAATATCAGCAGCAATAACGAAGGCAGTGTACTTTGCAATACATGTACACGTGTTGTGACAATGTAACAAAGGGAAAAGGATGATGTGTCTTAGCGGAAATCAGCTCGGGAGTTGGTTGGCCAATCTTGGATTCTCATTTACTCGAGTATTTTGGTTCGTGTAGCTAATCAACGTACATCTTTAACGTTATTCTCTTTTTCATTTATCGTCTTCCACAGAAAGAACGCCTCAATGTCTAGGTGGAAGGAAAAAGATTTTGATCGTCATTGTATTTTGCGTCTAATATCAGAAGGTTTATAATCTCTGTTGTCCGCAATACATTCGTGAAGATACTTGAAAGAGTGGGGTAGAGAAGAGAGAAAAGAAAAAGAAGGTATACAGATCGAAGTAACCATCATCATAATCATCATCTTCATCAGGTTTTCTGAGTTAGCACAAATCGGCCTTTTTAGTTTTTTCACCGCTCAGAATTCGATACCCTTATTGATCTACAATCGTGTCATGTTTCTTGACGGATATGAAAGGATGGTATCTCATAGAAACAACTTGAATTTGCTATATTTCTCTCAAACCACGTGGGCAACTTTTTCCCTGCAATATACTTTCTTTCCACTGATCATTCTCACTTGTAATTTTGTTTAATTCTACCTTGAACAAGACGTCATGGAGAGCAAATGCACGTGCTCTTCACGTGTCTCCCACGTACATTTTCACATGCAACCAACTATGGCACGACTGCTGATGAAGTGATAAGTCTTGTTGTCACTTGATTTGCTACGGGTGTGAGTGTGAAAACTTAACGAGAACAAAATTAATTCAAACTTTTCGAAAGTTTTTATGCCTTCAAGAAAAAGCCAAAAGGCAAGAAGTGGTTTCAGCGTTTGTTTTCCTAACGAACTTTTATAGAGATGTTCTGCATCGTCATCTCTTCATATTCTTGCTTCCACCTTATGTTAAAGCTATTTTAGATTTAATCCAATGTTTGGTATGATTTGAGTGATATTTTGGCTCTGGGAATGCTCAAAGAAATATCCCTTATTAGTTTATTATAACTTATCTTTTGTCATACGTCATTTTCCCCATGAGAACTCTCTAATTTTAAAAAGGAGTGGAGACCTGTGTGTATTAAATTCTAAAGATAGCTAACAGACATAAAGTCAATGAAAACCAGATATAAACTACTATTATCGGATATACAAACTATTTACATTGAGGTAAATGCGCTCAGGATTACCTTTAATAATTTGTGTTGGAAAATGCCTTGGTCCAGTAAATCATATCAATATATTTCTTGTGATCAACAAGGCAAATCATATTTGAACAAAATATTCAAGAATATTTTAACAGCCTATTTTTCCTTCCACATTCAGAATTATCTTGCTTTCCACTTTGCAATTCAGACTCCGTATTCTAATCTTGAAATGAGACAAATAAGATTATCTTATCTCGAAAAACTTCCCGTTTGCAAGCATTGTTCACTTATACCTTTCGGCAGTGAAACCTTAGATAATTCGAGAGATTAAGGTAAATGTTTAGCGTCGGAATTTCCGTAGGAAACAAAAAAAAAGGCAACATACATTCCAAGAATTTGCAATTGATGCTGGAACCAGATATCATGGAACAAAAATATTTCCATCTTAACAAATACAGTAGTTCCATCTAACAAAACAGGTGTTGGTCTCAGAGGAAGATAGCCATGTATATAACTGAACCGTGAATGATCAAAAGTCAATTACAAACGCAAAAAGTCCATCAGTGAGCAGAGCTGTTGATTTTTTTAAATTTCAAAATCAATGAAATTATAAGTAAAACGTTATATAATGATTTGATAATTGAATGCTAAATAAATAAATCAGAAGCCATAAGCTAAAACTTTGACCAAAACAGTCAAAATAAGTTTCTTGCATTTTTAAGTTGTTCCGTTGGGCTGGCTGGCAATGAATGCATATACCATGCATGCAGGCCACATCAATTGAGCTAGAGGAATGAAAATGTGGACATTTTCTCTTTTAGTCCAGATATAAACTTGTTAATTCCTTTAGAAATTAATTCTCTCAATAGATATTAGTGAGTGGTTCGATTTGCAATGTAAGTTTCCTGCTGAATTGAACCCCTACTTTGTATCCAGCAGAATTCATGTTTGGTTTTAGAAAATTCAGACTTTTTGGGGATCACTGCCCAACAAAGAGCGAAAGAATTCACTGTTTACTTCTTTTTATTTTTTCCAATTGATCACCCCTAAGGCAACACGCTGCCAAAAGATGTAGAACATGTGCAGTTTTTTTTTAAAATGACTACCCACTCTTGTTTTTTTTTTAGTCATATCAAGTACGTCTTGCGATAAAGCTCGGTTATTATTTGTTGTTTTCTGAACAAGTTGGCAATAACACAGACAGGATGTTCAGTGCTCGGCTAACCAGCCTTATATCGCAACCACACAGTAATAACCGTGCTATATCGAGGGATAACCATAATCTTTTCTCAATAAATTAACACATCAAATCTCCGACAGGATATCAAAAGATTATACATTTTAATAATATAGAATTTCAAAATCTATGACCTTTTTGTAACAGGTATTTCATCGTTGTAAAAGCTCTCAATTTGAATAGATTTTAAAGTCTTAGAATGGCAAAATATTTTGGTTTCACAAATGAAATGTGGTTTTTGACTAGAAAGATGAAAGACTCGTAAAACAGTAGTGTCAAAATATTATAGAATGTTCATATTGCTTGACGATATTTGGTTTCTTCTTTCGAGTATTTTTTGTTATGATAGAATGCCCTTCTAATTTTGATGTTTGGTACAACAATATATCTCCTCTGTCATATTCTAAGCTCAATAAACATTTGTAGAATGAGTTGGTAGATATAATCTTTTTTTCATATTGTTCCAAGTGGGTATATGGGGTCTGACCAGAAAGTGTCCAGAGATTTTTAATATATTGAAAACAAATTGTACAACTTTGGTGATTATCAACAACTAATTGGGGGAGGTATAAACGCGCCGGCAGGAACTAAAAATCTCCTATAAGCTTTCTAAGTTCGCAGTGAGACGCCAATAGGAGAGCTTGAGTGCCCATGCAACCATCATATCCTCAACGATTGATAGATATTCCGAATAAAGACCCTGTAGACTGTTTCGAAAGGAGCGGATACAGGATGAGCGTGAAGGCCCAAGAGGAGCTATTTGAAGTGAACTAAGGTTTCATAGTCTCTTTTTGATATTAAAATTCTAGTGACTTCTTTTAATGGGAATCGTATCTATTAACATTATAGAGATTTGTTCAGTTCGTCACAAATTACAGACAGTGAACAACCGTAGCCATGAAAGATGGGCAAGGGTTCGATCCCCTTTCATGTTTATGTGTTTCTGTGTTTATGCATTCCAGCGCCCCTGTCTCTACCGTTTTCTTTGCAGACTTAGAATAGGCTCCAATACTCCACTGGATGCCTTCAAGAGTTGCTTTCTAGGATTCAGGGAGGAAGGCTTTTTGGATCTTCTGGGGGCCTTTATTTCGATGGGTGTTCATCATAGCATCTAGATGTTTCAAAACATAAATATTTCTAGATTTATTTTTACATTAATTTAGATGTTTCCCATTTGAAAACGCCAGTAATGACATGAATAGAATTCACTCTGACCACGTTTATTCTTTGATGTAATTCCTTTACATGAATTTATATTTTGACGCCACAGTTGTTCAATTATTGACTGTGATGGTGATTTTTCTTTGCTTTTGCTTGATTAGGTAGCAGCCCAGAAAATTAATCAGTCGCCCCACCCCATTATCTAATCAAAGCAGGGCCTGCCTCAAACCATGCAAATCCTTTTCCCGTTTGTCATTATGAACTGTTCCGCAAATGCAATTAGCAGAAGCCAATCGTAAAAGACAAGAAAGAGATAGAACAGGTCTGGTTAGTTACTCAATAGAAACCATTATGTAGCTTACATCTTGTGTCAGCATTTTGCGTTTGGGGTGCTCAATTAAAGAACGGAAAAGGGATGATCAACGGATACGTTACTTCTGTCTTCTTTTGTTGGTTGCTGAGAACTCCAAATTAGAAAGATTCTAACGTGAACAAAGCAAGACACGTGACTGATTTAGCATAAATATACATTGTAAATTCAATCTCCAAGCAAATCTATTTCAGGGCGGAATTTTGAAAAGATCATCCAAAAAATTTTGCAAGATAATGGGAAGTGATTAGTGCAGCCTGTGACCATGATTCATGAATACATACATAGTCAGCCATACAAACTTAAAACTGAAGAGACCTGTGATGACAATACGGGTGACAGTTTTGGTTGAGGGTTAGTGAATCATAGAAAAGAACTTTCAAAATCTTATTGGAATTCATTAGACTTTTTGTGAAAAAAATTGATTCAAGCCCCGAATTGAAAATCAAATATCAGAATCTTTCGATTTTTTTTTCGGGATCAAGGGTTTCTTGTATCTCCTGATTTTATGATACTCTGTAAGTAATCGTACAAACAGAAACAAGCACAAGCTGTAAAACATACTTATAAATATTAACATCCATACACCCGCCCATCCACATATATTGATTAATAATTATGTCATCCATAAACTGCTGTGTTGTTATATTTCAACTTTTCAGTGTGGCTATAGACTATCCAATATCCCATCCAATACTACGAAGTAAAATCAAAACCTTCGCTTTAGACCCGGAGGCTGGCATTTTACCCCTGCCCTATAAAGAAGTGGACAGTAATTAGGGCAGAATTTAAGTGATGTATTTACTTACGCACAATTCCTCGTCCACCTGAGTGCTCTATTCCAGAGTTGGAAGAGTATTGCTTATAGCCTATAATGATTGAGTTGCCCTGGGGTGATACAAAAAGTGTCATGATTTTAATTATTGATTTGAGGAATTGACAAATCATAGAGCATTGAAGTATACATTTTACAGAAGGATGTTGTATGACCTTTTAACACAATAATTATGAAATAAATAACGTTAGCAAATTATCTTAAATCAACATTTATGCAAATTAATTGTAATCCAATTTTTCTATATTCTCAGCACTGATCTGACGACAGACATTGACATGTGATTTGGTATCATGCCACAATGTGATAATTTTCATTTTGGACTGTAAATACCATTCTATAAAAAACAACAATTTCAAAAGAAAAAAATGTGTGAAAAGCATGTTCAGACATACCTGAAAGTACACCAGTAGGGTCTCAGCCCAATAATACAAAAGCATTTTGCACATCAAGAATGCATTTTTTTTAAACATAGGCGCTTTCTTTTTCAATTCAATCAATCACGTGGAAATGAATCGCATAGATTGAAAAATTATGATGCCAATTCCAGATCAAAATACAGCCAGAACTACGTGTCAAGATATTGTCTTATCGGTCATTCCTCTCTTTTCGACTTATATGGTAATGGACAGGCAATGTAGCAAGAATGAAAGACAACCAATGGACATCATGACTCACAACACGGATCCTCAGATATCACGTGAGAAACTGAGGCCGACAGAACAAAAAATGGAGAGATGAACTAGACAAATTCAGAAAATACCAGCTCTGTGACGCCCATGATAGAGAAATGTGGCGAATCTTGGGGAAGTTCTATGTCCAACGACGGACGTTAAAAGACTGATGATGAGAAGTTAGTCTCCGCCTTCTCTTCTTGCATAGATACCTCTTTTGTTTAAAAACTGATTAAAAAACATTCCCAATTGGCCCAGAAATAGGCTCTTATACAACATTTAATTCATACAGTTTTTAGGATGTGCCTCTTATGAACAGGCGCGAATTGGTCATCAGTTTTTTGAGTACGTGATCTTGTCACTGAGCATTTCATCACTAGTTTTTCGAACTGGTCATTTTCATCCGACATTGTTGTTACATAGGGAAATGAAGTAAAACCTCTATAGTAAGTGTTTGACACTCAGTGATGCTTAGATGAGACGGAAATAAACGAAAGAAGAAATAAATATGAAGAACAAAGTAAATAGGGAAATGAAGAGAAAAGAAAAACGTGACAAGATGTACGTGTGAATGAAAGCAGAAAAGAAGTGGAGGGAAATGAATTTTAGAAATTGCAAACACGATGAAAGAAAAATGAAACATAAAGAGATGAGAAAACAATATGAAGAAAAACAAGCTCATTCAAACCCAGTTGAACAATTGGAGAGTCCAAATGTGTATCCATGTAAAGATATTCAATCGGTTCATAAACATGGTCAGAATGATTTCTAATTTTGACATCCACGGTAGAGTGAAAAAAGATCAAGAAGCAACTAGATTCTCCATAACTTAGAAATTAAGCCCACCCAAAAGATGAAAAAGTTTTATTTCTCAAACAATAAAAATGGATATCTTTAGAAAGCATCTGCTGGAGATGCAAACTTTCAAGATTGTAGATATATAGTATAGCCACGAGTGCTGGAACGCACAAACACATTAACAAACAGGGACATACACGTAGATGTAACAAGATAGAACTGTCCGCCATTTCCGATGACGATTATTGTCCTATATCACCAAATTTTGATGGTTATAGTGGTTCAAATGAACAATGAAGAAAATACTCAATATAAAACATCACATGATCAACATTTTTTTGGGCCATGTTATTTTAGATGAAGGGGTGATCAATGGATGAGTTTTTTTCTCTCTTCTTTTGTCGGGAAGAGGTCATTAAGAAGTCTTGAAGTGGAAAAAAAAGTAGGAGAGCTGCTGGACACAAACTGGTACACTAAATTATACATACATACATAGCCGACCGGCCTAATCGACCTGAAAACCATAGAAATCTATGTTGATATTTTCAATGACAGTTTTTAGTTGACAGTTTCCAATAAAAAAGTATGATCAATAAAGTGAACAGCGAAAGGAAAAACAAGAGAAGAAAGAAGAATTAGAAATGGGTAGATTCTGAAGTACAAGAAAAGAGAAAGGAAGAGTTTTTAGAAAGTAAACACACCATAGAGTGATAGAGAGTGAGAGATTGAAAGAAGGAGAGAGACGTGAATAGAAAGATAGAGAAACGGACAGGGATAGTGATAGAGAGGGAGATTGGAAGAAACAGAGAGGGGTAAAACTAAGATAGAGAGATAGACAGATAGATTGATAGATACAGAGAGAGAGAGAGAGAGAGAGAGAGAGAGAGAGAGAGAGAGAGAGAGAGAAGGGGGAAGCTGGATTCAGTCGATTTTTTCAGAAAAGCAAAAAATAAAATAGCCAAAGTATGTGAAAAAAAAGATTTCTCTTTTTAAATCAGGAACGTGACACGATCCTTGCTCAAACCCTCTGCAAAAAAAAAGAAAAAAATCCACTGATAACAAAAGTTGTATTTTTCATTGAACCCTGCCTTCCCCTTCATCCCTTCCATTAACATGGTTCTTACACTAAACATCCTTTTTGTGTCCTTTTATTTTATGTATTTCACAACATCTTTTCTCTTACCCACCATTGATTGCAGCTTCAAGAATTTTCTCATTGCAATCTCAACGTAAAAATAATTTTCCAATGATTGCTATTGTGTATCAGATTTCCGCTGTGAGAAGGTACGATCTCGCAGACAATATGGCGGCTGTGTAAGCATCATGTCGCAGATAACCATGCAATAATTCGATTAGAAAGGCGAGGAAGCGCCAGCAATGTTTTGCAAAGAGACATCTTTCCTCAATAGCACTAGGCTGGGGTTGGCTGGTCGTCGATTGAAGCGTAAGGGATACGGGGAGTTCAATTCTGAGGGCTAGGGATCGAGTCAACCTTTTGTGCTCGTGTTGTATACAAAGGATCGGTGAATTGTACTTGCTTGTAAAAGTGTGTTCGATGTTAAGAGGTTAGACTCATCACTATTGACTCAGGCTAGACAGGTCAAACAATACGTACATGGATATATCCAAAAATGTACATAAATGACGTTCTCCTCTCTCTGTCTCTTTTCTTCTTTCAAGTAATATAACAGTTATATTGCTAAAAATTATATCAATCTAGTTATCGCCCCCCGAATGAAAACAGTCTTGCTATTTTGTTAGGCAGTGATCATTAGAAAGAGACTGAATTAAAAAAAAAAAAAACGAAAACCAAACACATTAACAAACATGAACGCTGCCGGACTCAACCTGTAGGATCAAATTAGCATGAATTTTCATTGCAAATTGAAGCTTCTCACTGGAACCTATTCGGGGGAATTTTCAAAGATATAAAAATGAGTAAATTTTCGAATATCAAACCCATTAGCTCAGTCGGCATGGCCTAGTCAGGCGATGTATACATACGTATTTTAATACATTACATACATAATTTGCCAGCAAACCGTCCAGCCTAGCTTTGAAACTGAAAAAACTTACGTGTCATTTAGGTTTCATAGTTTTCAATATCCTTAAATATCATGCACGTGTATACACAAGATATAAAGTTAATATAAATTCTTTTACCAATTGAGAAGTAAAGATCTGATGCTCAAGTTTAATTTGATGCTTTATTTGATAAGTACTGAATGTTCCGATAGAATATCTTAGAATTAGCGAAGAGATAAGATGTTTGGAAATGAAGATTCTGAATCCAAAATTTGCACATCAGAGAGTATATATATATATATATATATATATATATATATATATATATATATATATCCAGCAAGGGGTAATTGTTAGATTTTTTTAAATAGTTGGAATTTCTGCGAATGTATCATATTTTAGTATTGTTATTTTCTAAAAGAATATTGCGACGTGTAATTCGGCTCTCAGAAGTCTTTCCATGTATTTTCATTTTTATTTTCCAATACTCAAATATAATATATGCTATGAATTTCCTCGTGCTTTTTTTCAAATGTTTATGTATGTACATACGTACGTCCGGGTATTTGTGTGTGTGTGTGTGTGTGTGTATTTATATATATATATATATATATATATATATATATATATGTGTGTGTGTGTGTGTGTATCTGTGACTATGTACGAGATAAATAGATAGATGGATAGATAGATAGATAGATGGATAGATAGATAGATAGATTGAGAGAGAGAGAGAGAGAGTAACAGTTAACAGTGAGAGAACGAATGTCATGTTGCAAAGTTTCGACAGAGACAGAACTCTGCTGAGCGCAGAGATTACCTGATCCCACTTGTCTATGAACAGACGCTAGATTCTCTTTACAAAACCTATCATCACTTGTATGTCGCGTTAGAAATTCATGTTATAAATAGACAACTAAACTACGAATTTATGGTTTTTGATGATAGAGTTGAGTTTCAAACTTCGTGAAATAACAAAGTAGGTGGGTAATAAAACTTGTTCTGCGATCCACATCGTTGGGTGTCGGCACAGGTGTCAGTAGAGCTAGAAGTCGCAGACAAGTTTATTGCTGTATATAGAAAACCGTAAGAAATATATTCCAAGCACAGAAGGAAAAGTGTGAATTGTGTCACGGATTTTACTTCAGATTGTCTGATAGAAAATATAGGTTTCCTTTACAATCCAAAAATAGTGTTTCCTTGCAACAACTTTTAAAGTCGGAATCGCGTAAGGCTGGTAAGTCATTATCAGTCTTTAATCACCCGTCGTTAGACATAAACCTTCCACAGGATTCGCGACATCCCTCTACCATGGGCGTTGCAGAACTGGCATTTTTCTGAGCATGTCCAGTCTGCCTTGACATCTCGTGTTTTGCCGGCCTTGGTTTTGCATTCGATCTCTGGAGATCTACCTTGTGAGTTGTGATGTCAATCGGTTGTCTGCAATTTTTTTTGCAATATGACCAGTCTTGTGGTCTCTCCATGTAAGGTGGAGCATGATTCTCTCAGGAGCACTCTGCATGGTTCTAAGTTTGCAGGTCAGTCTCTTGGTCAGGTTCCATGTATCAGTTCCATAACTGACTGTCAGTAGGGAGCATTAATTGCCCTTGATATACATGGAAGAATGTGTGAACAGTTCAAGACTACAAACTCATAGCGTTTCGGACAATGTCACAGGGGTTGTCATGATAGATATATATTGCAGCGTTGATGACAATGTCCACTACAGGAATATAGGCAAATCTGATAGAAAGAAATCAGATGCTGCTTTTGTTTACTCCCTGACAGGAACCAATCCCTTTCAAATAGTTTCTGTGGTCACACAATTGATTCTTGAGAACTTTTAGCGCATCTGTAGTCTCTACAATTACAATTTCAGTTGAGAATCTCAATGTGATGATAAGTTATTCAACGTTTCTATTGAGTGCATTTTTTGGAACAGTGAAATATATGCGTATTAGCAAGATTTGCTTATAGTAGTAAGAAATTTGTTCGTATCTAACAGTCCACGTTCGTGAATATGAGTACACATTTCACAATAACCCAGCACAGAGCAAATTAGATTACGAGAAGAGGTTCCATCCCCTATTTCGCACACATACTTTATTTGAACTTCGTCTGTACCGCAAAAATCCCATCCAATAGATTTACCACTTGTTCATACAATGCAATCTAACACTACTAACCCTTTCCATTACCTAGCTCTCAGAATAATCACATGTCATATGAAAAATAATCATTTGATTTACACTGATACTTGTCCTTGCCTATGAGTTATAAACCGAAAGATATGAACAGACTTGATGTAGATATTTTTTCACGGATTGAGTTTAGGATTTATTGGTATACGAATTTGGAGACAGTAACAAGAAGATGGAGTCTTTACAGTCTTTAAAATTGCTACAAAAAACGTCAAGATCCATAACTTTCTTTGATAACATACTGATAGACCAATAAGAAATACAAAATCATTTCATTTACAAAGGGATTTGAGATAGATGGAAGGATAGAAACTGTTTGAAATAGCAAAAAGATAGTATATGAACGGATCAAATGGATAGCAATATATATATATATATATATATATATATATATATATATATATATATATATATATAGACTGGAAGAGACAGAAGAAATTGAGATAAGCACAGAGAGAAGGGGAAGAGAGAGAGAGAGGGAGAGAGGGAGAGTGAAAGATTGGGGGAGAGAGGGAGAGAGAGAGGCGGAAAAAAGGTATGAATAAATAGATAGGGAGAATGAGAGTAGAAGAGCGACAGGGAGTACATTGGTGGATATATATATATATATATATATAAAGTGGAAGAGACGGACAGAAGAAATTGAGATAAGCACAGAGAGAGAGAGGGGGAAGAGAGAGAGAGGAAGAGGGAGAGTGAAAGATTGGGGGAGAGGGAGAGAGGCGGAAAAAAGGTATGAATAAATAGATTGGGAGAATGAGAGTAGAAGAGCGGCAGGGAGTACATTGGTGGATATATATATATATATATATATATATATATATACGATATATGTGGATAAATATGTACAGAAGAAGATAGATACAACGAGTTCAAAATGAACCCGATACATTTCAACATCCCTATGAAGTTACAAAAGTGACAGGATATTCACCTAAGACTAAAGTATGAAAAATATTAAAAATAAAAAACATTGTAGGAATGATAGATTTTCAAAAGTTACGTGCGGAAACCAAGGATATTGAGTCAAAGTATCAGGCAGTCGTATTTGACCTTTTTGGCCCGTTTGAGTTTTCACACGAATTGTTGACTCGAATTTTCTTGACAAATAATTTTTTAGAAAACTGTATTAGTTATAGTTGGAGACGTCTTGAGTACACATAATTATTAAAGAAAACAGGACCAGTTAGAAAGAATGTATACATGCACAATATATTGTTATAATGATTAAAACTCAGAAAGATACCGAACAACACTAGTTTAAAATATAATCGACGAATAAGTATTAATGCAAAATTAAATGATTTTCTCTTAAAAGGTTTAGTTATATGTGAATAAATAACGCAATAAATGACTATTTTACGCCTCTGTATTATTGATTCTGTAATTCTGTTTTATGTTGAGATATTTTTGTAAAGTTTTTCTGAGTTTTTTTACCATGATATTTACACGTTATGCAGGGATATGTTTTTCTCTTACTTGAGTTAAAATGAACTTTTTGAAATACATTATATACTTTTTTGCACTCCCTGTAGATAGATGAGGTAAGTTAGAATAATACCAACAGCAGAAGACGGTTCCTAATGGGTACATGTGGCCTTGAAGATGATAAAGTTTCAATTTCATAAACGTGTGCGTACATACATACATATATATATATATATATATATATATATATATATATATATGTAGTTTGTGTATACTTTAAGGTGAGCAACAGAGATGTGTGTGTGTGAGAGAGTGAGAGAGAGAGAGAGAGAGAGAGAGAGAGAGGGAGAGGGGCCAGAGGGATTGCCAAAAAGAACAAAAAAAATCTATAATTGGATGGATGGAAAACTCCAAGCGAGAACCCTCAAGCTGCAAAGGAAGTGCTAAACCAAACCAAAAAAAAAAAAAAAAAAGAAAAGAAAAATTACGAAGAAAAGGGATTTACCACTCTCTCAGCAGTAGTGTACAAGCATTCCAACGCAAAATGTCTTGGTAACGATGCATCACCATAAGATGGATTCTCCACTGACTTTCACACGTCAACATGCCGATTGCCAACGTGACTTGCGAAATAAATTCTTTGCCCACCTCCTCTCTTGCTTTTCTTCTCACCGATATCCCGTGCAAAAATCTTGGATTTATGTTGATTTTTTATGATCCTAATTTTTTTAAAGAAAAATAAATCTTTCCTCCTCTCCTTCCCCCTTTTTTTAATCTATCTATCTATCTATCTATCTATCTATCTATCTATCCATCTAGCTGCTTATTTATTTCACTTTCTTTCTCTCTATCTATCTGTGAATACATCTCAGTCTCCATCAATCTGTCTCAGACTCTTTCCATTCCTCTCCTTCTCTCCCCCCTCTCTCTCTCTTTCTCTCTCTCTCTCTCTCTCTCTCTCTCTCTCTCTCTCTCTATATATATATATATATATATATATATATATATATATATATATATATATATATGTCTCCATCCATGATGAGATAATATACTTAACAGATATAAACGATCAATCCAAAGGAAGTTTTTCTTCTGTAGAAACTCACAATCCATTCAATACTAAGCTGTTAATTATGTTAATGATAACATACGTCTCATCAATTTCATCTCTGGTTTTATCAAAAAGCTATTAGACTCGCTCATGTGAAAGGATTGATTTCTTCATCAGCAGAATTGTAACCTCCAAGTGGAACAGTTCCTTGATACAGGCAGAGGAAAA
>OY735232.1:33359890-33429890 GCA_963457665.1 Thysanoteuthis rhombus
AAACTGGCAGAAAAAAATGGAAAACGAACTGGACAGGTTCAGGAAATATTGAAGCAGCAACGCCTCCGATAGAGATATCAAGAGAATGATGGGGAAGGTCATCGTCCACCAACGGACGATAGGAGTCTGATGATGATGGTGACGATACACGAAAAGTAAAAAAACAACAACCACTTCAAGTTATTTAAAAGGAAAAACAGTTAATTGTAACGTAACCCGAGTAAACACACCTTTGATAAAGCAACATCAACTTGCTACGTGAATGATTACAATTTACTCTAACCGTCACATTCCAAATCGGATTGAAAGTATTTTTCTATCGTGTATAAACAACTTGGAAGCGTCTATACGATGAGCTGAAAATATCTAAACATAGGTCGACTTCAGTTATTGATCAACTTTACATATTTAATCTATATATATATATATATCGTATAATTTGGCATAGCATAATATTTACATATCATTTATACACATTATCAAATAACGACAATGGAACATTGATCCTCACGAACAGAAACAAACAACAGACTGCAAACACAGAATCCAACTTTCAAACAAAACACACCTCTATCTCAGAATTAAAGAGTACGATTCAATCTTGATACTTGGAGTGTCAGAAGATGCTGCCAAAAGCGCTCTATCTTTGGGAAAGTATCTATATACATTGAAATCACCTGTACGAAGCCATGGAATAGTAAAATGAATTAACTCTTCACGTATAAAATGTCATTGTTTGAATCTTGAGATCGGTAATGATCTATGCGATAAGATAACCAGTAAATATATTTTCTTTGTCAAAATATGACTCACTTGAATAATTGATCTCTTTCAAACGGTTACAAAATGGACGTATGGTATCTTTGCAAAAGCTGTTTGATTTAGGGGTAATATGTTCAGTAAATATACAAACTATGCCTTCCGTATTTTTAATCTTTTGTAAGACGGATATGAAAGTCAAACTGCTTGAAAAATATGACAATCCATTTGAAGAATGTCAGGTTAATAGTCTGATAATGTAAGACCTCGTATCCTTGTTCCTTTAACTTAGTCAGGAGGCTGAGATCTTGCACTGTATTGAAGGGGTTGGAGCAGGCACTGACATGGAGCATTTCATTCAGTTCATGTATGATCCTTTTCCCAAACTTTTCAACGGTTCTTATAGCCACTAGGCGACGTGATACACTCGTTCTAAGGTTTTCGGACCATTCACAGGTCACCTTCGTCTGCTGTCTAAAATTTCATATCATTAAAGACTGGCTTTGCCGGTACCATGTTGTTTCTCTAGAATCTAGATGTTTTTAGATGTTTCTTCAACTCTTTTTACATACTTTCAGTAGAAATGCCAGATAAGTGATGAAAAGAATTTATTCTGACCATATTCATTGTTGGATGGATTTTTTTTCATGTAACTCCAAACTTTGGCGCTATGGTATTTCAGTTATTGACTATAATGGTGAATATACCTTTTTCAGCTATATTAACACTAAATAGTCACATTTTGGGAAGTGAATTAGTATGTGAGGTCAATTTGGTCAGTAGGTGCTTCAGTTTCCACTATAAGGAATCAATAGCATTTTTTTAACATAACGAAATAAATTAAAAAAGTATGATACACTTGTTAGTACATATTTGTACAGCCATGAAAATTGTTTTCGGACAAAAATTCATCTTCACTTCACGTCATCTCAGATTACGTGATGAACTTGTTCTAATGCACTTAATTCATAAGAGCGAAATGGTGAAAAGCAAATTTCCAAAAGACAAGGGATGATACTATGTTTGAAAAAACCCCAAATCAATTGCACTCTCATGCCAACTTCAATAAATGTGCTTAGATGAGAACAGTGTATTCATCTCGTTTCTCCAAGTGCCAAACATTCCTTGCATACATTGGACTATGGCGTCTCCAATGTCCTCCTGTAAACATGGATAATAGCTATGGTGGTCGTGGGTCAATCTTCATAATTTTTCTTGTACAAAATAAAGGTTTGGGGGGCACTTTCAAACATGGGGAAACTGTATTCTTGGACAGCCCCCTACAATAACTGTATTTCACCCCTAATGACAAATCATGACTTTGGGATAATTATTCTGATTAATCATTTTTTGATTCGTCCTCGTCGTCGTCATCATCATCATCATCATCATCATCATCATCATCGTCGTGGTCGTGGTTGTGGTCGTGGTCGTGGTCGTCGTCGTCGTCGTCGTCATCATCATCATCATCATCATCATCATCATGATGTGATTATTCGTATCATCATCGTCTCTGTTGCAATAGTTCATGTCGAACGAATGTGTTTTTGACCCATTCTTTTTCTCTTTGCTTTTTTTTCTTCTTTTGGTTGCTTGTCTAACCACACCTGTAGACAAGCGCTGGGTCAATATTGCTGCTATGTCATTAGTAAGTGTTTTTCGAAGGATGGAGTTGCTAGCCCGACGCCTAACCTTTACCCTTGTTCAACTGCCTCACTGGACTAAATGGCTCCAACTGCCTTTCTCTTTACCAATAGTTGAAAGGGAACTGGATTCATGTTCTTTCCAAGGATCTAGTGCATGCACGCAGCCTCGATCGGAACTATTTGCCGACCCTGATCTTCTGTGCTGGTGATCGACAGCCATGCTATCCACAAATAGGAGGAGGAATAGATTCATACTTCTCATAAGGACGAAGTGTATACATGCAGCCTCGGCCTGAACATAAACTTGGTTCACCGATTCCATTCTCCTATGCGGGTGAACGCAATGCCACCCGCTATTCTTTATTTTGAGGGGGGACAGAAAATTAAAGCATTTATGACTTTCCACATGTCTCGATTAAAAGTTTTCAAAAGGTATTTGTTTCTGCTGTGAATAGAACTCTTTATCCGGAGACTGAGAGGAAAAAATAGTTCCTCGAATTTCAATACATTCTTTCTTCAATTAATTTTACCCGTATTTATTTTCATTTTTATTTAGTTCCAACTTTGTTTTTTATTTTATGCTACGAGCCGGATTGAATTTGCCTCAGAATTTATTAATGGTGGATGGCCAACTCGGGAAAAATTATAAAAGATATAAAAAAAAGTTATGTCAGCAGATTAAAATTATAGCGATGCTAATACATGCAGTAATGAATTCCTCTGTACTTGTCCATTTGGTTCGAGGATATCGCCGAAGACTGTCAGAGATATTGTGGATTTGAATAGTGTTCCGGTTTCCGGCTTTTAAGAGCTCTTCCTTGAGGTGAAATAAAAAATGTCTGAATCCAGTGCATCATGGGAAGGGAAATGTTGATTACGCATCGATCGCTGAATTTTAAGAAAAATCGAAAAGTTAATGAAGGAATTTAAAGTAAAAAGAAACCAAGAAGAAAAATTAAAGCATTGAATTATAAATAATTTATTCTGGAAAAAAAAAGTTGCATACAGTAGAAGAAATAGCCGTTAACGTCATTAAAATCGAAGCTCTTTTTCAAAAAATATCGTCTTCCTGAACCTCTTGGTTGTGAAAAGGCCGACATTGACTTTTGAAAAATCCTTTTCAAACTATCCTCTTACCTCTTCTTATTTGTTCATTTTTTTTTTCACACCTCTTGCAATTTTTCCTACTCATGCTTGGTTCTGAAATGTCTTTCAAGACTTTTAAAAACATACATTGTCCCCAGAACTAATCACCATCCTCAGTTTTCTGACTCTCAATACGTATGAGGCTTTACAAAATACAGAAGACAGAAATACACATATAAGCCAAAAAACTATGACCAGTGACGTGTGAGCTGAGTCAAAAAGTACATTGAATTTTACAAGCATTGAAATTGATGGCCGCCTATCACAGAGCGAAATTAGTTATGTAAATTGCAATGATAATTGAGGCCAGTGTTTGTGATTGGATGAATTAGAGATTTTCTTATATTGTTATCATATTATATCGGCTAAATCCTAAAAGGTTTGGGATTTGTTGGACTACAGTAGCTAAGATATAAACTAATGATTTTGCTTTGTCAGTATGTCGGTGATTCCACTACTATATACGATATTTATCGTTAACTATCAGTGAATTACTTTGGACACATATGGGAACCATCTAAACTTTATATTAGTGATCATGGTCAATCAGTTACTCTTACATATGTGGAAGGGTCCAATGTGACACAAGATTGTTTTTAACATGAGACAAGACATCCTTAGCCTCAGTAATTGCCATGGTGCAGATACTATACTTTGATCAGAACCCAAAAGCCCAAAAAGAGGTTTGTAGGAATCTTCATTTCTTTTTTTTTTGGATGGTCACCCTGTCGATACATGAAACATGTCCGATTCTTCTTCCCTATTATCTTCTTTTTCGAAAATTGATAATCATAATCTTTACAATCAAGATGCACCCTAAACAATGTTTTTTCTCTTTTCTCTGCAACTCGAATTATCATTAGTCTTTATCCTTCTAATACCTAAAGTAACCATCCACTGTATCACAACGATATTACACTGATATTTAATCCTGGATGAAAAAGTGATGAATTCATGTCTTTCCCGAGGGCACTGATGCGAAGTGAATACAAACTGTCTCAGTTGGAGTTTGGATTTTACCCAACGATCCCAGCATCCGTGCTGTTAACTGTTAGGCCAACTACACTTCTTGCGTAGTAATCATCCAATACCTTTGGAGTGCCAATGATAGCATTTAACTCATTCCCTCGGTGGCAAATACTAGTTGTCAACATAGTTTTCTTCAGTTTTTACGTTTATCTGGCTATGAATGTATGTGAGTATCACGTGTATAAGCAGCACTGATGGAGTTAAAGGGCTGAAAATCTTAACATCTACTCCTTATTATGTATAGAAAAGTGGGAATTCGTTTTGTTATGTAAGTTCGTATTGAATTGGTCCCGAGTTTGTGTCAGGAAGCATTCATGAATGTTATTTGAAAATTCAGAATTTTATAGTGATCTGCTCACCAGAAGGCAAGAGTTCTATTTAATTTATTGATATCCCCTCATTCCAAATTTTTTTATAGATTACCCCCAACTTAGCATGCTGCAAAAAGATGTTGCTTGTGTTATGGTTTCTATTAGATGACTAACCAGACCTGTCTCTTTCATATATAATTTCAGTCCATCTTTTTTACTTTTTTTTCTCTTCTCCCCTACCCTGCATTCACTTTCCTTTAATCAGTTGAGTGTCATCAGCTGCTTTTAAATACTGGCCGTCCAATGTCCCCTTTCTCCCCGACCTCAGACAATTTATCCCCGGCCTTAATCATCCCGACCCACAAAAGTCAGATCCCATCGTTTCAAGCAATCAGAGGAAATGACTCCACGACAAATTCAAAGATTAATTTGCATATTTATTCCAGCGCAAAGTGGACTCCGGATCGATTGGACCGTTCAATACGTTTTACTTATCGATCTTCTGAAATAATTTCCGTTTGGCTGAGGTGCGGATTTGAGTGGATATTGAAAAACACTAAGGAAAAAGAAAAAGGAACAACTAAATGAAAAGGAAGAAAATGAAGTATCGAAGAAAAAGGAAAGAAAGAAAGAAAAAAGAGATTAAAAGAAGGAAAATGAAATGAAAGGGAAAGCGAAAGAAGAAAGAGGAACGCAAAAATAGCCGCTCAATAGAAACTGTCATTTGACTAGCTACATTTGGCAGCATACCGATGGGGTGATCAATTAGAGAATTGGAAATAAAGAATGATCAACGATCACATCTCACGTTTTCTGTTGGGCATTGATCACTAAAAAGTTCGATAAAAAAATCAAAATAAGTAGAAACAGATGAAGAACCAATTCATAATAAACTTACATTGCAAACTGACCCCCCACTAGGATCCTCTTTAGCAGGTATTTTTTTCTTTTCAAACCAATAAGGAGTGAATGTTTGAATTTTCAGCCTCATAGTCTCATTTGTGAGACCTATACGCGTAATACATACATTCATAGCCAGCTATCAAGCCAGCCAGACCATCTTGAAAACTAAAGTAACAAATGTTGACGGTTTCAAGTGATGATCTCGGGCTGAGATGTTGACGGTTTCGGATGATCTCGGGCTGAGACTAATGGCACAGCATTACAAACGTGGCCTGTATACCCTTTAATAAGAACCAGCTACTTTCAGCGGCTTTTAGAGACTTTTGATGTCTGTTGGCAACTTTTAACAGCATGTCGTGTTGGGTTGATCCATTAATAAAAGAAAAAAAGAGGTGATCAATACATGAGTTACTTTTTTTTTGATGTTGGATCAATAAAGTCTTGTTTGAAAGAAAAAAAAGTATGAACGCTACCAGGTGCAAACTAAGGATAATTTTAGCACAGACTCACATTGTAAATTGAACAGCCGTCTGAAAACCTCTAGGAGGTTGAAAAAACAACACGTTTTGATTGACATCATCATCATCATCATAATCATCATCATCATTAGCGTTTTGGCATCCATGTTTGGACACAGATCTTCCTGCATATTCGCCAGACCTCTTAGACATTCTGGGCATTGTGGAACCAATACATTCCTAACTTGCAATCTTATATCCGACTGGTCACGATTTCACATATGATCTCTGGAGAGAAATAAATGTTTTGAATTTTCAACGTTATACATACATACATACATACATACATATATACATACATACATACATACATAGCAAAGCAGTCCCCCAGCCGGCGAAACAAACCTGAAAGCTGAAAACAAACTCATTGTTGACAGTTTTGGTGACAGATTTTATTAACAGTTTATTAACAGAGTAGAATGATAAGAAGACAATGAAAAAAAAAAGACGGAAAGAGAAAGTGAAAAGAAAGATCTGGGTTGATAATGAAAATCTAGAAAAGATTCCGAATGAAATACTTGAAGGAGCAAAAAAGGAAGGAGAGAAGGAAAATAGATATGAAAAAAAGAAGGGGTAGAAAAGGAAAGGAGGGAAGAAATAAAAATAAAAGAAGAGAGGGAAAGCTGAGAATGTAAAGATTATACCCAATAATTTTGACTGAATGTATGTATGTACATATCTACAAGAAGGAAAAAGGCATAAAGGAATAGAAAGATAAAAGGAGAAAGGAAATGATTGAGGAAAAATAATGAAGTATGACCAGGGAAGGAAGAAAAAATTGACAAGAAAGGAAGAATTTACGGTTGACAGAAGGAAAAAAAATACGAAAAAATGAATAATTTCGATTCAGGTGATATGTAGATCTGAAGAGATATTTGAAATGCAGGAAAGATACGGAAGAATGGAAAAACTTAGGGATCAGAACAGATAAAAGTCTATATCCCCCCCCCCCCAAAAAAAAACAAATGTGAATATTGCAATGCGCAAAATATGGATCATCATAGCTTGTATTTACATTGCAAAGTAAACCCACAACTAAATAGCCATTAGGGGGAGATTTCAAAAAAACATACTCATAGAAAAACAGAAAAAACTTGAGGGACAAATTTAGCAAGAACGTATATTTCAAAATGAACCGCCATAAAAATCCTCTCCAGGTTCATTGGGGCAGCATAAACGTGCATAGCATACATAACAAGTCAATCAGCGATATAGCCTACCAGACCCATTTAAAAACTGAAAGAAAAAAACTTATTTACGCTTTTGGTGACAGTTTACGTTGACACTTTCCTGAAATATGACATGGAACAAAACCAACAACTAAAAAACAAAAACAAAAAATACAAGAAATAGGAAAGGAAGAAAGGAAGAAATATCATAACCAGAACGAGAACGATCCTCACCAAATTTTGCAGAGTAAACTCTCCAGAGTTTGTCGGTAACGTGATGTTAAACCGAACCCATATATGAAATGAACAGTTCCTACCATGATTTGAAACCAAGTGATTGGAAGGCGATTCCCCTACCTACTGAGCTGAATTGACGTCCTTCCGATGATGTCTGTGACTATGCTACTATCAGTGGACCCAACTAAGAATGACAAAACTGACATTAGTAACGCACATTTGGGAACAGCACGGTCACTTTCGTTGTTTGCTGGCACTAAGGAACGGTTTTTATTCGGTTCTACTCAAAGAATATACTGGCTGCATGTGTTATGATGTGCCATCCGTCTCTGTCCCTGGCATGAGATTTCAAATCATGGGAAAGTCAAAACTAAAATTATCAACATAGGTTCCTTCAGTTTCAAGTTGGAAGGTCTGTCTGTCTGTCTGTCTGTCTGGTCACACGCATATATATATATATATATATATATACATATATATATATATATATATATATATATATATATATATATATATATATATCTATATATATCGTGCACAGGTCGCATCAATGGAGCTAGAAGGCTGATAAAGAAAAGATATTCCTTATTATGACAGGAATAAACTGAATAAGAATTTAATGGGGACTCAATTTTTCAATGTAAGTTTATGCTGAATCATTTCATTAGATTTCACTTGATTTTCTTTTGTTTTGTTTTTTGTTGAAAATTCTAACTTTTTCTCAGGAAGAACCTGCTGATATAGACAAGGGGAGTTATCACTAATCATTCAACTTTCCAATTTTCAATTGATCACCCCAACACAACATGCTTCCAATTGGTTGAATACATAAAAGAGAACGTCACGATCAAGCAAGTTAAATGTTTGAGGGAAATCTTGTCAAAGCCAAGTGTGTTAAATTTCAATTTGCCTGAATTTTTTTTGAATTGACCACATGATTGCGTAAACAGTGATGTTTGCGTATAAAGGAGACAACTTCCTGTATCTGCACAAGTACACATGGATGTATATGTGTTGATACATTCTACCTGCGTACATGCATACGTACGTACATACACATACACACTCAAACACACCCATACACCCCTTCAGACACACACATACATATGTATATGTAATTATTTTTTGTCCTATTTAGTACATATATGCATAAACATGTGTGAGCCTCTTTCATATATATATATATATATATATATATATATATATATATATATATATATCAAGAAATGGATACGTATGATCAATTTCTTGGTACATAACCGTCATATTGAAGAGAAACAAATAGACCAAGAATAAACGAGATGAGAATTTAAGGTAAAAACAGTTATGTTGGCCCTTGCATTGCAGCTGTTTAACACTATGGTAAAAGCCACCCTACGTTGGAGCAGCTACCCTGTCTTTCACAGTTATCTAAATATCTTGAGAACTTTTCGTGTAGCCCTGCTTTACTTTGGCAACAAATAAAGCTTTACTGTACATGAAATCTGATACCACTGAGTTTCGGCATGTTATGACAATAGCATTCACTCTTCAGGTCTCTCTCCTTCGCTAACGTCCACATTTGGTCTCCAAGTTGTTCTTAGCTTCCCAAAAGAAATATAAGAGCATGGTCGGAAACATAGTGAATGTGACTGCTGGTGGTAATCTGGGAAAAAAAAATTTTGCTGATTTTTTGAATAGTGGAAGCGTGTGAAGTCTCAGGGGGAGATCTCTGAAGGTGAGTAAGGTACCATAGCAATAGTCTAGTTTTCTTTTGTATTGAATTGATGATAAGTTTCCAGACACTCTAACTATATATATATATATATATATATATATATATATATATATATACGTGCGTGTGCGTGTGCGTGTGCGTGTGAGCGTGTGCGTGTGTTCGTGTGTGCGTGTGTGTGTGCTTGTGTGTGCATGTGTGTAAATCCAATATGATAAAAATGCCTTATTTAACTGAAAATAAAATTCTGGATTCGAAATTTTCATCTTATAGGATGCACATATGTAGACAAATGGTTGTAATAAAACAAAAAAGAATTCTATTCAGGGATTTGACTTTAATTCAGTTAAACAAATGTATTTCCAAATTAAACCTATCCTTATATATATATATATATATATATATATATATATATATATATATATATATATATATAATTCTCTTCTGCAGTCTTCAATTTCAGATTTTACCCTACCTGTCTGATTGATATTGTCATTTACCCAATATGTTTGTGATTGTCGATTTAACATTGGGATGCTTGGCCTGTTATTCTGGTACCCACTGGAGCCAAAAACCCGAAATAGTCCGTCGGATAACGATTCGTTTCCTCTGCCTATTTATGGATGCTGGAATTTCTCGTAGGTCTAATTATTTCTTGGAGATAAAATAGCTCAGACTTCAGTTTAGTACGCCATCCAGGTATTCTTCCCGTGGTAACCGGACGATGTTCATAAGTAATGAATAAAACCTAGTTTAATTTTGATAATTATAGCTCAAATATCACTATTTGGTTGGCAAAAGTTCCAACCAATACACACACACACACACACACACACACACACACACATATATCTCTCTCTCTCTCTCTCTCTCTCTCTCTCTCTCTCTCTCTCTCTCTCCATATATATATATATATGAATGGATGACGATACGCCACCCAGGCATACTTGCTTTCCTATTTCTGATTGATTGTGAAATAAACCAATCACATATCATATATTGGATTATGAATTCGCACTATATATATATATATATATATATATATATATATATATATATATATATATATCCCAAACTCAGATTACGGTGGGGAAAAGAAAATGGGTTGATGTTGAATTATCCAAAGTGTCTCATCGTGAGAAAATAATTGGCTTGCTTGGCTCTCTATAATGAGGCTCATGGCCATATTCAATATATATATATATATATATATATATATATATATATATATATATATATATATATATATATATAAGTGTTAATAGGGAATGGTTCTATGAAACAGCAGAATGATTATAAATTTCTGTTTAATATTTTGAAACTCTTTTTGAAATGTTCCACCATTATTACACAGAGAATGCATCATTTGACCTAGACAGCCCAAATAGAAAGAAAGAAAAGAAACGGTGCAGCAGCCGCAGGAAACGAATCTGCGTTGCTCTTACAATAGAGCAAAATATCTGCTAATAATAAAAAAAATGATAAAACAACTGTTTCAACTCTTAATTTGAATTTTTGCTGATTCATAACTTATATCTGTTGTATTTTTTTTTTTGAGACGCAGAGAATGGTGTTATTAAGAAATGGATATATGACACAACAGTTGTGACTTTCTCTGTTTTGACTGCTGCTACCGTCTCAACTTTGACAGCTGTTACCTTCTCAACTTTGACGGCTATCGTCTCATCAAGTTTGACAGCAGTTACCTTCCACTGATTTGACAGTTGTTACCTTTTCCCCTTTGAAGGCTGTCATCTCCTAAACTTTTACAACTGTTACCTTTCTGCTTCGACAGATTCTTTTTCGAAAGGTTTTACCATTGTTACCTTCTCCAACCTGACGACTGTTACTTTCTCAACTTTTACAGCTGTTACCCCTCCACTACAATGCCTTGCGCTTTCTCTTCCTCGACAGCTGTTACTTTCTTTGTCTTCACGGTTGTTTCTATTACCACTTTGATAGCTATTAATGTGTCTGCTTGGACACGCCCCAGTCAACCCGTAATATTTATTCCGAAACATTGAGACGTTGTATTGATGATGAAATTATTCTCGTCTCTTTGGTGTTCGTTGCAAATTTCCAGGCATTGTACCCCCACTCACTTTTCAGCTGTTTGTTGCGTCTGGTGCTAGGAAATATCTGATGTTGGGTGAATGTTAATAATCACTTGGCACAAAAACTTGTATGCAGACATCGGATACGATTAAGAGTTTTATAATTTTTCATCATCATGGTGAAACACTTAAAACGACCTGCTGCGTGACACATTGCTTTAACTTTTTTTCATGGTTTTGTTCATCGTGAAATTAATCCCGTATCGTGAAACTTTTTTGAAAACAGTCGGACATTAATACAGACATCGGACAAATTTCAAGGAGATTACATTCAACAAAGTCTTCAGTTTGTTATCAACAATACTTATCCACATCTCTTTGTGTGTCACATCATTGACTAAATCCTTTTTCAAAACTTGGGAACCTCCTGACATCACCTGAGTAATATAACCCTTATTTTTTCCTTCGTTGTGTTCAGTATTCCATTGACTACCTCTGTAGCCTTTGGTGCAAGATTATGAATGTTTAGTAGGCAAGCAAACTATTCGTTTTGGGTGCTTTATTGATTTTACTCGTTACCACTGTCGTTATACTAATCGGGAAGTTACTTTTTTCCTTTATACCTTATCATATCAACACCATTGTATATTTGCTCGTTCGTTCATAGCCAATCAAATCTTTGTGATAGTTAGATGGCTTGGCGTCTTATATATCTGTTCATAGCAAGTCTGATTTCAATTCTGATACCTGGCACGTTATTGCCCGTGGATTTCTGCAGGTCCGTTTTCAAGCATGTGATTTAAGCATTTTTTTGACGACCAACACGTCATGTACCATGTTTAAGGGTAAAACCAGGTAAGTATAATGATGATCTTCCACTACACGTACATAACCAAAATATTATAACTTATTCTGACACTTTCCCATCTCTTTGGGTACTTGGTGAAAATACCTAATATTAAGTCTGGTGACGTGATCCAAAGCGTTGAAAATACTTTGAGTATTCGATCAGGTTAACTACCGTATAACAATATGGTTAGCACATATATATATATATATATATATATATATATATATATATATATATATATATATATAGTTAGTACACTCAGGCTGTAAATCTGAATTTTGGTTGCCCACTTGATACCAGCAGTCATCCATTTGTTATTCAATACGTTGAATGCAGTTGAGGCTTTCTCAATTCTGATATTAATCCATCTAAGGTCAAACCATCACAAGTAATTATTTTGCCATGTTATCGAAATTTACTAACTTGTGTATACACATTAAAGGTAGGACTTTGGTGACACAGCTGCTGTGTGTAGTGTTTGTTGATAATCATCAGTTTTGTATTTGATTTTGATGGGTAAAATGGCATCACTTGCTGATCGTACAACGAAATCAGTTGTTTCCTGGAGACCTGCCTGATTATTGTCATTAACAGCTATGTCATCAGCATGGTCAACATATATTAGGTTTTTTCGATGTATTGCATGAGCTTAAAGTTTCTCAAGGAAGAAACGTGTTATTCTCTTTTGATAGATAGCTATCTCAAGCGCTTAGTGGACCTTCTTTGTCACCTTATTCTGTACTTTGTTACTTGGAACCAGTCCGTAAGACTTTCATCAAAACAAGCATCTTTTGTACCAGAGGAGAATGAGTTGGAAATGTCAATACACTTCGTTTGGAGACCCTAGCACGGACGATCATATAATTACAATTTACGCTATCAAACGTCACTTCAAAACCAATAAAGTCTACTGTAAGAGGAAGATTGAATTCTTGGGCTTTTTCAATGATGGCTCGAAGTTTGAAAAGCTGATCCTTGAACGATGGACGTTTTTGAAACAGCATTACTTTCTCCAAAGGAGAGATCAAATTCCGTCTTAGAGTCTGCTCAGTGAAACAACTTTGAATGCTGTTTTTAGCAATTGTGAATAGTCCACTCGTCTCAATCAACTTTTGGGTCTTTCTGCGGGGTCAAAACATATTTGTAATAAAAGCGATACCATCGAACTGTCACCATAATTAAGTTCTTCATTGCTGATTCGATCAAAACTTGCTGCTTTATGATTTTTCCAGTTGCGTCAAAGATATACTTATTTCTTCAACTGAAGGTGGGAAGGGGGACATGGAGGGGCTAAGAAAGTCGATATTGTTCTTTGATTGTTTGGATAACGGTTAATTGGAGTAGGGTTAAGCAGCTCTTCAAAGTGCTTTTTCCAGCGTTTTATTTGTAAGGATAACTCGGAGATCAATTTATCTGATTTTTCACCAACTGCTGGAGTAGGTTGAACTACCTTTTTTACTTAAGTTTTTCCCAATCGTTGTGCTGATTCTCACTGTATTCTGTAACTGCCTCCAAAGATTGCTAGCCAAGTTTTTTCATCCTTCTTAACTTTGTTTCTGAATCCTTTATTTATCATTTTGTGAATTTTCAATCGACAGAAAACGGACGGATTTTTTTTTGGTGCGAAAGAATTGGAGAATAAGAACACTAAAATCAGTATCGAAGATGCAGAATTGGAGAAAGTACATCACGTACGACAACGAATCTACATGATATCTTCGAAAGAATGAATCAAGTGAAGAATATCCCTAGGATGGCAAGCGTTTTCTTCAAAAACAAAAGGATTCCGTTAATCCTTAAAAAAAGTGTACACAACCAATGAATTCTCCGGATATACACATATGGAGCTCAAATATGGAACCTAACCAAGAGACAACGAGAACCATGCAACGTGCACATGAGAAAGTCATGCTCAGCCTCACACCGAGAGACCACATGGCAGCACAATATATCCAGAGACGACAAAAGTTTAAAATATCGTAGAATTCATCAAAAAACTCAAATGACAATAGGCCTGCCATTTTGCAAGAATGGTAGACAGCCAATGAACATCAAGACTCATGACATGGATCCCCAGATACATGGATAGACGTGCTAGACAAATTCAGAAATAACAGGTTCTGCGACGCCCACTGTAAAGAAGAGTGGCGAATCCTCGAGAGGGGTAATGTCTAAAGACGAACATTAAGAGATGATGATGATGATGATAATTACTTTCATCAATTAAAGATTTTGTGAGATATGAGAGTCTTGGCTCACATCAATTCGGCATACATTTACTTCTATTATTTCGGAACTTCCCAAAAGTCCCAGTCCCAGTAATAATCAAAATCATTTCCATGACGTCTGTTAAGTATAGTTACTGAAAGATAGTAGGCACTTGTACGCTTTTCGACCTAAGTGTGAATCATTCATGTAAGGGATTATTTGTCTCCTGGGATTTTTCTGGGATAATACCTTGGGACAGAATTTTTTACTTGACCCTGTAGCGAGTTTGATTGATATCAGCGCAATGACAACTTTGGGCGTCTAGTAAAGATTTTTCACTTTGTTGTTCATACATATGAGATCAATTTAGGAAGAAGAACCGCCCTTTAGAGAGACCTGAGTTTCTTTTGTAAATAGATTTGTGATCAAATATTGTTCTACTGGTGGCATATTTGTGCATTTCACAAAAGCACCGAACAGTTGTCCATAACCAGCAGTTGTTACCAATGATTCTCGAGTAGTTAGTAGAGTCTAAACCAACACCTGTATTAAAATTGCTAATAAGAATACATTCATCTTGCTGGGACAGATCGTTGTGAACTGCTGTGAGTTATTTATGAAAATTTTCTTTCAAATTACTGTCTGCGTATTCTGGCGGGGCGTAAGCTATAATTATGGAAATATTGACTTGTTTGCTGTGGAATCTGGCTGGAATTACTTGACTACTGGGAACGGAGTAGGAAATGTGGGTTTTGGGGTGTTTAGAAGAGATGGGTTGTCCTCCATCATGTTTCATTACACCAGAGCTACCAAATTATACTAGTAATGAACCATTTACTATCAACTCTCTGGAGCCTGGCAGTGAGTTTCTTTGATATTTGATATACCAAGCTTGTAATCTTCTAAAGTAGTGGCTAATTGCAAGAAACTACTGCTGTTACCCACAAGAGAAGGAACCTTTCAAGTTTAAGTAGTGATTGTGTTTTTGAGAAAGTTTTTTTCTGTCCCTTTTATCAAATTTTATCCAATTGCACCCAACTCTCTTAAGCCTGACAGCTTTGCCATGGTATATGCCTTTAAAGTTTTTTGATACTGTTCTGTATCCAGGGATTTTGCTTCTACTGCTGTCATTGATCCGACGTGTGGCATTCACAATAAAGACTGTGGAGGAGCTCCACCTATTATCAGCAATGCTGGAGGTTTAAAAAGCATTTGAACGACTTCCTCTATTTTTGGCTGTTTCTCATGATGAAGGTGCTGCCCCTACGCTTAATCTCTAAACTTGAGGATCAGGACTTTGTCTCAGTGTGTACTCCTATGAAGCATACTTGAATGTATGACTTATTTTCAAGGAACTTTAACCAAGAGTCATCAGCTATACACAATTTGTCAGTAAGTTATCAATACACTGAGAATATGGAGATCAACTTGTGTATATCAACCAAATAAAAAAAAATCTTCCATAAAGCAGGTTCAATTTGATTCAGCATGATCCAAATTGCTTTGCCAGGATTACACTTCTCTGGAAGAATCTTCTGCCAAGCGGATCATTCCCATCTTTGCTGATGCCCGATGATTCACGTCACCCTTTCAGGGTACTTTACGGGTATTGAATCCTACTCGAGGACTGCCTTGTAACTAATCAAGATAAGTTCCCTCCCCTTCGTTGACAACGGTTTTGCCGCTGCTCAGTGTTTTCTGGCGTTAGGCGATGTGTATTGTTTGGTTGTTGCCGAATACTGAATACTTGACATTCAGGGAATTTTCCCCCTTTTTTTGAAGCCGATAAGAGGAAACAACATTGAAGACGGCACGAACATTTTGGTAATCTTATAAGATATCACTCAATTGTTATGTGGATGTTTTGAGCGACAGTTACCCCGTCTTGATATATTTAACAATGAAGCTATCAAGTATTGTTCCCGTGAAAGCTTAGAAAATGATAAACAAACAATATATTTACCACCAAAAACAATAGAAACATTAAACAGAATTTAGAATTGTATATTTCCTTTTATTTCTGTGGACTTCAAACGGAGATCAAACCAAAGAAAGTGTGTTTATAACGCAAAAACAATTATAGGGGATCACTAAAAGAAAAAAACAGAATACAGAATAACGAACTGTAAATTCAAGGAAGATGAACCTTTTGAAGCTGTTCAAATCTAAGTCTCACGTTTTGTAACAATTGTTTTAAGGACAATTTTATCTCTGGTACTAATGGTTCCTTTAATGGAAGGGGAAAGATCGATAACAATGAAAATGAAAGCATTAAATATACATAAGTATCCGATATACACATCCACACGCTAAAGACGAATGTAACTTTTTCTTCTCTGTCTCTTTTCAATTGATTAACCACACACACACACACACACACACACACACACACACACACACACGAACGCACACACACGAACGCACACACAATACTGGCTATGCCTTATATATGCAAAACATAGAAATTACAAAACAGACCGAGAACCAAATTACTATTGAGTCATGTAAAAATCAATACTGAGGATAATTCTGATACAAAAAGATCAACATCGGAAGGCTAGAGTAGAGGATAATAAACAGATAATTCAGCCACAAAAATGGAGATGGGATAGACACTGAGCAATCAGGAATGGCAACAGAGATCAAGTCGGTTCGTGCCTGTCAGACGGTAAAAGCAGCAGGAAAAGACCAGATATCGTGATACAAGACAGGAAAGTTCTGCGTTGAGACATGGCAAAAGTTAACGCAATCGTGGTCGACTTGGAAGTGTATGCAAAAGGCCTTCGTCCAGTAGTTACTGCTTCTACTGCTGCAAGTGTTATTGCAAATGATGATATGTATAGACTACACTTCAAGATCGTATCAGTGGCTCAGATACCGAATCAGATCATCGGATTATAAATGTCGTGATAGTTGAATCCGTAACGAATCAATAAGCAAATCTAACCCACGTTATACATCTACCGTGTGTAGCATGCGCTGACAAACTCAATAGACAGAAATGGAACCATTAAATTAACGTTTACTTGGATTTGGAGAGTTTCAGACGACAGATGTTCGGACTAGATGTTATGAATAGATTGATAGGACCACGAACACATAGTAGTTGTGAATAAAATGCTTTAATCAAATATTGTATTAAAGACAAGTCGGATTACTGGACTATTACCAATCAAATGGATTAGAAGAAACATTACCAAATAGAAAAAGTGATTGGAACTTTCTCATTTATTGTCTGTTGGATTAAAAGAATATTGGATTAAAGGAATTTAGCCGATAGATTGTATTGACAAATATTCGAACATAGTATAAAATAAAACCTGATATTGTTGTATAGGACTCGTAAAAGTACGTCTAAAAGTATCTCTAAACCCTTTGATTCAATTTAATGTATTCAATTATGACCTTGTTTTGTAAACCTCGGAATAAATCTCCTGTTCTTTCACCGGAATTCTGATCAAGTCAATATTAGTTTTTTTCATGTATCGACATTTTTTGAGTCTTTAGCGCAAAAAAATAGAAAATAGACACACTTCCAAGGGGAACTCTTTCCAAAAGAACAATCAATATCATCATGTTAATCATTGTCGATTGTAACAGCAGTAGCTTTTCACCGTCCGTAGTGGAATCGCCAGATCTCTATATCGTAGGCGTCTCAGAGCCAATATCTTCTGAGCCTGTCTAAATCACCATCATTTTATTTTCTGCCGGCTCCAATTTTGCTTATGATCCCGACCGTTTTTGCAACATGGCATGCCCGTTGCCATTCGAGTGTTTAATTGATTTCAAGATATTTCTCTTCTCTTTTTCCATTGTTATTTTACGCTATCTTTTAATCACTCAAGGCAATTTCCGGGCCACACTAGTTTTTAGAGCGCCAATGTTTTGATTAGGTTCTATATTTCAGATCCATAGGTGACTATAAGGCGGATGAATCGTTCTCATTCTATTTACTTACGCACTTTTATATAGAACCTTTAATTCTATTTCCTAAACTATACTGGAATACCCTTGTTCTGATAGTAACGATTAACTTGACTTTTGGTCAGTTGAAATACTTTTGTAAAGTTGGTTGAGCCGTTATCTCATGGTTGAGTAACCTGGTTAATTCTCAGTGCGAAAGACGAAGAATCTTACATTCACTGAAGAAGATAAGGGAAGACGAGACTGGATTGTTCAAAAAAGGAAGCAAGAACAAAAAAATTGTACATAATATCACGATATAAATTTTATTCATGACAATAACAATACAAGCAAAGTAAGGAAAAAATGTACACAGACTTTAAACTGTTTCGTCTGAACACGAAATTGAATTATTTGTTTGTCATATACCCGTATCTATACTACTGAAAATAAGTACTTACTGTTTGTTAGCACTGGTTAGTGGATAATGTATTGTATTTACCGACCTATTAGACACTCACTCAGATAAGACTCCCCCAGTTTCAAAGAGTTTTCGTACATATAATCGAAAAGGAATAGCAAATCATTTTAGTGTTTTATCATAGTGCAACATCTGCACATTTACCGGATTCACAATAGCTAAATAAGTCTACTTGTATCAATATATGCAGACAGATTTTGTCGAGAAACAAGATCAAGAATATCGTAAATTCCAGGTCTGAACGGAGCAGTAGGGCAGTTTATCACTCTTCTAGCTTACAAGAGAGGATTAAAGGATTAACCCACTAAATTGCTTGGCGCTACGTTCGAGGAACATATGTATTGATGTGTCAAAGTGAGCATTGTTGTTACAGTTAAGTAAATAATGCAACGAATGTACTAATATCTCGCGTAGATTACTTATACTGGGAGTAAGGGGTACCCTGGAATATTCTAGGCTTCAGCAAATTGTTATAGATCTAGCCATGTTTCCATGTCTTCAATAACTCATACAAAAGTTCGACATCATTCTTTCCTTGATATGAATTGTATTTTATCATTTGCACTATTGGTAATACGAACTGAATTTTTATATTTGGTCGACTACTGTTTAATGCAACTTGATACAACCAGCTACCTATACACCTCACGCCTTCAGTGCTAGACTCCCATCGGTCATATTACACACTGGGTAATTTTTGTCAAAGTCTCTGAGTTGACATTGCAATTAGTCAGACCTGGAATTTAATTCGATAAGCGTTCTCAAGTCCTTGGTATTCTTTTGTGAACATTGAATTTTTTGCTATAGACATAGCATTTCTATACAATAATAAGTATATATATATATATATATATATATATATATATATATATATATATATATATATATATATATTTTTTTTTTTTCTTTCTTATGGATGGAAACTACCTTGCTACTAAGGATGTCATTAGAACCGTTAATAAACTAATCGAATCATTGAACAATGAAAAAACATACGAATTGAAAAGAAGCAGCAGATATTCATTCGTGATTTTGAGGTATCCACCCGGAAATTCTATTCATGATTACAAAATTATTTATATTTTCAGTAATATTTTATCGTGGCTGAATTGTCAATGGTGTTCTGCTAATCATCTGTTGATTTCGTGATCGAATCCAACTAGGAGCAAAACATTTTTCCCTTGCTCTCAAATTCAGCAACAGATTAACCATTATGCTGAATAGGCTTTGCCTCTCTCTCTCCTGTCAAACTCTTACTATAAAGTTATGTCTTTTTTTTGCATGTAAAAATGATGAACAACATTCACCAGAAAAAGAGTGACGTAATGCATAAATAAGAGTGACACAGTGACGCCTGCAAAAACTGATGACAAATACACTATATAAATTAAAAGAGTTAAAATGAGACACGTAGTTTTTGAATAATATTGGATGGAGAAATACATTCTATTTTGTTTACTTTTTGGATTTCGATGAGGTAAAAAATCTGAACTAGCAGAAAAAATGATTAAATCTCTTATTTCAATCACAATAGCTTTATTCCTAGTTTTCAATACATTTTATACGAAAATATTAGCTTTCATCCTAGTTACTGAATTTTTCCTTCTTAACTGCTATATTCAACACATCGAAAAGACGATTACCAGCTTATATATCTCTAACTATGACGTTTGCAGACATCATAAGACAGTAGCTGTCATTTTGCCTAATGTTGCTGGTTACGATGTTTTGGCTCATTGTTGTAGATTGAAAGATAGATAGATAGATAGATGTGCAGAAAGGAATAGGAAGAATGACGGAATGAAAATTTGGAGGAAAAGATAGAAAGGGAGTGAGAAAAAGAGACAGAGGGGAAGAGAGAAAGAGAGAGAAAGAATTAAATACAAAAGTTGATAAGGAAAAAGTCTTTCAAAGGAAGAAAAACAATGCAATTTCGCAAATATGAATATTTTTTTCCGTTTTCAAGTTTCAGATTTTCTGAAGTTCGAAATAGTTTATATTTTCTTTTAAAATTTGAGTTCCCAAATTTGTTTAACGTTTTTCTGTTGGCCACGTTACAAAGTCTGACGCCATGAATGAATAAATTAACCGAATAAATCGTTAAATTTAATTAACCATTCATAGGAGAGGAATAAATCGGAAATTAAATATGAGAATTTGGTAAGAATAAAATCTTAGTTCTAAAGTGACGATCCTATCCAGATATATAGGACGCACACTCACACAGACATGCTCCAACACATTTTCGCATCCACACATAGGCACACACTCACAGCAGTGCAAATCGACACATACCCCCCACACACATAAATGCACATGCACATACGCATATCATTTGCACACGCACAAATACGCATATTCATGCATTCTTATACATAGATATCATCATCTTCATCGGCTACTGTAAGTCCTCTGCTTGACAAAGGCCTTCCCAATATTCTCCGACGACAGGCGTTATTGTGCTAATCTCTGACATCTTTTACAGGCAATACTCTCTTTACCGTCTTTCTATGGTGTGTTTGTGTTCTTTTCCTACTGTCTTTTTACCCATGGGCAAAATATGGTCCGCTTTTCGCTCAACCTGATGTCCTTTCTTCTCGCTATGAGTGTTGCTTAATTGCTTGTGTGAGATCTTCCACCATTGTGCTCTGTAAAATACATGTTGATCTCTCCCTATCGCTGAGTTATACCAAAACTTGCTCTTCCCATTGTGCCCTGTGCTATTCCAAGATGGTTGCCAAGTCGATTTGTAACTTTTGACGTTTGGATCCCGTGTGTCGTAGATGGAATATTTCATTAATTGTATACTTTACGTTTTGAGCATAGCAGGGATTCGATTTTCAGTACGTCTTCGTTTATAGTAAATGCTTTGCAGTCAATCATCATTTAGTCTCATTTCAAAGCTTCATCAACTGATCTAAGATGTACTTCTTAACTTCTTTTAAGGTTTTACCGTCGATTTTCATTAATATTGTTCTGGCACTTTATCGTTGAACTTCACTTCCACCTTTTTTTTCTGTCTATATACATTCATAAATCATGTATACAAGCAAATGCACACACATACACATGTGCAGCTGCGTGAACACCCTGCTATACATATATGGGCACACGAAAACACACACACACACATACACACACACATTTTCACGCACACATATTGGAACACAACGCACTTAGTTATATCAGCTAAATTTTGATCCAAGATTTAATTGTAGGGAGATTCTCTTTCACTAAATTCAGAAAATGTCATTGAAATTCACCGTTCTGTGAACTGATCGACCAAAATGTCAGAATACGCTTATCACCCCTGATTTTGTTGGCAGGGCTTAAAAATATAAGCGAAAGTTGAACATAAAAACCCTATGTATTTCTGACATTATTTTTCCTAATTTTTCTTGCAACAGACCACGCTGGGAGTTTCATTGACTGACGACCCATTATTTCTGGACATTCGAAGAAACACTCGAGTACCATTGGCCGTCGTTCACAAAAAAAAAAAGCAAACCATTGTCCACCACCCTCAACTATTCACACCATCTCCCAGTCAGTGTTACAAATTCAAAAAATATTTCCAACAAAATAGCTAAAAGTGCTCAAACTCACCAAAACACATTAAAAGGGTCCAAAAATGGTTGAAAACATACATGATACAGCGCCTTTCCTCATTGCCAGGACAAGTAACGCACTGGATTCAGCGCAAAAACCCGCCAAAAAACAAGACTGAATTGGCAACCCTGTTGTAAGTACACATAAATGATAAGCAGGCAAATGAAAAACGAAGAATAAAAATAAATAGATGAGTGTAAAGAAGCAGGTCTGGTTAGTCACTCAATAGAAATCGTAACGTGACCATTGTTAACCCCAGTTTCTGTGATTAATTACAAAAATTGGAAAAAGGGGATGATCAATGAATATCTCACTTTTTCCACCTTTTGTTTGACATAGATCATTCGAATATTCTGAATAAAAATTAAACTCAAATGTGAATGCTGCTGGACACAAATCAGGTAATCAATTCAGCAAACATGTACGTTGTGATATGAATCGACCTCATAAACGTATTTAGTGGAGACTTTTCAAAAAATAAAACACAAAGAACATTCTTACTAAAAGTAATGAGTAATTGTTTAAATTTCAGCCATCTTGCTCCATGATACGTCCAGTACGCGTGATACACAGCTAGACGTACGTGGAGACTGGAGAAATCTATGGTGATAGTTTTAGTGACAGTTTTGGTTGACAGTGTCCGGGAGGCATCTTATAAATTCTTTTCTAACTAAAGAGCAAGTCGAGTGTTTATTGACGGCAACAGACACTCAAAACGCGAGGACATTAAGACTAAAGCAGTGTATAACACGAAGAATAATATTTCTCTGAGCAAAATATCGAACATGTGTTTCTGATGCGATAAGGGAAGAATTGACCCGACAACTGTTCGATCTGTGTGATCAATATTCAACACTGGATTGAGTGCATAGACAATGAAGGATATCATGTTGAAAAAGTAATATTTGCGGAAAAAGTAAATGCTTTTTTTCATCGATAGGACACAGACTTGAAGTACTAATTTATCTTTTTTTTTAATAATCAGATCACCATTATAGAATCATTAACACTTCACGATGTGCTTCACACAGGATATGAGGCAAACGATATATTCTACAGATTTTTGCTCCTTCTGCTCGAAATGTCGACCGTGTGTTTCAAATGAGATAAGAAAAGAATTGTCAGGACGATGCCAAAGATCAATCATTGGCCGTTTATGATATCCATTGATCTACGAAAAAGACTCGTAAATTTCTAATCATTGTTGACACAGTCTATAAGTCAACATTCATATCTGATTCGTATGTATGCATATCGTTCACTGTATCTGTCTAGCCCTTTACACACACACACACACACACACACACACATATATATACACACACACACACACATATATATACACACACACATATATAAACACATACACACACACACACACACATATATATATAATGAGGAATAGACACATATTGCGTTATATTATATAGAAACTTATTTGAAATGATCTTCCATCGTTGCACGATTAATATACGACTCAATCTAGACAATATAGAATAGAATAAACTATCAAAGATAATGGGGCTAGTGCAGGAATACCCGATAGGGTGGCCACCTTAACGTTGCAATGCTCTTACCATTGAGCTAAAATGGTCGAAAGTAGTTATTTACCCTTTGCACTAGTGACGGCTGTTTAACTCAACTGTAAGAGTTAACCCACTGTTGAATATTGATCACACAGATCGAACAGTTGCTCCCATTATGAACATTGTCATTCAGTAAACGTCAATTGTTGGACAAAGACTCGCCGTATACCCCTATAATGAGAACTGCAAAGCCATCGTCTTCTGAATTTGTCTAGTTTGTCACACCAATTTTTTTGCCTGACATAATTTTGCATATGATCTTTTTGAATCTGCGTCATAAGTTGCGTCAGAATTTTTGCTATAGGACTAGCAATTGCCTTTAGAGCTTTTTGTTAGATTTTATGATATCTCTCACTCCAGTTTTTTTTTTATAGGTACCAATTGGTAATTATCCGAAATTAAGATACAACATTACTCTCAGCCATCCAATATCATAATTCACTCAGTATTTTTGCTGACATTTATGATTGCTAAACTTAAAATAAATCCATATAAATTGTATATTATTATTAGAAAATCTTTGGAAAAAAATTATTTCTTTAAATGGGTCATAATTTTATTAGATATTCACCGTTTTGGGGTATTTCATTCATCTCATTATTCTGATTTAAATACATCCTAACGACATCGGTAATAGTATATCTATATCCATCTATCTATCTCTCTCTATCTCTCTCTCTCTCTTTCTCTCTCTCTCTCTCTATATATATATATATATATATATATATATATATATATATATTCAGGGTTGAGCACTCTTGATGTGATGTAACCAACCCATTGTAAGCTTATGTAATGCGTTTTCATAAGAATAGAGCATTCTGGTGGATGGGGAATTAATGCATAAATAAATACATCGCTTAAAATCAACTTTACTGGCCGTCCAGTTCCGTAGTTCAGAGGTAGGATATCGGCCTCCAGGTCTTGAGCTGAAGGTTTCAATCCTGCCTCGTGGTACTGGATGGAATAATGGGAAGTCTGTTGCCACATTGAAGACTTGAAATACAACGAAACAGCAGTCTGTTGAAGACACAATGATATATATATATATTTTTCTATTCTCCAGACGTAAAATATTGTTACTGGTAACATTTCTGACCTGCTGGTCAACGTTGTTTCCGAAGTGGATTACAAAAGCGTTATAAAATTTCTGAAAAATCAAACAACATAATGAGAAGATTGATCAAACAATCGTAACACGAGAATCACTGATACGATTCTCTGGATGAAATTTTGTTTAAATAGCATTCTCAGTAGCACAGTGTAGACCAGCGATGCCGAAATAGTAAGAATGAAAATCAAATAAAGGAGTATGCTCGCAAAAAACGAAATCAAAGAGAGACAAATATGCTTATCTTGAGATTGGGAAAAAAAAAAACAGTATTTGTATCGAATAACGCGGTATATTAAAGCTAATCTTAGTAGATACCGGGAGTATGAATATATAAATACGATAGAAAAACTTGAAACTGTAAAAAAAACTGTCATTCCAAATATTAACGTACGTAGCTTCAAGCTGTGTATGAAATGATCAAGCGTACAGGCCGTACTAATGGAGCTAAGAGGCCGACAATCTGCAAGAATATATTGCTTTTGTCTATTGAAAATTATTCCTTATTAGATTGTTAGTGGTGGGTTTCAATTTGCTGTATATGTTCATGCTAAATTGATCACCAATTTTGTGTCCAGCAGCATTCTTCCTTGTTTTTTCTGAAAATTCAAATTTTTTTCTGATCACCGCCCAAAAAAAGATGGAACGAGTAACTTATCCATTGACAACCTTTTTATATTTTCTTTGATTGATCATCCCCAACAAGACATGTTGCCAAAAAATGCTGATCAAGTGATGGTTATACTTACGTCTACTTGAAATGATTGCTGGTCGGTATGTACGTTTTATATTCAAAAACGTTCACCTAAAATCTTATTGAAATACCGAGTCGTAGGATGATAGATTGGTTCTCGATAGACGTATATCTCTCGTCTACAAACTACGATAGCCGTGACTATAATTACTAATACAGAATCAATGCTCCCGATTGGAAATCCTATCAAACTGAATTATGCAAATCGAATTTTCTCGACTCAGGCCGTCATCAAACTTGACAAAATACTGCTAGAAATTTTGATAATTAAATCAGAATTTGAATACATTAAAATTAAGCAATTATTTGATTAATTTGTTCAACCAAAGGAAAAGACAACGTGATATTAGCTGAGTTAGTTTCCAAGACACGAATAAAGAATAATAATTTGCGGAGGAACTATATCTTCAATTATTTTAGTAGGAAACCCGACGGTAGTAGATAGAAATTTTTTTTTGCTTATCCATTTAATTGAAAATTAATTAGGGTAATTATTTTTATGAGTATCAATGAGTCAATGAATAGTTTCAGTCACGAACTTTCGTTTAATTAGTAATTCTTCGTTATTAAAATTAATTGTTAGTGGTTATAAATTGGTAAAGTTTTTGGCTGTTTTTTTTTGCTTTAGAGGAGAAATTCACTCCTCGGTCTGATTACCTCGACTTTTTATTCCCTTTTTTAAATTCAAATTTTAAATCAAATTAATAATCAATTGTTAATTTGGCGGCCTTACTATCAGGCATTTCTCGGGTGTCTGTAGAAGCCAATATAAGCAAAATGAAAAAATGACAAATGTTTTATCAAAGTATTACTCACTCGAAGCAATAACCTTCCCCAACGACCTTAAATGATAACATACCATCTCTATAAATTTCTTTCAGTTAAATTGTCCCAAATTGAGGAAAAAGGTAGATTATGGCTTCTCCATTACTGAATGTTTCATTACAAGTTTGTTCAAAATGGTTGGAAAGATAACGATCTACTGGAGAAATGTCTTTTGAATATTGAGGATACTCCAATACTTCATTTCTCAATTCTGCTAACTTTGACACAATCAACTGAGAGGTACGGGGTCTAAAACTTCAAATAATATCAAATTATATGCTCATCCAAATCAATTATTCGCTAGAAGAAACAGAAATCCAATATTAGCTTAGTTACCTTCAAAATACGAGTACAGAATTAAAATTTGCAGAGATACTTTATTTTCAACTATTCTAAAAGAAACACGATATTGGCTTAGTTAGCTCCCGAGATTCAAGTACAGAATTGTAATTTGTGATAATACTTTATTTTTGATTATTTCAATAGAAAGCATGGTATTTCTAGGTGATACCTTTTACAATCAATTTAATTGATAACTAATTACAGTGTTAATTTTGTACGAATATCACCAAATCGATGCATTGTTTGAGCTTCAAGCATCGGATTAAATTTTTCTTTCATGTAATCGACAATCGTCAATGTTTTGTGCTAATTCAAACAAATAGCTTTGACTTTTTTCCTCTTGTATCACAACGTTTCGGCTGATATTTGATCCGGCTTTTCTTGGATGCCTGCTTTATTTTAATGTATCGAATCTAGTATCGAGGGTGTAGAGCCTCCATTCCTCAATATCTCAACCCAAGTGCCTCTGCACGCCAGCCTCGGAACTGTTCCCCTTTCACCGACATGATCTTTAAATGAGTTTTACCAGGACTCCTCTGATGGGAACACATACATCCTCAAAGCAAATGTCGATATTCCAAAAGACAACAGGCAACGGGAGTATGTCAATGAGTAGAACGTACGAAAAGCTGCAAGTATAAAAAAATACAAAATAAGGGAATTAGTTCAAAATAGCAGAAAACAGCACCAGATTACGTTCTTTTTCGTTTACCAATATAATTGCAAATTAATTAGGGTGATTATTTTGAATGAATATCGCACAATTGAAAAATAGTTTAAGCCTCAAGCGTTGGCCCTAATTAGTAATTCGATGTAATTAACAGTAATCAATAATTAGTGTTCAGAAATTTTAAACGTTTCCGGCTGTCTGGCTTTCTATGTTTTACAAGATAAATGCTGTAGTGTGCTCAAACTAATTTTGACTAATTTCGTAAGCTTTTTTCCGGTTTTATGACGACCTTTCAGCTGCTATACTATCCAGCTTTACTCGAGTGTCTCATGTTCAAATAATTGAATGCCTTCTTTGATTCAATCGTGCAGTCAACACAACGTTTCAGCCGATCAATTCATGAGCCTTCCTCAGAAGTATCGTCCGATGAAAGTTATTTGACAGTATGTTCAATCTCACTCTGTGGCAGATGCGCCTCCTTTCATGCAAACCTACATTTCAGTGACTTTGCATGTGAAATTCATGAATTCTCCTTCTTGACCAAGTAAATTCGGTGAATTTCGCCTTGTAGAAAGTACATCACTTCAGATAAAGCCATTATCATTCTTTTTTTGCTACTATTTACTTCAATCTTAATCATTGATGCTTTTTATCGCAACTCAACTCTGGCTCAATACCTGTCAGCAGTGATTAGAAAAATCGACGATACGGAGCGGGATAGAAAAAAAAAAGCTTAGGATGAGAATCTAACTCACGACCCTGGAGGGTAACTTGCATAACGCACGACGGCTCATATTACTGACTTGACATTGATAAGGAATTTAGTCCCAAGCAGCTGAAAACATAAGAACTGTATATAAGATACTCTCGTTTCCTAATTTAATTCCTAATCAACCAGGATGATTATTTTGTATGAGTATTGATGAATCAATTAATGGCTTGATTAGTCATTTCGCATAATTAGCACAAATTAATTATTCTAGCGGTTATAGATTTTAAATTTTCTAGGCTGTGGTTTTTTGTTTTCATTTTATTATTCCATTGCATGATTTTATTCTAGTTACTCTACTAAAATATCCGCGTTTTTCTCTTGTTTTTGAGTGCAAAGGGCGTACTGATTGGAGGCCCAGAGGTGTCCCATCCTGATGATCTTTCCAATGGCAAATTTCGAGACGATTTATTAAAGAAATCTTGCGAGAATTTTTGATCATTTTTGATAATTTTTGGTGGATATTTTGGAATGGACGATATTTTAACATACCTCCGTTGGCAATATTCGATTCTCCTGGTTTGTTAGCGCTCAATTCAAGATTCAAATTTCTTGCCACTTTGTTGGCAAATCAGAAGCCGGTATCCCCAAATAAGACCACCATTAGCCAGTCCCAGTTCTATTGCCTGATGATACAAGCTCCTCCATGATACAAAATATTACACGCCTACTTAAATCTGTGTTTGTGCTAAAACATTAATGATCATCAACACGACACTACATTGAATAGTATCTATTACAGCAGTATAATGAACGATTCTGCAATAACAAATGATACAGCATAGAACACACCAAAGAAAACAATTTTGATAATACCTAATAATTAATTGTCAACAATCAAACTACTTGCACCTGATAAATTAAGAGAAAAAACCCAGATATGAAATAACAAATCAAAAAATGCATAAAATAACCCACCATCCCAGGAAATAATTGAATAACCGCAGGGTCAGAAGAAGGACCAAGAAAAAGCAATAGGTTTTTTTCCGAAGATCAGAACAAATATCTTTAAATGGCGTCCTGGGGAGTACTGATGCAAATTTTCAAGTCTATCGGTATAACAGTACGGCCAGGAGCACTGGAAAAAATCCAGACACGAATATGAAAGAAAAAAAAAGGGGATGGAACCTTTTAGCCATTTTTGATGACTGGTTGATCAACGTTGAGACTTCCAAATCCCGAATCAACGTAAATCAGCGAATTCCAACAGAATCCATACATATGATATTTAGCAACCTGCTATCGTACTCTGTCACACCAAGGAACATGAGAGACGTAGTAAAAAAGAATTTCAAGTTTTGATGACGCAGTGAAAATGCTGAATGCAAGGAATAATGAAATTGTATGGAGTAATAAAACAGGTAAGAAAATCCCTTTGTGATCAACAGAATGTAGCTTTCTAAGCTCACTACGGAGAAAATGTCTGTTTCATTTGTGTATAAAATACTGCATGTATCCATATAATTCATAAATAACATCTGTGACGGCATGGGTGAACTAGTGAACCTTACAATTGCAAATGATAAAATCTTGGAATTATCTGATCTACTTCCTAGACGAGACACTTGCATAATTCCCTGTAGTGCCAAAGAGTGGTGTTAGAACCCGAGTAATAAAAACGTTTCCAACTGTTTTACGCTCAGAGCAGGCAGTCTTTCCAGATTTAAAAGATTATAATATTATTTCAGTCTTCCAATCATTTTCCCATATCTATCTTTGCGCCTTACAAAACTTCGCTTGCTGAACGTACATGGCAATCTTGTATTATGTGCTACAGAGAACCAATACTTCCTGAACTTTTTCGTCCATTACACCACCATATAATTTGCTGTCCACTGTTTCACATGTGATATCTTGGGATCTACGTCTCAAGTCACGATGTCTAGCAATTGTCTGACATTCTTTCAACATGGCCAGCCCTCTGACATTCTAGTTTTCTTATAGATTATGCGATAACTCTAATACAATGTGATGTGTTCGTGTTGAGTAGGATTTGTGTCCCTGAACGTATTGTGCTATTCCTAAATTCCAAGGGATTAACTTTTGTTAACACGTTTACTTCAATGTTGGATACTGCAGTAAAATAATCACGGAATAGACGCACATGTTACACGACGCGAATGTGCCTCGAGTCGCAGCGAACGGATGAAAAATAATTAACAGCAGTGTTTACGAAAGATATAATACTGCACTAGAATGTCAACCCTGATAAGTTGAAAAATCTAAGGTTTTCTAAATTAAAATTCAATAATTAACTCTGAAGAATCCCCGTTGAGAAAAAAAAGCCGATTCCCAGGTCAGTCTAGGTTATGAAATTGCCACAACGAGACACAATCTACGGTTGCTGCATAAATACAGTTGTAATATTGATAAACTACTCTTAGATAATATGAATGGCAGGAGAATTAGTAATTTGACACTTATTATTCTCTTGTTTTTTTATCGATATACTCTTTCTACAGCGTGACACCAAAAATAAACCACATGAAACTGGATGAAAAAATTTGGAAGTAAAAATGATACATATATTTTGTATATCACCTCTGGCTTTTTAATATGTGATGAAATTGTTGTATATGTTCTTGAAAATTAATGCTTTTCTTTATAGTATATTTAGATCGTGCAGTACCATTGAGTTTCATCGTCGCCCTCATCATAATCATCATCATCATCACCATCAACCTTTTACCGTTCATTGTTGAACATAGACAATCTCCAAGTTTCACCAGACCTCTGTATCGAGTGTGTCACGGAGCCAATACTCTTCTGATTCGTCTAGTTCTTTATTTCATTTTCTTTCAGGCACAGTTTCGTGTATGATCTATTAGGATCCACGTTTACTTGTTTATTGTCCTTTGAAAGAAGGAGAGTGTTTTACTATTTTGTTTTGCAGTGCTCTTTATATATTTTGCAATTGTTTCCTTTGTTAATTTTGAACAGCCTTTTTGCAGATAGACTATGTTTATATTTTGGTTTCTGAAGGTACAGCTGTCGTCAAAACTTGAACACACATCTGAAAACCTGTCTATCATGGGCATTGCATGAACCACTACGCATATTAAATAAGATGGTGTAAAAAATAGCTCAAAAATAGGGAAAAACAGTTTTCGAACAAAAATGTATAGATGTCTGATTCTCAGAACTGGTACTCATTGAATTGTTGCACGTTGAAGTCGGTATTTGGAAAACCTTTTGGAGGAAAAGATGACTTTTCAGTTTGAACATTAATATTCACGTGCCCACGACGGCAAATCAGTAAAAATCAATTTTATGCAGAGTTTCATCAAGGTATAAAAATGGTCTTATTCCAATAGCTCTCACCCGTCTTCTTTTACTGCAATCAAGATATGCTGCCCCTCAGAATCCCCAGGACCAAGTTTGTTCCACTTGTGCTGTGTCCCATGCAGAGATGGGAGAATTTTGATCCTAGTGGAAAGGTCGAATGTTGAACTCTTAATCTTTTGCTGACAATTATCAATGAGTTTTTCTATTTATTTATATATCTTTTGTCTTCCTGGGGGAAACCACGTTGTGAAATAAAACGGAGCATCCGAAATTTGAAAATTAAGCAGTAGCAGTATTGTGAATTACCAACAGGCAAATAGCATGCCAATAATTCGCTGAAGATATTTAAATGATTCGGTATCTCAGTCATATTGTACGTGGTCTGCCTTCACGGCAACCCCCAATCAATGTATATAAGGAAAATAGGACAAGAGAAATTACTTATAAAATTGTATCTTGCTTAGAAAATTTAAACTATTTTTGTCATCGTTTTAGTTGAAAATCTAAATAAAAATGCAATTTCCGAATGAATATGACACAAACAAAACTAAAACAACAGAAAACCATCGTCACTCCTGAAAACACAGGTACAGTTGGGGAATGATAATTGTGAAAACCCCTCTTAAAAAAACACTGAAAATTTTAGGTATAGAAACGTATAGCTCTAAGATTTTCAGAAAAGTTTTTTCCATGGAATCATCAAAAAATATAATTAGATAAAAATGCTTTCCACTGGTAAGAGTATTTTGGTTAATTCTCGTGGTTCAAGTAAGAAGTATGTTATTAATTATAGAGTGTTGTAGTTAGCCCCATGCCAAATTTCTCCTGTTAACCAGACTTGGCACAAGCTAAAGTGACTGCTAATCTTTAGAATTTTCTGTCAGAGTAACCGTGTCTTAGATGGAATGCCCTACAAGGTGCAACTGAGCTGCAATTCACTCTTAGTGTTCATGGTTCTCATTGAGGCATCATCTCGAACTGCATATTAACACACTTAACCCAAACTAGGTATTGGTTCTCCAATTTTTGTATTTATTGCTATTCAACGATGGACCTGGCTGTAGAGCAGAGAATCTGGTTCAAACTTTGAAAAAAAAAGCAGTGATTTAAACTTACAATTTGTTCGTGGATCAATTTGATCCACCTGTGAAATAGAACTAAAGTCGGAAAATAGCGATAAGATTCAATACAATTAGGATATTCAACTGGAACCAACCTCATCTGGTTTACAAATACTAAGTGCATGATTTCATTTCTCAACTTTGCGATTGCCTGAGCAGATTTTCCGCGACACATGCAGTCCGAGTACTTTTGATCCAACGCGGTAAACAATGAATTTCTTCTTCAGTATATTTGTTTAGATGGACTGCCTCGGTAGATTTCAATTATTATTGCTTCGATGCTAAAACCGTGGCTCAACTTGGACATTTGGTCTCACAATGGACATCCCTGTCCATTAAACAAACGGAAGCCGGAGCGTTCTAACCGATTCAAACTAACAGCAGCACCAGAAAATTAAGAAAATAACCTTTGTTAACAATTCTAGCGAGTATTTTTCTCAAGATGTGCCCTCAGAGGTAAACGGTTAATTTAGTGTTCAAACAACGCAATTGATAAGAATGATCTGCCAGTAGTGTTAACGGGGATTCATTTATTGACAAAGAATTCATTTACATGAAATAGAAAAAGAAAAGGGATTGGATTCCGAGTGTTGGAAGAAAATACGGGAAATAAATGGATATTTCTAATGGAATAAACATGAGGACGAGGCAAGAAGAATTGGATGACATATGCAGTGGAAGAAAAAATCCCTGAAGAAATAAAATGAATGATGGCATCAAATGGAAACAAATGTTCATTGGAACAGATTATTATTCATTATCTTTATTAAAACAAATCGGAAATAGGAAACAAACAAACGCATACACACACACACAAACACACACACACATATATATATATACGTGATACGTATGTATACGCATGTATTGGAATCTATGTAGCTCTATTTTATCCGTGGCATTTTGTCTTCATATATCTATATATAGGTGTATATACATTCATACATCTGAACACATATTACTTGTTATACATGTATATATACCGTTTGTTTATCTCTTCATAAATGTTTCATATACAAATGAATGCATTCATTTTTATAAATCGTTTTCTCTCAATACATATATATATATGTATGTGTGAGTGTGTGTGTATGTGTGTGTGTGTATACGGTGCCTACCATAAGTATTTGAACAAATAGAGATTTAGTTTGCATGGCTTGGTTGCAAGAGTTGAAAAAAAGTTTTTTACAGAAGATTTGACTAATATTTTTCAAGTTGAGGCATGTATTCTGTGCTTACTTCCTGGTTTTAAACGCTATAATCAGGAAAAATGATAAATAATTGAATTTTATTGTCAAAATGAATATTGTTTTCTATCTTGCTAAATCTAGTACCAGTTTGATGAATCGTCTCAATCTAAAGAAATGAGTGAATAGGAATAAATCAATCATTGGGAGAAAAGTGATTGTTCTAATACCTACTAGGCATATATTGGAACTAATTTTGTTTCAATATAACACGCATGCACATTTTCCCATTCTTTCTCTCTCTCCCTCTCTCTTTATATTTATATATATATATATATATATATATATATGTGTGTGTGATTATGTGTGTGTGTGTGTGTGTGTGTGTGTGTGTGTGTGTGTACAGGCTGATACCCAAATAGACTGAGGATTGGGTGGGCTATATTTCTTGAAATTGCTGGGCCAAAATTTATTTATTGTTGTATTAACTATCGACGGATAACTTTAAGCAAATCTGGGAAAAATTGAGTTATATATATATACATAATTCAGACTCTCACCTGAAACAAACTGATCCAGTATGGAAGTCGATGTCCTGATGTCTTCAAAACAATTGTGCTGCCGTTTTATCTATTCATTTTCATTTCTAACGTGTCTATGGGCATCTGGCATATCGGTAGACTTAGTCTGGAGGTATTTACTTTGAGTAGTTATGAAAGAAAACATCTTGGAAGACATGACAAGCATTATTATTAGTCTAATATTGGTTAGTTTACTTCTGAGTCTTTATCCAAACTTTTCGTCTGCATTTTTCGGTTTCAAAGATTTTCAGTGAGACCTTCTATGACGTCAGTAAATCTAAACCTAGTATTTATTGGAGATTCCGTGAAAACGATCGACTTAGACGTTATCGTCTTTTTCTTTTTCGAGTAGCGATCAATACTTCTCACCACTTGCGTAGAAAAGAGATTTAAAAAAAAATCAGTGTCATCGGTGATTGCTTTTACTACATCATCCCTTTCAAAATTCAAATTATGTGCTGTCCGATGAATGCATTTTTCATCTCTCATAGCTGCAGATTCTTTGCTCGAAGACCGTTTTAAACTCGTGCCATTATGTTTCCGCTATTGTACGCCAGGCCCCTATACTTTTTGACATCAATCTTGTATTTTTTATTTTTTAACAATCTTTTGATAATTTCAAGCCCCAATGTAGTGTAATCATGTACAGCAGAAAATTCCACAAGCAATTCATATACCTTTCTGTCAAACTATCAGAAGGCCCGTTAGAAAAACAGAACAAAACAACTCAAACAAATCAATAAAATCTCAGGATATTTACGTTCAAAACAATTATGTAAAAATAGCAATAAGCGTATCAGATGGATAAAGATTATATTCATGGAATATATTGAAATATTCCATTACTTTATTCATATCATCCATGAAAAATAAATATGTAATTAACCTTTGAACAAAAAAGCAAGATGAATTATGTGAGAAAAAATAGCAGCCATTTGGAAATGTTGAATATGATATCGAATAAAGTCATTGAGCAGCTTTGTTATAACAGCAATGCAGCTGAATGTACGAACCATCTTTAAATACATTTATACATTTAGATTAGCTCTCGGGACTGTCACATACAAATAAAACCTTCTTTTAAAAGAACTAAGACAAGCTTACTCCAACTTAATCATCATCAGTTTTTCGAGGTCCGTCGTTAGACAGAGACTTTCCCAGGAATTGCCACATCTCTATTGTAGGCCTTGCAGAGCCAATATTTCTGAATTTCTCTAGCTCGTCTCTCCATCTAACTTTCGGCTGGCGTCAGTTGCGCATATCACTGTGGATCCATACTGTGAGTCATGATGTCAGTCGGTCGTCTGCCATTCTTGCAACATAACCAGCCCATTGCCATTTGAGTTTACTAATAGATTCTATGTTATCTTGGACTCTCAATGCGAGGTTGAGCGTGATTATTCCTTGTGTACGTTGCATGCTTTCCAATTTGCAAGTCAGTCTCTTGGTTAAGTTTCTTGTTCCAGCTCCACAAGTGACTATCGGGTGGATGCATAATGTGATTTGTCTTCTGTTTAGGGCTAAAGAGATTTTCATGTTCTCGAAGGATTAGCTTGCTCTGCCAAGGACTTTGCTGTCCTCGAGTAATTTTTCGTTCGATTTCTTCTTCTTTTAAGGGTTTAATGGAAATTCGTTGTCTTAGGTGGATGTAGTGGTCTATTTTCCCCAGTTATGAGTCGTCGAAATTGTCTTATCTAATAATTCCCGTACTATTCTCTTCATAATGAAACCACGTGTTGGTCACCCCGAAGCTCCAAATATCCACAGTAATCGATCAATTTTCAATTTACTTGACTCAGCCATGATAATGCACTAAGGTATCAATTCGAATAAATGTTCCTTTCAGAACTTGAAGTGAATATTTATTTGGCCTGAGGCATCAAATGTAGTGTAGCCCTTCTCAGTGAGAGGTGCTATTGTCTCCTGAGGATCAGAAGATGAGATGGGGTGTTGCTATATTTGAGAATAGCCAAAAACAGGTGATAAGTGAATGAAGGTTGAGAAACTTTGATTTAGATTCATCTGATATATTTTAACTTAGTTCTGGCAATTTAGTGAATATGATAGTATTAATAGAAGAAACAGATCGTCAAAATTGATATAATTTAGGAGAAATAGAAACATTTTTGAATTTGTGTCCCTTGAATTTTTTCACATTGTCCCATGTGCTGCTTTTGTATACATATAATTATACAAATAAATAGAATGACAGTTCGATCTTCGAAATTAATATGTACATGTTCATAGTTAATTGGGCACCATACATAATCAAATTACAAGGATGATGATAACTGTATAAACAGTTGAATGTATGTATAGACACCCATATACAATTGGTCTATATATTTTCTCATACTCTATTTATACGCATGTTTATGAGTGTGTTCATATATATGAATACATACATATATATGTATATGATATACATATATATGTATATATATGTGTGTGTGTGTTTGTGTGTGTTTGTGTGTGTGTGTGTGTGAGTATGTATTAGAGATGTGGACATGATTGATCCGACCGAATGAATCATAAATTGCGCTGTATTATCTGAAACCTATCTGAAATAATTTCCTGTCGTTATACAGTTGATATTTAAGGTTCGATTCCTACAGCAACCCAATTTAATTGCTTATTCTACCAATTTAATTTTTTCCATTTGAATGATATATTAATCGTCTAACGACGACAAATCATTTCAGATAAGTTTATTATATAATACAGCGTAATTTATAGTTAACATCAATGCTCTTCTATAAGAATTGAGCACTCTGGTGGATGAGGGATTTCTGTGTAATTTAAAATATACCGCTTAAATTCAGCCTTACTGCCTGTCCAGAGGTAGGATATCGGCCTACGGGTCTTAAGTGGAAATTTCAATTCTGCCTCGCAGTACTGGATGTGATAATGGAAAGTCTATAGCCACATTGAAGAGATGTAATACATCGAAACAGCTGCCTGTGGATGACACAATAATATATATATATATATAGAAAGAGAGAGAGAGTGTGTGCATATATATATATACATATATGCACACATAAACATATTTAAAACATGTCATCCCTATTCAGCATCTCGACAAAATGGCAGCAGACCCCAATAGCCAGCTTGCATCTACTACAGCAATCCTGACGAACCAACTACTTTGAAGCCGTGTTCCTATCTAAACCACTTTGGTGAGCCAAAGGACAGGACATTAGTTCCGAGACAAGCTAATTTCACAGAAAACTTCATCGCTCGTGCTGGTGGGCGATTCCCAACACAAAGCCTCTCCACAGTCTTACTGTTGTAAAAAGTCAATCAAAAATCTTTTTCCGTAAAGCAGAGCCATTCACTCGTAGATATATATATATATGTCAAAAAATTACACAAACATGCACACACACACACGTATATATATATATATATATATATATATATATATATATATATATATATATATATATATATATATATGCATAAGAATATAAAAGTATATATTAAGTTTATAGCATTTTGAACATAATTGTGTTATCCAAAAGCAGTTATGCTGATAAATTTTTTCTAGCGGTTGGAAAAAAAAAGTTCTAAAGTGCTTCTTGTGTCGATTTCTCATCATAGCAACATAATTCTCTCGAAGTGGATAGAATGGAAAGAATAATGGATTCTTAGAGATGTTCACTTATTCATAATTCAAAAGAAGATGCCTTCAAATATCAAGAATATATCCTAAACTTCCCTTGATAAATCCATTTTACTGGAGCTTCGTCGAATTTCCCCTCCTTCTATTCTTCTGATTGGGTTGTGATACAGATATATATATTAAAGACATTAAGAAAGACTTGATGATACATTATTTATCTCAGATAGATTTATAAAGTACGCTTACATCAGTGAAACAGAAGTGTTCCTAAAAATTCAAGTTTATTTAATGAAAGTTCTCCATTCCCCTAATGTCGAATTTGGAAGATTATGTTTTATACATGTAGATCATTGATATATCTCTTATTAATTCTGCATTATACGCTGAATATACATAAATATATCATACGTGAAATCTATTCATACTCTCAACGTATAATTAGGAATATTTTGAATAAATATATATGTATATGAATATCATTTGGTAAATACCAAAATTGTTGAAAGAGATGACAACTACTTGAGAGTACTCAAAGAAACTGCTTTCCAATGATGTATGATTTTTCTCCCTTCTCAAGACGTAAATATGTACAGATCGTGCAAAAAAGCGTCTGTATATTCAGTCAGTGGTCAGTCAATTTTCTGTTGGACACAATTTCGTCAAGAGATTATGTACAAAATCATGTCCAACAACAGATGCTATATATATATATATATATATATATATATATATATACATACTCACACTTACTTTTTACTCTCTCTTCTTCTCCCTCTTCTCTCTACACAAACACACGCATACACACACACACACACGCACACGCACATGCACGCACACACACACACATATATATATATATATATACATATAGCGAGAGAGAGAGAGAGAGAGAGAGAGAGAGAGAGAGAGAGAGAGAGAGAGAGAAAGAGATGGTGGCCTCGACATCTCAAGATTTTCATGTAGTCCCTGATACTATTCCTCCACATCCCGTACACTGTGGCAAAACACATTGTCCTGTTGAGATAAATTATTGTCCAAATTCAGCAGGAAGGGAGATTTATCAGACTATGAAACCCCTACAAGGTCTCAGTAAAACCAAATGAATATGCTTATAGCGATGGACATCGGTCAGCATTGGTATTCTGACCGGCCAGCAACTATGCTACCCTTTAAGAAAGAAGGATCATCATACAAATCCTTATTTTCACTGTGATTACACCTTCGATTTGTACCACATTAACCTTTGCCGTTTCCTAGTAATTGGCAGCAAAGCCTTTGTTCACTTTTAGCACCGTTAAGTCATGGCCTCCCTCTCTTTTGTTGGTGGTTGGTCATTTTCCTAATGACCAGTGTCCACCACAACTAACGTGATGAATCAGTTTCAGAAAACCCTCTGACCTCATCCTCTGGCATTAAGGATCCCATCTGATCCAAAGGCTCTCAAAGTCACTTGCTCATGCTTGCAATGTTCAAAACATCAAAATGAAGGACTAAAAGTAAGTTTCCTGCTTATATACTGACCATGAGATGGGAAATTATCACAAAAGAAGCTGTACTTCGTTCAACATGTCACTCGCTATGAGATTTCCACTCACCAGTATATATATATATATATATATATATGTACGAAACTCAAACCATCAAGAGATGCTATTTTTTGTTTTCACACACACACACACACACACACACACACACACACATATATATATATATATATATATGGAAATGATCCATTACTCTTGATAAATGTTATTCATTTCTATCTCCTGCAAACATTTCAAAGTGTTTTTGAGATAGGGACACTGGTCAACGGTTTGGTTGGTCACATTTTTGACGGATCGGTCATGGGAAGCATGAACATTGGGCATCGGTCAGTTACCATTCTCGTTATCCGTTCCAACCATTCTATGCCCTGGTGCTGAATATATGGACTTACTGCGCACGAACAATTTTCTCTTTTTCCTTCATCGCCTGTTGAGCATTCCAGAAATTTTGATTTGTTTTACAGATTTGGATTCTCACTAATGAGGAATTGACATAAGCACTGAACAATGGATTCGAAATAGACTGTGTGAACACTGATTTTTTCAAAAGTTGTTGATACTGTCACTTGATTGATCGATAAACCCCGCACTTACGGGATATGTTAGATCATCGATTTGATAAAATCATTCTTGATGAACGGTCAGGGAAGCGTAGCAGTGAGTTGGTCAGACAAAGTGCTTTCAAGAATGGCATAAGGATTCGAATTCAGCATCATATCGTTTTCCATCTCTATTAATGACTTACTATCCCGGTTGTTTTAAAGACTACTATTATATATAGATGATGTCACAATTATATTGAAAAAATATGAAATAGAAAAGCCCTGATTCACTACAGGGTGATCTCCGCAGTATGTATGGGCATATAATGGCAACAAAGATTCTACCCGGAAAAAAATATGCGACTATGTCTACCAAAAGAGAAAATATCGAAATAATATCATATAGCTGTTGCTGTGAAGGGTCATGCCTTGTCAGTTGAGTGGTATGTGACATATACTTTCAACGTGATTGGAAGGACCCGGTTCAACCTAACAAAATGATGCTAAAAACACCTCATTGTCTTCGTCGGCTTGCTGTTTGCCTTCAGTGCATCCTCACGTGATTGATTTCTCAGATGAACGTTGTCCTTCGGTCCAAGTTCCACAAAAATCGAGATTCATCGGACCAGACTACCTTCAATGTCACAAAGTCCGGTTTCGACATTCGCAAAAGAATACAACATTCGAATGAACAAGGTAGAGAAGTTGGGAGGAGAAAGAGATATTGGAGTGGTTGTAGATGAGACGATGAACATATACTAAACCAATAGAAGATGGCCAACAATGAGATGGGTGCTATTCTGAGGATCTGTGATATCCATGATAGAGAGGCCTTGCGAATCTTGGGGAAGGTCTATGTCTAACAACGGACGCTAATAAAGTGATGCTGCTGTTGATGAATGATCGAATTTTTCTGCCGTTGTGTAAGGGGCTGGTTTGTTCTTATATGGAAACAACAGTAAGTGTCTGAAGGTCTTATATTCATGAAATCATCAATGTGTTTGATATAGTACAGTAGAGAGCTGCAACAATGACCCAGGTCATTGAAAGGAAACATTTGAAGGAAGAGATAGATCACTGACTTTATCTTAACTCAGATGGAGGATATTGAGGATAGACATGATTGGAAAATTCGAAACCATGTGCGGAATATTCAGAGCTGCATGTCCACCAAAAGTGGAATTAAAACAAAACCAGACAAGACAAGGGAAAATTCACCTAAGATGAAGAGATGTAAAACGGAGAAGAACAAAGAACAGCTTCACACTGCGCATAGCATCAATTTGGAACAGCATCCCTAGAGATGTAGCGACAGCCTAAAGTGTGAACATATTTAAGGCTAAGATGGATGATCTATTGAAGGATCAGGCCATTTATTATAACAACGAAGCTAAGATTACATGTGTATCAAGTAAAGGAGTCACCTATCCCAGCTGAAAGGATATGACATTGGTGCTTGTGTAAAATATATAATCTAATCAAAATCCATTCTTATTTCCAGTTCTTATCCGAGAACAACTAATATAGATATATCTTGGTACAAGTCAATCAGATTGGATAGTAATTATTTCAGGGTTCAAACTCTGAATCTTCCACCAGTTACGTTGGTCTCTGTGGGAGTTTTAGAAAATTAAGTTGTGAACTAACGTATTTCTGGTTCAGATCTCTGTAAAATTCACCAGTCGTGCTGCTCTCTTCAGGGTTTTGATAATGGAATTGTGAGAGAACATATATTTGGGTTCAGACTCTATATATTTCAGCAGCCATGCTGGTCTCTTCAGGGCTTTTGAAATAATGGAATTGTGAGCAAACGTATTTGTGGGTTCGGATTCTATATATTTCTCCAGTCGTGCTGGGCTCTCCAGGAGTTTTGAAATAATGGAATTTTACGCTAATGTATTTTTGCAACGAAATCATTGATTTTTCACGATGAACATTGTTAAGGGAGATAATTCCTAAAAAAAAGAAACAGCAGTGTTGCTGATTACTTTATCTTACTCAACCGCTTGCATTCTGAACCAAATGAAACCTCACAAACATTTTGCAAGTAAATATGATGTACATATTCTTGCTTGTATTTTGCTTCTGTTTCAGTATTCTCATCAAAAGCTTTCGTTTTTTATGACGTATAATTGTCGTCTCTGTTTTAAAAATTATTCTCTGTTTCTGTATTATATTGGGATAGCATTGTACGATTAGGCACTTGATTCCTCTTTGAATCTCGGATTAATCCCATGGTTTCAATGTTAGGGAAATAAGTTGTATAATCTAAACATTAACTTCAGACACTGAAACCCTGAGATTTGTCAAAGAATCAGTATGGATCGAAGCATTCACCAGTACAGCACGATTTCAATATGATACAAACTAAAAAATTAAAAGGACAAATAAAAAGGTTTTACGTGATTCTTCTATGCGAAAACATGTCTCCATAGATTGTGTGTTAGACTCAAGAAAAGCAGAAAACATAAGATAAAGGAAAACTAGTATTAATACGTTTATTGATTTCCATATTTCCATATTGAAACCGTTTTTCGGACTTCAAAATGTTTCCTAAAGCTCGTAGATGATGTATTTTACGACTGTTAATATTTACACACAATAAAGTGCTCGTTGAATTTCAAAGACAGGTCCCCCTTTCCCTGACATCAATGTGGTAGAAAGCCGAATTTCTTCATGAATTTACATTTTTTTTTGCTGGGTAACCTTTCTGGAATATGTAAATCATTGATGTTTGCTGTATTTTTTGTTTGTTTAACATACTTTGATAAAGCATTTTTTCTTATATGCAATTTACGATTAAGTATTAAATTGAATACATTTCTGATTTCTTTAAAAGATATTGATTGACATTTCCCCATTAACCTATAATAAATACCTAGCAAAGATTGTAGTGAATCAATTGAAACGCTAATTGCGAAATCTGCAACACACATAAGTATTATATCAAATCTGATATATAGACACTATCTTAAGATCACACAGATAATTGTAATTCAAATGATAATATCATCATATATTTTACCACTATTATTCTTCACAGTTTTATAAACTGAAGTCCCCATCTTGATTGTTACTGTCATTATGATAAAGGCTGTTGTATTCTCCGGCATTTTTGGTGGTTGTCGTACTAGGTGGAAATTTCGAGACAAACACTTCATTGAAGCCTGAAAATGGATTGATTTTCATCCCGTTGTCCATATATTGTGTAAATTAATTCCTCCTAATTAATTTGTCCCTATAGATTCATTTCTTGGTATGTTGAAGTGAGTGACACCACTTCAGGTGCTGGTCACCGCTGTTTTCATTGCAAAAACCTATTGTGAAATGTGAAGCCCAGACAAGGTCACCTGTTACCCTGGCAAGCGTAAATGCATTTATGATTCATGCCGTTTTTGTGCCTTCTACTGAACAGGATTGTGATAATTTTGCTGCCTGGGAATAGGGGACTGTAAGGCAAATACCAGCATTTTTCTAATGAAAATATTCAATGTGTTCAATTCTATGCTCGGTTTGCTTGAAAGTTTATTGCCGATCCTATTGAGAAGGCTGTAAATCACAGTGACTGGTATTTTTCACTTTAATTACGAAGGCAATGGCATTAATCCTGATAAACTAGTATAAAGTAGTGATAAGTTCCCGTTTAAAAAATTCCCACCAAATGCTGCGCTCTCGACGGATGACGTAGATTTAAGACGATTTTTGTTTTGAAATTGTACAGAATTCACGAAGCCTACTCGCACAGCATTGAAAAGATCAAACTAGTAGAGAATGTGGCCTGTTTAACATCAGCTATAATCATATTGAATACAATCAAGCGCCTTATCTGCCTTCCATTTGGTGAAAAGTGAGATGGATTCATGCCTTTTCGAACAGTGTTAATGTAAATGTTAATAGTCTCGGTTGGGGTTTGAACTCCAATAATCGATCTTATTGTCTACACCAGGGTTTCCAAACATTTTCACCTTATTGCGTTTTAGAATTTAAAAGACCATCAGCTGCCGCACTCTTTTCAGTTCAACATTCGCCTTTTTTGTGATGATGTTGCCCGTTGAAGATTACCGTTACACGCTAATGTTTTTAGCCAAATACTTACATCAAGTTGCTTAACATCTCATCCTTTGAAAAGCACATTACATTCCATTATATGATGTCTCATCTGAAACTGAGCCAAGTAAATTTCATATTGGACAGTTAACAGACGATATTTGACGTTCAAAATAGCCTATACGTGCCCATTTAATGAAATGACAACAACGATTCAAACAATTTTTATCAAAACATAATTTTGTAATTCACCAAAGATGAGTAGAGTCCTTTCATTTCTCTATTTGATGTATTTTATGAAGAAAACTAGATTTGCATTCGACCATCTATCATCCCTGCAGCTTAACTTTCGCCCCATCAGGTGCAATATTGCCCCCTGCTACGTGAATAATTGGTCTATGCCTTCAACATTTGGGCCACTTGCACTAGAGAATATCGGAATTCATTTATCATTTATTCCCTTTACATTTGACTTGGAGAGACTTTTGTCTCCCTGGAGTTTTCACGTTTCTGAATCATCTTAGCGAGAGGAGTTAAGAGCAATGGAAAGTAATCCAATATTTACCAGGCAATGGACAATTCTTTTATAACCTTTTCACTCGTTTGGACCCCTTCAGATTTTCTTAGTAATGTTATTCCAATATCGGTGAGATGGTAACGAGCCTGAATGCATTCAGATGGAAATATTTTTCATGTCATCACCCTGACACGACATAATGGATTTCTGGGAAGAAAATTGAGAGTAACATCTTCAATGCTATGGTTGACGATGGCTTATCAGGGGAGATAACTCATCGAGATTCCTATATCTGAAGCCTGTTCTGTGAATTATTGATGAGTGTTTAGAGTAAGTATGGGAACGTTAGCGATAAAGAAGGGAGAAGTCAAACTGTAAAAAATGAAGACTGATTAAGTTCAGTAATATAGAAATGCGTTTCTTTTGAGCATCCATATTTCTAATCACGAAAGCAGAATATTGTAATTATTTCGAAGGATATCCGAAGTGTTTTTGTCAAGGGAATAGATTAAGTCCCTTTTTTTCCGTTTCTTCTCCCTAATGGTTTTATGTAATCCTGCATTTGAGCACTAGAAGTTGAAGATGGAGAGAAGAATAAAAAAAAATAGATCGAGGAATGAATGATTAAAACATCATGTAAGAAAGGCTAAGAAATACAGAAACAATAAGTTGAAGGTAATTGCAGTAAAATATTCATCTATCCGTGTATTTATCTATCTATGTTCACTTCTAGCTCAATCCGTCTCACTGTCCCCCCCTCTCTCTATAAATCAATCTATATCAATTTATCTGTATTGATATATTTATCTGATTTGTGTTCATACTGTATTCCAATCTATCTATCTATATTAATTTCTATCTATCTATTTATCTCTCAATCAATCTATCAATCAATCTATCTATCCCCAACTCACCCCCTTATCTCTCCTCACCCCTCTCTGTCCTCAAACTTTCACTTTATATATATATATATATGTATATATATATATATATTTGTATATATATATATATATGTGTGTATATATATATATGCATATATATATATATATGCATATATATATATATATATATATATATATATATATATATATATATATATATATATATATATATATATTTGGGAAATGGAAATATTTTGTCTGACAGAATGAATTATAAAATGTGTTGTACTATGTATAAGATTATTTGAGATGGTCTCCCTTTGTTGCACGGTTGAAATTACCATAGATGATATAAATGATTTAAGCAACTGAAGAAAATGGGACTGTTGCAAGGATCAAATCTGCCACTGATGTCCTCACCACTGAGCTAAGCAGCCACCGGTAATTCAAAAGCAAGAACAAACAGATATTTTGGCCATGATATAATAACCGTGTAACGATCGGAGATCATCTGAAATAAATTTCCCGATAAAATAACGCTATTTATACTTCACACACACACTCACCCAGACAGACAGACAGACACGGACAGACAGGCAGACGGACACACACATGCATATAAGATATACTTATGTTTGTTTCTCTTTCTTCATCCCTTCCTTCTTCCCTCTCTCGCCCTCTCACTTCTATCCCTTTCTTGCATTCCCTCTGTATCTTCCCTTCTCCTGCTCTCTCTCTCTATCTCTATATATCCCAATATACACGTTCATTTTGTATCTATATCTCTGTTCTCCTCTGTATATATATATAATTTCATCTATATCTCTCTTTCTCTCTTTCCTTGTTTATGCATGTATGTACGAACGTACATATATATATATGTGTGTGTGGGGTGTGGAACTTAATTGGAATTTATCTATTTTTCCCTTTCTCTTTCTGCCTTACTTTGTTTATTGCTCATTATCGATGTATTCATCTTTCTCTATCTGTCAATCTCTATTGATATCAATATCTATATATCCATCTGTCATCCTGCTATCTTTTCATATGTATCTATTTATGTATTTTTTTTTACTTACCTATTTATCAATCATCTTATCTATTATGTTCATACCTACCTATTTATTTTCATGCCCATCCTCTTACACACACACACACACATATATATATATATATATATATATGTATATATATATGTATATATATGTATATATATATATATATATATATATATATATATATATATATATATATATATATATATATATATACACGTTTATCTATTGACATGTTTATTTATCTATGATATATTTGTAGAGGTTTGAGTTTTTGAGAACTAAAGTACTTGAAACGAAAATGCTCCTAGGTTCCATCCTTCTAAATTAATTTCGTGGGAATAAATCAAATACAGAATTTTCGATCTTTGCTCCTGGGTTTTAACAGCAGGTGCTTGATGAGTTTTCCTCATTTCAAGAAAATCGCAGAAAATAGTTGCTTTAAAAAATATGTCACCAAAAGCTAAGATATGTATTTGAAACTCATGCATCTGAAAGAAAACGTCACAAAGGATATGTCAACAAAATAACTACTACAAGAGGCAAAGGGACAAAAAAAAAGGCTAGAATGAGCGGGGGAAGGGGATCATTAATCGATACATACATAAATAAGGACATCAACAGGCTATTGTAAAACAAGTTTAAAAAAAAAAAAAATAAAGGTTAGGTGGGAAAAATACCCCTAGCCCCAACATGTAACCATAACCCTATCCATAATAATTAAACTTAGCATTATATTTCAACCTAACCTCAACCTTAACCTTCACATCAATCTTAACAAATAGTTGTTTGGAGACTTATTACTCTTTGGTTTATAGGCATCATTCTCCCGATCAACGTCCGCTTTTTGACATTGATCTTCCCACAGATTTGCCGAACCCCTCCTTCATGGGCGTTGCAGAGACAATAATTTCTGTACTTGACTAGTTCGTTACGCTGTCGCACTTTTTCTGGTTACAATTTCAGCTATTATCTCTAGGGATCCCAATTGTCTGCAACATTGCCCGTCCACTTAAATTTTCTCGTCGTTTTTAAGGAATCTCTGACAATTTTTGTTCTCTTAAGTAATGTGACGTGTTACCTACGTGATGTTGAGTATGATTCTTACTTGTGTATGTTGCAAAATTCTCCGTTTGAGGGACAACATTTCTGCTAGTTCATATCTTTCAGCTCCTTGGGAGGGATATATCAGTTCTATATCCCTTTTATTAGGACATAGGATTTTCAAGCTCTTGAAGATTGAACCAACTCTTCCGAAAATTTTCCAACTCAGAGTTATTGTTTGCTTGATTCATTTTTCCCCTGAGGATTCCATGGATAACCGTTGAATTAGGTAGATGTAGTAGCCTATTTCCTTCAGTTTTGCATTTTCGATTTTTATTGAAAAGCTTACAACATTTTCAGATTTCAGATTTCAAGATTTCAAGAAGAAAACCATTCTTCACTCTTCACAGAGAGACTTGCCAGACTGAAAATCAAAACGAACAAATGAATTGATCCAGAAACACACCAATTGGCAGACGGGTTGGGATATCTAGAATGAAAATCGATAATCGGCCCCGTGAGTCGTTATTAATAAAATAATAACTTAATAGTACAACCAGTTTACGGGATTAGCAATTGAAGGCTTGTGGTAATTTATTCTTCTCACAATTCGAATGCAGTTGATTCATCGGATAACAATTGTAGATCTAACCCAATCCTTGGTAATCATATTTCCTGTAAAGTGGCATTCGTATTGACTCAGGTTTGTTTCTATACATTTATGCGTCCCATGCAAGTTCTTTTCCGCTAGTTGTTTCTATTTTGGGGAATAAAAAATGCAAAATTTCAAAATTTTTTTCCGATGAATCGATGAACTTATTCTAATTATATGTTTTTGTCGACATAGGTTTGAAAGATTTGTTTCCCACGGTTTTGCTTTTGTTTAAACGGCGACTGTTTTCTGAATTGACTTATTTTAAATATTGATTTTAATTCATTCCCATAATTTTAAACCAACCATCGTTGTTTGTTCCCTATTTACTGGTTATGCATTATTCAAGAGAAATGATGAGTTATAAATAAATTATTTAACATATAAAAAAGCCATAACAATTATTTGAGTCAGAATCGAAACAGGTCTGGTTATTCCTCAATTAGAACCATCATTCAACAAACGTCTTTTGGTGGAACATCGCATTATCGATAATACATGCGAAAATTGGAAGGAGGGCTAATCAATGGATATAATACTCTTCTTGCTTTTTGTTAGGGATGATCATCAAAAACGCTTATTTTCAATAAAAAAGTGCGAACATACCCGGTACAAACTATGGACCTATCTTGCACGAATTAATTATTTTGAATTGAATTGAAAATCTATGTGAAGCGGTGGAATTTTGGGGAAAAAGGAGATTATCTAGACCATACGTTTGTATTTACAGCTTTGTAACACTTCTGGTACGGCTTATGCGGATGAGATAGTCGGCTAGTCAGTCAAACCAACCTCTGAACTAGAAAAAAACCCATATTGATTGTTTTGGTGACAGTTTTGTTTGACGGTTCGTATTAGGTATTTCTTTTTAAAAATCTTTATTGAGTGTTTGATGAAACGCAAGTTTAGAAATAGCAAACGGCTGAAATCTTTTTTTAATTTGCATAGAATGCTAATTCTACATGCATAAGTCGTATCGATTTTAAGTAATGAAAGCATTCTAAAAAAAACAATATATTCATAATGAGTAAAACCAAATGCATTTGTTACAATCACATTTTATAATTCTTAGTGATTTTGTCGGAATTTTTAAATGATTGGTAGACAGTGATTTTTGTTCATCATGAGCGTTTGACAAAAGATGAAGCTTTTTATCTCTAAAGGTGTTTGTTCGGTGCTTCTTGATAAGCACAGTCTAAGGCAGGCGTCGGCAAACTACGGCCCGCTGACTAAAAACAGTCCCACAGCCTAAGTTTACACAACTTGTCGACTTTGACTTTGAATATGACGTCGCATACGGACATTATTTGGTTTCTTTTCCTACATTTATTTCTTTTAAAAAGTACATTGAGCTTAGTGACATATACGGCTCTAAAAGTCCTTGGAACCTCAAAAGTTCAGGGACCCTTAGCACAGGATGCAGCACATATAAAGTTTGAAAAATATGTGTTTTATCTGAGCTGTCTACTACTGCTACATAATACTCGGTATAATTTTGCTTGGGTACTGAAAAGTTTGATGTAAAATAGAATGTTCACGAGTCCTATACAGAGTTGAGTTTCCACAACATTGACACATTGTCAAATTTTAGCTGGTTACATTCAGGGAATACTGACCTTTTCTCTAAAGCAGTTGGAATAGTATCCAGCTGGTAAGATCATCATTAGAAAGCTACATATTCTCTTCAACTTATGCCTAAAACAAACTGTAGTCCTGGAAATTTAGATACAGAAATCATAATGCTTTTAGAGAAACAACGAAACCTGAAAGACCTCAACAATTACAAACTTATGAGCCTATTCAACTGCATCTACAAACTTTTCACAGAAACCAACACAAACTGAATCACAGAAGCACGAGATGAAAACCAACCACAGGAGCAAGCTGGCTTGAAAAGAAGTTACTCGACCATGGACCATCTCCATTCGATAAATTAGTTAAAAGAGAAAGCATAGGATTCAAAATGTCACTCGCTGTAGCATTTATCGATTTTAACAAGGCATTTTACTCTGTGGAAACTCCCACGGTCATGAAAGCCATCACTCTACAAAGTGTACACCCTGTATTCGTCAGAATAGAGAAATATATATACAGCTCCTTTATCAGGAGGGGACAAAACAAGTTGATACCAGCTAACCCAAACTCTTCACAGCTTGTCTTGAAATGATCTCCTGAAACCCAATTTTGGAGAATGAAGGAATTAAGATAGACAGTTAATATTGGAGAGGACTCGAATTGGCGTATAATAACGTAATTTTTGCTGAGAACAAACACAATATCCAACAAATGCAAGATGAACTAAATGAAGAGAGCAAGAAAGTCGGCTTACACATTAAATTCAGCGAAACAAAGGTCGCATAAACCAACCACGTTGGAAATAAGAACACAATGATCAAATTCGACGACACACAACTGGAGGAAGTAAACCACTACAATTAAAACGGGCAGCTATTTCTCTACTTCAGGGTAGCAAAAAAGATCCCATTGGTCCTTAAAAAGAAGGGTATACGGCAAGTTACCCCCCCCCCTAATGAACCCAAATGGAGCTTGAACATGTAACCTAACCAAGAGACTGGAATGCAAACTGAGGGGCATGTAACGTGCACGTGAAATGATCATGCCCAACGTCTGAGAGATCACAAGACAGCACATTATATCAAAGAGAAAACAGGAGCCTGATACATCATAGAGTCTTTCAGATCAGACAAGCGATGGACATCAAGACTTACATGTTGTATCCCCAGATATCGCATGCATAACTGGGGCCGTTAGAATATTCAATGAAGACACAGACTAGATATCTTCAGAAAAAATTTGGCTCCGCGACGCCCATGATAGACAAGTGTTGCAAATCTTGAGGATGGCCTATGTCCAACAATGGACGTCAAAGGACTGATGATGATGAGAGATTTCTTGAAATAAATCAAAAGAATAATATGCTGATCGTTGTGTTGTTGTTATTATTATTATTATTATTATTATTATTATTATTATTATTAGGAATCTCACACCAGTTGCCTGGTGGTAACCGCTGGAGTTTGAGTGACAGCAAGTCTCCTCAAGTCTCCAGCCCTCCTCTCCTCGTACTCATAGATCGCAGTAATTTTGCGATTTACAGTTTCACACCGGTTGCCCAGTGGTTATCGCTGAAGGCTGAGTGACAATAAGTCTCCTCAGGTCTTCAGCTAACATCTCCTCTCTCTTTCGCATATCATGACAGAGCTACGATTCGTTGCAGTCCTTATATCTCTAGCACCTTCCTCAGTATCCGTCCAGTGCCCAGCAGTGCTGTAGTCTGTACGGTCTCTATCCTCCCCCTAATCCCGATCTCCTCCAGTCTCTCCCTCAGCGTTTTGGGGACAGTTCCTAGTGCTCCCACTATGACCGGTACTACCCTGGTTTTCATGTTCCACATTTTCTTTAACTCCCTTGCTAGGTCCTGGTATTTTTCCCTTTTCTCACCCTCCTTCTTATTTACTCTATGGTCTGCAGGTACAGCAACGTCTACTATTTGGCAGGCCCTCCTTTTTTTGTCTACTATTACTAAGTCCGGCCTTCTTGCCTGGATGAGGTGGTCAGTTTGGATGTCGAAGTCCCACAGTAGTTTGTGGTTGTCGTTCTCCAAAACTGCCTCTGGCTTGTGCTGATACCACTTTTCCCCATGCTCGAATCCCATTTGTTTACTTAGTTCCCAGTGTATCATCGTTGCTACTCAATCGTGTCTATGCTTATACTCCTTCTGGGCGAGTTGGCTACATTCATTAGTTATGTGGTTTACTGTCTCATCTCTTTCACCGCACATGCGGCATTTGCTGTTTGTCTGTGTTCTATCGATTTTTGCTTTTATGTAGTTTGTCCTTATGCTTTTGTTTTGGGCTGCCATGATGAGCGATTCTGTTTCTCTCTTAAGGTTTCCCTTTCGTAACCACGTCCATGATTTCTCGTCTGCTATATCTTTTATCTGTCTTTTAAACTCGCCGCACAATTTTTTCCCTTCCCACTTTTCTTTTCTAGTTTGCTGTACTGTTCCATTGTTTTCTACTTTATTGTTTGTCGCACTATCCCTCGCGCTCTTTATGATTTCTTCACTATTTGTTTGCACATATCTATCTAGGACTACTTTAGCTCTCTGGACACAATCTTCTATGCTGATGAGCCCCCTACCACCTTCTTTTCTCTTAACGTATAGCCTATCTGTATCATCCCTAGGATGTAATGCTTTATGCATCGTCATAAGTTTCCTTGTTCGCCTATCCATTGATTGGAGCTCTTCCTTTGTCCATCCTAGGAATGGTCCTGTATACCTAACTACTGACACAGCCCAGGTGTTCATTCCTTTTATTAGATTTCTGCTATTTAATTTGGTTTCTAATATTTTCCTTATCCTTCTGAGGTATTCTCTCTTAATTTTCTCCTTCATCTCTTCCCGTTTTATCGTGTCACATTCAAGGACACCTAGGTACTTGTATCGGTCTTGTGCAGTCAATGCCCTAATCTTGTTGTTGTCCGGAAGTTCAATTCCCTCAGTCATTGAAAGCCTTCCTTTATGCATCACCATGATTGCGCATTTTTCTATCCCAAACTCCATTCCTATGTCCTCACTATATTCCCTTACTTCGTTGAACAGAGTCTCAAGCTCTCCCCTGTTTTTTGCAAACAATTTAATATCGTCCATGTACATTAAGTGGTTGACCTTTCCTTTTGTTTTAGAGAAGTGGTATCCTTTGCTGTTTCTCAGGATTCTGTTAAGCGGTATCATTGTTAGAACAAATAATAGTGGGGACAACGAGTCTCCTTGGAAGATTCCCCTTTTTATCCCTACCTCGGCTAGTTTGTCCCCTGCGGCTGTCAAATCTACTTTCCAGTCTTTCATTGAATTACCAATAAATTTAACCACCGGTTCGCTAATTTTGAACATTCTAAGGCATTCGAGTATCCAGCTATGTGGAATCATATCGTATGCCTTTTTGTAATCTATCCATCCCATTGCGATATTCTTTCTCCTTTTCCTTACTTCTTTTAAGATCATCTGGTCTATGTAGAGTAAATCGTTTGCCCCTTTGGTTCCTATCCTACACCCTTTCTGTTCTTCTGGTAGTAGCCCCCTTCTATCCATTGACATGTATATTCTCTCTGCTATTTGCCCGGTCAGGATTTTCCACATAAGTGGTAGGCAAGTGATTGGTCTATAGTTGCTTGCTATGTTCCCCTTCCCCAGGTCTTTTTGGATGAGGGTGGTTCTGCCTTTAGTCATCCATTCTGGTGCTTTGCCTTCATTTAGACAATTTTGGAGTAGGTGGGTGAGTCTGCCGTGTAACGTGGTGAACTTTTTGAACCAATACCCATGGATCCCGTCGGGACCCGGTGCTTTCCAGTTGGCTACTTTCCTAAGAGTATGTTTCAATGTGGTTTCATTCAGTACTATTGGTTCTCCCTTGTCTATATTTTCTAGTTCTTTTCTCATGTTTCCTAACCATTGCGGTGTTACATTGTGTCTTTTTGGGTGCCCCCATATGCTATTCCAATAGTTCTTGGCCTCTGTGGCATCTGGTTTTATGTCCTGCCTTCTTTCCCCATTTAAATCTTGGTAAAACTTTTTCTCATTGTTTTGGAATGTGCGGTTTTGTGTGTATTGGGCCGATCTTAGTCTGTATCTTTTTAGTCTTGCCTCTTTAGCTAGTCTTTTCTGGTGTAACTCTTCGACTACAGTTGCGATGCCTTTTTGCGCTACCTTATATTTGTTATAAAGTCTTACTCGTGGTCTGTCTGTGTGTGGTGTATTTCTAAGCAGTACTTCGTCTCTCTGTAGTTGGGAGATCTGCCTTTGTAACCTTCTCTCCCAGTTGGGTTTCCCTTCCCTATTAGTGCCTAGGTTCCTATCTTGTGTTGTGAAGCTTTGTGCTACCATTTTCGCCCCTGCATAAATTAGGTTGTTGAGTTCTAGGAGGGTGTCTGTTTCTATGTGCTGTAAGAGGCAGTTGACCTGTTCAGTCACTTCTCCGACTTTCTTTCTGTCTTTGTCTCTTAGGGAGGGGAGTGTTGTTTTCTCTCCTCGCATGATCTCTTTCAAAGCTTGTATTTTGGTTTTCTCTTCTTCCGTTGGTGCCTCGTCATCACCCTCTGGTGCGTAGCTTACTGTGGGGGTCTCATGGGGGATTATTCTAGTTTTGTTATTGGTACTAGTTGTGCTGGGGGGGGCATTTTTCAGATGTGTCACCTGAATCTCTCTCTACATTAATGCGAATCTCTAGTAGTTCAGTCTCAGACAACCATTTCTTCTTTTGAATTTGCTTTACTTGGTCAGCAAGGCGTTGGTTCGATACTTCCACAGCAGATTTTTCCCTCCATATTTGGAGCATACGCTCCCTATAAGATCGCACTGAAGGCTTGCTTTTATAGTAACAGTACATAACTAGTCTATTCTCTTCCCTTGTCCATCTCTTTCTCTTGTTCTTTATAGCAGTCGCCCCATGAGGACTGCGCTTCCCCTGGATATCGCTAGTGGTATACGAGTTTTGGCCAACAGTAGCTGTGTGACGACTGTGTCCCTCCTGAAGGCCATTAAGGGTACACGAGCCGAGATTTTGGCCAGCAGTCACAGGATGACGACCGGGTCCCTCCTGGTGGCTAATAAGGGAACACCTGCCGGTTACGACACACAGGTCTTGGATCTGTGCCCCGTTTTTTGCGGTAAAATGGTTATTATTATTATTATTATTATTATTATTATTATTATTTGGAATCTCACACCAGTTGCCTGGTGGTAACCGCTGGAGTTTGAGTGACAGCAAGTCTCCTCAAGTCTCCAGCCCTTCTCCCCCAGTACTCATAGGTCACAGTAATTCTACGATTTACAGTTTCACACCGGTTGCCCAGTGGTTATCGCTGAAGGCTGAGTGACAATGAGTCTCCTCAGGTCTTCAGCTAACGTCTCCTCTCTCTTTCGCATATCATGACAGAGCTACAATTCGTTGCTTTACTTATATCTCTTGCACCTTCCTCAGTATCCGTGCAGTTCCCAGTAGTGCTGTGGTCTGTACGGTCTCTATCCTTCCCCTAATCCCGATCTCCTCCAGTCTCTCCCTCAGCGTTTTGGGGACAGTTCCTAGTGCGCCCACTATGACCGGTACTACCCTGGTTTTCATGTTCCACATTTTCCTTAACTCCCTTGCTAGGTCCTAGTATTTTTCCCTTTCTTCACCCTCCTTCTTTTATACTCTATGGTCTGCAGGTACAGCAACGTCTACTATTTGGCAGGCCTTCTTTTTTTTGTCTACTATTACTAAGTCCGGTCTTCTTGCCTGGATGAGGTGGTCAGTTTGGATGTCAAAGTCCCAGAGTAGTTTGTGGTTGTCATTCTCCAAAACTGCCTCTGGCTTGTGCTGATACCACTTTTCCACATGGTTGAATCCCATTTGTTTGCTTAGTTCCCAGTGTATCATCGTTGCTACTCAATCGTGTCTATGCTTATACTCCTTCTGGGCGAGTTGACTACATTCACTAGTTATGTGGTTTACAGTCTCATCTCTTTCACCGCACATGCGGCATATGCTGTTTGTCTGTGTTCTGTCGATTTTGTTTTTATGTAGTTTGTCCTTATGCTTTTGTTTTGGGCTGCCATGATGAGCGATTTATTATTATTATTATTATTATTATTATTATTATTATTATTATTATTATTATTATTATTATTATTCTCGTTCTATTCTTCACTTGTTATTCTTTTATTGTTCTTGCTATTGTCGTTGTTGTTGCTGTTGTTCTTTTTTCTGCTCCTCCTCCTCTTCCTTCTTCTTCCCTCTTCTTCTTCTTCTTCTTTTTCTTCTTCTTCTCCTTCTTCTTCTTCTTCTTTTTCTTCTACCATCATTCCAGTCCATTCAATACACATCATCTAGTAAGACGTTTCAACAAGCTGAGGATATCTGAAAATTATAGAAATTTATATCGATAGTGTTCTTTTATGCTCAAACACTTGAAAGATGGTCAGAAATCATACGATAGTATGGCAATTACTTCTAGGAATAATTTACATAAGTATGGGTAAGTGATTTTGTCGGGAGATAATAAGAACTTCTGCATCACTATAATAACAGAGAGTAAAATGATTCAAAATGTTGTGTGGTAATTTTAAGGGAGCAAGTTTTGTATTGGTTTCTCCATTCCTTTGCCTTTGGTTACGAATAAATGTTGGGTGATTGTTAATTTGAAGACTTATTACTCGTAAAAAGATTTCCAGATAAATTTCCATTAAATTATTTTTTAGTACAGGGACCGTATATATCATGTATACACTATCCACAAACATACACACATTGAAAGAATACACACACACATACATACATACACACACACACACACACATATAAATATATATATATATATATATATATATATATATATAGAGAGAGAGAGAGAGAGAGAGAGAGAGAGAGAGAAAGGAGAGAGAGAGAGAGTCTGGAAAGCCTTACAGATTTAGACTAGATATATAAGGAGAACTTTTTTTCAAATATGAATGACATTTTAGTCAATTATTCCCCTAAATCTTAAATGTAATTCACGTAAATGTCTTAATTTTTTTTCAATGTTTAACATGATATTTTTCTTTTGATTTGATTTTTTCTATGGATCATTAGGTGTTTAGTACATGACTGTTTCGGGGATTTAAAAAAAATCAGATATATTTAAATGACTTTACCGCATTAGAGATCAAAGTCCATCTCTCAACCTGTAATGGTTTTATAATACAGTTTCACTTATTTTTAAAGCCATGTCATACTACATATAGTTTATTTCATATAGGGTATCATCATAATGTATCCTGCATGGGTGTTATTTCATACTATGCATCTTTTTTTTACTACAGGGCTAACCTACATAGGTTACCTCGCCCTTTATTTCATGTAAAAGTTTTATTTGTATCTCTATTTGTATTATGGAGTATACATGTATCATTCAGAAATGGATATATAATTTGGCAGAAATACTTAGAAATTGCGTTATATAATTTTAAAACACTTTTTGAAAGAATCTCCCGTTGTTACACGGTAGAAATTATGTTTGGCGTAGATACCAAAACAGGATAGACGATTAAAGGAAATGTGGCTCCAGCTGGAATCGAACCTACAATAGATACGGGTAGCTGAGTGACGTGTCTCTAACCATTAGGCAAATTATCCACCATTAATGCAAAGGCAAAAAAACAAAAACTCCCTGCTTTTATTCCAAATACTCATTTTGTTTATTCACTGGCTATAACTGCTTGATTTGTTTCTTTCAACGCAGACAATTATATCATTGAGGTATGGATATATAATCCGACAAAAGTAATCATGGATTGCATAACATTTCTTGAAACTCTATTTGGAATGATCTCCTGTTATTCATACAACGAGAGCAATTGTTCATTTAATCAACGTTGTCTACGCCAAATGGTGCCAGAAATGGCAGTCGTGTTTAAATAATGTAATTGCATTATATTTAAAAAAATATCAAAAACGTTACGTTTCTTTGAATTTTTTGTTCATGGACAACCAGAATGAAATAATATTTTTTGTATTTATACCTACCCAACGAAAGAGGAAACAAAATAAGGAAAGATAGTGTATGATTAGATTTTGATAGTAATGTTTCTTGATGAATGTAACAGACGAATAGTAATATATAAGGAAATTATATTTCGTTGTTCCCAGTCGTAGACTAACATCGTAAAAGATTGGGCCACAAAGCTTACTATGAATAGCATCTATTCTGGCACTGTCGACTAAATATTCAAACATTTATAATTGGTACTTTCTCAAAAGTATTTTGCGCTTGGCCAGGAAATCTGAAACACAATATTAAGAAACATCAAAGGGAGACGATCAGATATATATTGTACTTTGGCCAAAGATCCTCAGGCACTATTCAAAGAATACCGTAATGGAGGAATATGCATACAAAGCTTCATATTTACAAAATTATAAGGATTCTCTATAGACAGAATTTTTTACTTATAATGTTGCAATTATCAATATCGGTGAGGCGTAGCTGATATTCGCAGTAGCGATTAAAGGGGACGTACAGGCTTCTATCTATTTATCTATCTACAGGGTGGATGGGAATCAGCTCTCTATTTAATGTTGGTTATATACTGGTCGATTGTAGACAAACTAGTTCGACTTTCGACCATACAGTGATAGAATTTGCCTGCTGTGTCGAATTGCAACATAGTCCACCAATTCCTGGAAGCGTTTTGGTAAGGTCTCGGTATATCTTTGCTAGAATAACGTTCGGTACGATAATTCATTACAATATTTCGTTAGATTTATTCCAATAAAGTCCCTTAACTTTAGTATGCACTTGGTCCAGCATTCCGAAAGCGTGAATGTGTCCTGATGAGAAAAAACAAATTTTTGGTTGGCCTCTTAGTCATGTATACACGGATCCATGGCAAATCGATGACCTCTTCAGTCGTTCTTGATAGAAACAAACAGATATTGATGCAGAGAATCAAGATCAGGGCCAAAAAACAGTATTATGTGGTCACCCATCGTCATTCAAAGGCAAGAGACACTTTTGACAAGAGACGATTGACTAAGCTCCGAATTGGAGGCTCATTTTGAACTTTAAAATTAATCAATACACACTCTCCCTTGGTACAAAAAATTTCTTATATTGTGCAAAAATATTTCAATGGATTCCGGTCCTTCGTAGACCCTCAGTCCATAAAACAAAATAGATCAATACTCTTTGTTCTTCCTACTGAGAGGGTATGTCTACTCGATGGTACTCAAAAAGCAAATGACGATTCAACAACAAATATTCATGGTGGCGACGATAGATACGCCATAATTGTAAATGTGTGCAGAACTAAGATAGCCAAGCTAAAGGATGATTATTGTATCACCTCAATATATATATATATATATATATATATATATATATATATGTGTGTGTGTGTGTGTGTGTGTGTGTGCTTAAGTGTATGCGTGTGCATAGATTTTTCCCACCATTTGTGAGTGAAGCATAACAATTGGAACATTTTTGTAAGCCGGGATAGAGCAAAAAACCAATTATCATCAATGTATATGGGAAACGATTTTGAGCATTCACACACCTTTAAAATGGTCGTTCGAGAGAATGATGTATACATCGTAGAGGAAATATATCTGGATATATATATATATATATATATATATATATATATATATATATATATATAAAGTATACGTAAAATGTTTAAACATGTACATATATGCCCGTACATGTATGTATATTCACACGCACGTTGATACCAAATACACATGTACAAAAGAACACACAGACACAAGTACTCAGAAAACGGGAAACGCACACAGACATAGACACACAGACAGACAGATATATATATATATATATATATGTGTGTGTGTGTGTGTGCGTGTGTGTGTGTGTGCATGTGCAGTATCGAAGAAGTGGAGCTCAACTAGAAGCTGAAAGCATCTGACGTGCACATATTGCAGTCGTCTGTTGCAGTTCAAGTTTGGATTGGAAAACAATTTGAAATCTCATGCAGGACATACAGACATATTGTCATGCCAAGTGTGTAACAAGGTTTGCCGGTCTCAGCTAGATGTAATCAAGCATAATAATACGGCACATCCAGTTACATTGCATATCAAGGAAGGGCCATGGTGTAAGTTTTATGGCCAATCACATAGGTATTCGGTACGAATACTTGAGTGATTTGCCATAAAAACAAAAAAAAAAACAAAAACGGACCTGCACACACACAATCACACATGACAGTGGAGGTAAGGACCGAAGCACCACTGTGATAGGTGAGAGAAAGATGATAGAAGGCCTAAAAACCTGAGGAGACTCACTGTTACTCAGCTTTCAGTGAAAACTATCGGGAACCAGAGTGAAAATGTAAGCCACAGCACTGCCGTGGATTGTGAGAGAGTGAAGAGGAGATCTTACAGGACTTGCTGTCACTTGCTATGACCACCGGGCAATTGGTATGGAAATAAATACTCCTCCTCCTCCTGCAGCTACTACTAATAATGGGAATAATCGAGACTATACAGACCACAACACTGCTGGGGACTGCACAAATACTGAGGAAAGTGCTAAGATTATGCGATCTACGACCCCAGCGGTGGCTTAACAGAGAAAAGAAGGCAAAAAACACTCTGCAAATAGTGGTGGAGGTACAACCACAGCGCTACTTTGATAGGTAAGGGAGATTGGAGAGGAAGTAATGAAAACCTGAGGAGACTTAACGTCAGTCAGACTTTAGTGGTAACCACCGAGCAACTGGTGTGAAACTGTAGACCACAGTACTGCTGTGGTCTGCAATAGTGTGGAGATGAGGGTTGGAACCTCAAGGATATTTGCTGTCATTCAGTCTTCGACTATTATCAACTGGCAACTGGTGTGAATAATAATAATAATAATAATAATAATAATAATAATAATAATAATAATAATGATGATGATGATGATGATGATGATGATGACGATGATGATGAGAGCTTCATTTGAGTTGAGAATTTGAATAAAAATTGAAATGGAATATTCGATTTGTTAAAAATAAATTTCAGACGTAATTAGCTTTATACTTCTTTTTTGCAGAATCGTACCGAAATAACACTATGATTTTTTACGGGTATAGCCCCTTATATAACAATTACATAAAAACTTGAAGAAAAATTCAAACCGTCTTAGAATTGCCAAATACAATGTATTCCAGTTGCTGAATATAAAGTGTACTTAATGTAACAAGAAAATATATCCTTCGGGGATATGTGAGCTTTTGTAAGTAGTTTTCTTGCTGGTATCTACATACAGAGAATTAGAGTTGCTGACCTGCTGAATATTTGACCTCACCCTCTGCCATTTTGGTTTTTTTTTCTGAGCTCACAACTTCGATCAGGCGAAAGACAAAAAGACTTATTCTTACAGTTAGAAACAGTCAACTAGATATGTCACCAAAAACTTTCAAAATAGTTCTCTCTCAGTTTTTTAGTTGTTCCGGCTGATTGGGTTGTTATGTGTGTATAATGTGTACTGGCTCCACAAATAGTGCTAGAGGGCTAAAAATTGCAATATTTACTCTTAATTACGATTACGAATAACTTCTTGAACTCCCGACCAAAGATATTTCTCAGTGATCAAGAAAAATGTGAAAAGTAACTGATTGATTGTTCACCCCTTATTTCATCAAAAGACCTTAGCCAGTTTCTATTTGGTGATTAACCAGACCTGTTTTCATTTTCTTTTGAGACATTATTGGAAATTCTGTCAGTTCTTACTCATTAGAACTTTTGCAGAAGGGTTGCGATCTCCAAGACAAGACACAGAATAGGTCAATATTCATATGGGAATGATGTCTGCGATGGTAAAAGCCAATTGACTTCTGTGTTTCGGTTGGTCTCTTATGAATTTTTGAAGTCTTAGAATTCGAAAGTAACGAACAATTGGAAAAAAAAGGCAAGAGTGTGTATTAAGATAGGATAAAGAGAAGAAAGACATTGCAAGACTTGCTTGAGAGTTGGGATTAAGGAAGAGACATTTGCAGACGAAGGAAATTGAAAAGGAAAGAAAAAGGACGTCAAAAAGTAATAAGTAATCGAAAGAGAAGACGAAAGGTGTGCCTACAAAGATAAGGTGGTGAGAATGAAGGCAACAAGGGACTTGTTCAAGAGTTAAGGTTATGGTGGAATATTGAATAATATTGGTAGGGAAAGAAATATCAATATAAGAGGGACGTATCGTGGGAGGTTGGTAAAAAGACTTGATTAAATAACTAGAGCAAGGTAAATAGTAAGAAGTTAAGAGAGAGACAGAGAGAGAGAGAGACAGAGAGAGAGAGACAGAGAGAGAGAGAGAAGAAAAGAGGAGATTGAAAAGATGAAGAGGATAACAAGATAGAGAGGTGATGGGCAATTTAGGAGGATAGAAAATACTGAGGGAGAATTAAAGAAATACAGAAAAAGAGAAAATAGAGAGATGAGGAATACCAAGGGAGAAGGAAGAAGAAGTACAAAATGAGAGAAAATAGAGACATAGAAAATACCAACAGGGACAGAAGAAAGGGATACGAGAAAGAAATAAAAAGAGAGGAAATCTAGAGACAGAAATAGCATGAGAGAAAAAAGGAGAGAATACAAAAAAAGAGAAAAAAAAAGGAAAAATAGTTTTAAATACAGGAAGAAGAGGAGCGCATTGGAAAGACAGAAGAGAGGAAGCGGAAGGATGGGAAATGACAAAAGAAGAGGGTGAAAGTAATTTAAAAAAAAAGAAGAAAACTAGAGAGATAAAAAATAACAATTGGGGAGGGAGAGAGAACGACAAAAAAAAAGAGATGAAAATAATATAGAAAATAAAAAAAAAGAACGTAAAAAAATGCAAAAAAAGAGAAAAATACAGAGATAGCGAAAAGCAAGAGAGAAGGAAGGAAAGAGTACAAGGTAGTGAAAGGAGATAAAATAAGGAGAAAAAACAGATATAAAAGAGAAATAAATGCAAAAAAGAGAGGATATAGAGAGACGTATAATATGTAGAGAGAACGAAGAATAAAAAAATGAGAGAGATAGATAGCGAGATGAAAAATAACAGAAGCGAACTGAAGCGGTAAAAAGAGAAAGAAAGATAAATAGAAATTAACAAGAGAGAAAGAAGAAAATAGTACAAAAAAGTAAGAGAAAAAAAGAGAGAGAATGTTGCAAGAGAGAATAGAAAAAAGTACACAAGGAAAAAAGAGAGAAAACGTAACGATTGAAGACCAACAAGAGAGAAACAAGAAAGAAGTACACACAGGAAACAAAGATAAAGATAATAACAGGAGACAAGGGGTAAAGACGAAAAAAAAAATGAGAGAAAAGAGAGTGATATAAAATAATAAAAGGGGAGGAAAAAAGAAGTACAAATAGAAAAAAAGGGTGAAAATTGAGTGATTACCAGAAAAGAAAAAAGGAACTCGAAGAAGAGAAAAAAAAGAAGAGACATAATGAATAAAAAGAACAAAAAAAAAAAGCATGAATATAAACAGGGAAAATTAAAAGTATTAGGGAAGGCAAGAGATAAAAAAGAAAGCGATTATATGTAAAAAGATAGAGATACCAAAAGCAAGAAAGAAGAAGTAATAAAACTAGAGAGAGGGAAAAGAGGTAGAGATAGAACAGTAGCCAAATAAAAAAAGAGAGAACAACAAAAGAAAAAGAAAGGAAAAAAAGAAAAAAAGGAGAAAAATTGTTCTGTTACAATTTCTTCTTATTTTCTTGCTATTCCTTTCTATTTCTTCTTCTTACTGTCTTCTCTTTTTTTTATCATCCTTTTATTCCTCTTTTCATAACTCATTTTCTGACGTTCCTATTCTTTTATTTTTCTCTCGATATTTTTTGAGCTGTCATTTTTCCCTCTTTTTCTTCCTTTATCAGTCATTCATCTTCCATTGTTTGTCTTTCACGTTCCTTTCCTTATCTATTAAGCTCTTTCTTTCTCAGTCTGTTTTTCCCTTCCTTCTTAGTCTTTGTTTCTTCTCCTCTCTTTCTATTTACTTTCATATTACTTACTTTTTACCTTCTCTCTATTTCTTCTTACTACGTTCATTTCTTTTTTTTCTTTTATTGTATTTTTCCTTCTTTCTTTATTTCTTTCACTGTCTCTCCTTTCTTCTTTGTTTTTGGTTCGTCTCTTCTTTCTTTTCTCTATGATTTTTTTGCTCCTATCTTTTCATTATCTTTTCATTTACAGTCTTCTTTTTCTCTTCGATTTCCAAGTTTCTTTTCTGTTTTAAATTCTCTTTTTAGCTTTCTTTCTCTTCGAATATCATTCATTCCCCTTGGTTTTCATCTTTTTTCTTTTGTTTTCCTGTCCTTTTCTGTGTCTTCATTCCTGTACCTTTTTTTCACCTTCTCTATTTGTGTTTTTTTCTTTTTCACTTTGCTTCACTTCTTTCCAATCCTTTTTTTCTATTTCCTTCTTTATTCTTTCATCCTTTCGTTGTTCATGTCTATTTACCATTCATTTTGGTCTCAAAACGGCACCAAATACATAAGAAACCTGGATAAAAGAGGAAGTAAACTCGAATTGACAAGGGAAAAAGCAATGGGACACCCTAAACTGATAACCAGAACAAAACGCTCAAGCTCCAAGGAACCTCTCTGTAGATGACCGGCCATCTTCGACACTCACTACCCATTCCTTGATCTTCATATATCGAACATAGTGACCGTATATCAAGTGAAGGGTAGGAGAAGGTTTAAACTAAATTTGATTTAAGAATTTTCGGTCCACTGAAGACTGCTTTGAAGCACGCGCGATTAACTTTAAGAACTTAATAAATAATACTTTGAATAGTAAACCCAACAAAGAAGAAACGAGCGTTGTACTCACGTAGACTTTATCTAAACCTATAATAATCAATGTTTGTGTGTGGGAGGTGGCTTCATGTTCGGAAGAGGGAAGAACTTGGGTCTTCTCGTCTTTTCTTCTGAATGTCAAAACTGATTACGTTGGAACTTTGTTCACGCATCGACAAAAACGTTTGTTGTTGGGAATTTAACCTAAAATGGGAGATGCAGAGTGGCGAAATGGCACATACAATAGAATCGTCGAACCGACTTCGGAATTCAGGAAAGGTTATTCATAACGCACTAACAACATTTAAGAAGTTGAGAATAATCCATCCCTTTTCTCCTAGCAATAGTCATAAGAGCGGGGCAGACTTGGCTTTCTAGCCTTGGTAGACAACCAGTGTACGAGACAGATAACTATGAATTAAAGACCAGCCAACCATAAACTTGTGCTATCAGCTGAATTTGTCTCGTTTTTATGTTTGGCATGTCACAGATTCGCTGATGACTTTCTTAGGATCCATGATGTGAGTCGAGTATCCAGCGGTTGTGTGACATTCTTGCACCATGACAAGCCCATTGCCATTTTAGGTTTATAACGTGTGATTACCGATTCCCGATGCAAGTGAGAAATATACAACTATGTCTGATACAAAGTAAGCAACACAATATAGGAATATACTAAGCTCTGGCTTATCTGATGCCGAGCCAAATAAGAAATGAATAAAGGGTACGAGGCTCAGAATATTATTCACAAAACTGAGAAAAAATGAAAGTGATTTACTGAAAAAAAAGTTCCTTCCTAACAGCTTGAGTTGTGATCAGAATTTAGATAAAAATAAAAAACGAAATAGGTATTTGATTCACTAAAAATAAAACACTTTGATTAGCTGTATGTTTTTTTTGCCAAGTTCTATATAATTAACCACATCATTTTTGTGGGTATTTGAGACTGTACATACATACAGATACACATTTACACACACACGCACACATACATATATATATATATATATATATATATATATATATATATATATATATATATATATATGTATACATATACATATGTATATATGCAGACAGATACACTCATATATATATATATATATATATATATATATGTGTGTGTGTGTGTGTGTATCTGTATGTATGAATAGTCGCATATGTGTGCATGTGTGTGTGTGTGTGTGTGTGTGTGTGTGTGAGTGTGTGTGTACATGCAATTTATTTCGTCCAGTACTGGAATTGTAACACCCGAATAATTCTGATAATGGACAAAATGTTTCCCCTAATAGATTGACTCTTATCACATTCTGTCAGACAAAAACTGTCCGATTCAAACTTTTTTTTCCCACCTCTTTCCATGACGCCTGTGATAGCGCTAATTCCTGTCATGGGTTATCAGCATACACTTCTATTTCGTCTCTCCATCTTGTGTCTGGTCTTTTCCAACTACGCTTACTGTCGTACGAGCACCAATCGCTTGGTAATTTGCTCAATCGTTCATACCTTCTCCTCCCCAAATGATCTGCCAATTTCCATTTTTATTGAACAATTAGCAAACCTGTACGTCTCTCAGGTCTATGTTAATCTTTTTCTATCGTTCAAGGTTATGACTCATAATGCTCTTCCCATTGTCTTGGTTCTGAATTTGTTTTCTGGAGGGTTTGTAAGTTTCCATGTTCCACACCCGTACTGTTGTTTGCTTGTCTCACATAGTGGAACATGCTCAACTTCCTCGATGGCTTTGGTCTCAACTAAGCAAAGTTTGTTGAATAAGTAGTTGCAATTCACACATAGCAATTGTTCTGCTAATGTAAACACTGCTCCAAGGCGGGCAATACGTGTTTATTTCCGTGTGTGAGATCACAGATGAAATAAAAAGGAATCATTTTCTTTATTGAAATAGTATACATCTTCTCACCTTTCCAGGTCATGTTATGATTTTTGAAATTGAAAGCACTTAGAAGGCAATACATGTGGGGAGACCTCTAGCCCTGAGCTCCTACTAGTGAAAGTTTTCCCAGCAGTTACACATTGCGACACACCCAATAACCCGTCTCCCTCCCCGATACTGCCCCAAGATGTTTGGAGACTGCTAAGAAGCAATCGGTGCCAACATCAATTGAAGTAGAGTTCGCAGGGAGAAACATACCGGGGGGTACTCTCTAGAAAAAATATGATACATTATTTTTGTAAGGTTACATAAAAGAGTTGCAGAACGTTGTCTCAATTTCATAGTTGATATCACGTAAACGATGGACACCTTCAACTTGATGTTAATTGAAAAGAAAAAATTGAATTGGTGGTTTCTCATACGTATAACTTTTACAGAGTAATATAAATCCAACCAATTATTTCTTGCTTGGGAAATATGATTTTCCAATTAGAGACAAAATCTTTTACTTTAATTGATTTTCATAATGAATCCTCTATGTTTTGATATGCAATATGGCGGCACAGAGTCTCACAAGTGACTTCCTTCGATAGAAGCAAACATAGAACTAAAAAATACAAGGTTGGCTGTGCTCACTTCTTGGCTTAGAATTTGAAAGATAAACAAAAACGAATTAATTTTTCCATACAAAATTCTCTACTTAAGAATTCACTGATATGAAAAAAATTAGCTAGTATATTCCCAAGTGCTCACCCATATCTCCTCAAAGTGGGTTAAATATTTTTTTTTACACCAAAGAGCCAGTATTTCCCAATTTCTCTCCAGCATTACACCACTGCTCATATCCTTATACAAGATTTTTCAGGGCAACAAATTAAGTGTAACCTGTGACCTTCTATTCAGTATCATCATCACCACCACCACCACCACCACCACCATCATCATCATCATCATCATCATCATCATCATACGTCTTTTAACATCCGTCGTTGGACATGGAGCTTCCCTTGGATCTGCCACACTTCTCTATCATGGGCGTCGCAGAGCCAGCATTTTCTGAATTTGTCTAGCTCGTCTCTTCATCTAATAATCTACTGGCTTGGGTTCTGCATGGGATCTGGGGAGATCCATGGCGAGAGTCGTGATATCGGTCAGTTGTCCGCCATTCGTGCAACATGGTAAACCCATTGTCATTTGAGATTTTTGACGGATTCTGTGATGTCCCTGCCTTTTGTCTTTTCCCCAGATGTATTGTTCTGTCTTGTGGTCTGTCCATGTGACGCTTAGCATAATTCTTTCGTGTGAACGTTGCATGGTTGCAATGTATAGATGATAATTGTGGCTCATTTGTGCTTATAAATGATATTATGGTTTGGTTGTTGACTGTTTTAATGACATGTTTAGTAGCACAGTAGTTTTTGTCGAAGAGACAAACAATATATTTATAAATATCCATTTATACTATTAATTTTTGCAAATAATCACTTTCATCTCGATGGTTATTGCGATTAGGACGAAAGTAAATAATTGAGTTTGTTTCTTTGGGAATGGTTATTTTAGGTTAGTGTAAAACTGTAATTAAATTTGATACATCGAAACAAAGTAACAAAAAGTTTGAAATTTGACAACAAAGAAATGTTTTATAATTTATTTCGGATTATTGATGTATCAATAGTGGAGAAATTATATGTATATATATATATATATATATATATATATATATATATATATATATATATATATACATATATATGTGTGTGTGTGTGTATGTGTGTATAAATATATATATATATATATGTATGTATGTATATATATATATATATATATAATATATATATATATATATATATATATATATATAGGTGCTAAATCTTTATCGAAACAAAAAAATGTCAATGTGACCGTGAACTTTTGAAAAGTTGTCTAAAATCAAACAAAAAACATTGATTATTTGAATAAAACTAAAATAAGACATATTTGTTGAAAGAGTAACAATGATCCATCTCCCTCACAACGTCGGTTTTAACCAACGACAATAGATTCCCACATGACATCATTCTATCTTCCTTTATTTTACCTCTCCTCTCGATATCCAATGCTGAAATATAAATATTCTGAATTTGAACGTTTGATTAATGATAAATCAACTCTCCATATGTTCGGCATAAAAGGTAGCACTGCGTTACAGAGGCCTTCCTTGGCTGCCAGATTTTCTTTTGAATGTTTAGAAAAAATTCCCTCTCTTTCCGATCGACGGAGAACAGAGAGAGAGAGAGAGAGAGAGAGAGAGAGAGAGAGAGAGAGAGAGAGAGAGAGAAAGAGAGAGAGAGAGAGAAAATATATTTGTCTTGGAATTCTTTTTTTGGTTACAACATAATAGAATGTCGTACAAGAGACTTATCCTGATAACCCTTTTTGTGTTTTTTTCCACTTCAACTCATTTTCTGTCCACATTTTGTTTTTTAATTGGAATTTGATGATTCTTTAAATTTAAGTAGGTTGGTCAAAAGTGAGGGGAAGCATTTGCCCATCTTTTGGGGTAAAAAGTTACCAGAGAATCAGGAAGTCAATTCATTGTTACCGAGTTTACTGTAGAGATGCATAGAAATTCAAAAAGAAAAAGTGATCGTTAGAGGTCTGGATTTTTGCATTTCTAAATGAAAGAATTGGGCGCTGCAAATAAAAAAATAATATCGGAATAAGTTTGTATTTGCATTTATGGAAATCGATGAAATTACGTCAATAACGTCAGAAAAAGGCATAAAGATTGTGTTAAAAACTTACGTCTTGAGCAAAATTTTTCTGCCTTTGTACATAACTTTTCATTGCTCAGTCTTGTTTGAGCATTCGTTTGAATCTTTATTATTCCAATTTTGTTCTAAATACTGTCAATTTTGAAGCTGTATGTGTCTGTTGGACTAAACTTTTTAAATGTATCAGATACTTTTCGCACTGATTGTACGTCAATTGAGCTGAAAGTATAATAAAACTTTTATATCAATGTTCTGATGTACACTTAAAAAAAAAAAATGAAAGAAATATATATGTTTATATGTGGAATTTTTCAGTAAGAATTTTTTTCACTAAATTGTTCAAATGTGCTGAA
>OY735232.1:33434890-33469890 GCA_963457665.1 Thysanoteuthis rhombus
ATTAGTGATCCGATTAGAAATAATATAGAAATCATAGCTCATTTCCTCTCTCTCTCTCTCTCTCACTCTATCTATCTATCTATCTATCTATATATATATATATATATATATATATATAATGCTCCTCTATTCAGGGTTGAGCACTCTTTAAGTGAGGTAACATCCATTGTGAGCCTATACAATACTATTCCATAGGATTAGAGCACTCTTATGGATGAGGAGTTTCTGCGTAAATGAATACATCGCTTAAAATCAGCCTCACTGAACACCCTGTTCCGAAGTCCAGAGGTAGGATATCGGCCTCCAGGTCCGTTGTGAGGGTTTCAATTCTGCCTCGCGGTACTAGATGGGTTAAAGTCTATAGCTGCGCTGAAGAGATACAATATATCGAAACATTATATATATATATATATATATATATATATATATATGTGTGTGTGTGTGTGTGTGTGTGTGTGTGTGTGTGTGTGTGTGAGGGACATTGAATCCTTGTTTATGTAATGTAGGACTAGTTAAAAAAAAGTTTTAGTTTGTTGGGCTCAGCAGCTGACAGTAAATGACAAAGACCTAACCAAAAGACTGACCAGCAAACTCAGAACTATGCAACGTGCACATTAGAGGATCATGCTCAACCATACATGAAGAGATCATGAGAGAGTATAGTATTTCCGGGAGGAAACAGAAGTTAGACATAGAATTTACAAAAAAATTCAAGACATATTGCTAGATTGAAAGACAACCAATATACATCACATCTCACAAAAGGGATAAAAAAAAAATATATATGCTAAACCGAGGCCAGCAGAATACAAATGAAGAGATGAACTAAATGAATTCAGGAAATACTTGCTCTGCGACGCCCATGATAGAGAAATGTGTTGGATCCAGAGCAAGGGCTAAGTCACACGACAGACGTTAAAAGACTGATGAAGATGATGATTCCCTACAGAGGCTATGCTTTTGCAAATATCAAATGGCTTGATACTTTTATCGTTCACTTTTACAGTTAACAAATTCCAGTTGAGCATTTTCACAAGAAATGATACATACTCCATTGGATTGGCTATTAGTATCATAATCAACCTGAGAGTTAGATCATATCTTCTCTTGTGTGAAGATCTAGCAGGGCCAAGTTGCCAACTTTATTTTAAAGTGTATCCCTAAAATCCATCCATCTATCCATCTATCTATCTATCTATCTATCTATCTATATATCCATCTATCGATCTCTCTCTCTCTCTCTCTCTCTATATATATATATATATATATATATATATATATATATATATATATATATATATATATATATATATATATATATATATATATATATATAACCTAGGAATTAATTTCGATAACATTGATAAATGAAATGTTACTATAATTTTCAACGTGTATAGTATTAAAAAATTACTTGGTTAATCAAAAAATACTTACCACACATTGGATAAAATAATGTTTATTCACCGTCACAGTCAATAAATGAACGACTGTAAAGTCAAGATTTAAAGCCATGTGGAAAAAATCCATCAAAGACTAAATTCTGTTTGAATGAATTCTATTTATGACACCCCGGACGTTTCTCATTGGAAAACATCTGGAATGGAGTAAAAACATTGACAAACACCTCGATTCTGAGGAATGTAGATGTTATGAATAAACCTGTCAGACCCCCAAAATTAGAAAAAATTGTTTAAAAAAATCTTTAGATGGAGTATACTGGAGTACTGATGACAGTATGTGGACAAAATGGTATGGCCAAGAGCTCTGGAACACTCAAACACATAAACAAAGTAGTGCACACAGGTATATAAAAAAAGAGTTCAACCTTTTTGTTCAAATAGAAAAGAAAAACTGAAATAGCAACGTCTAACATTTGAATGCAACCAAAACATTCAGATTTAGGTTAAAACATATAAGTTAGCAACACTTAACAGAGGACGTAGTTTTGGTATGCCAGCCAGTGACAGCAATCGATGCAAGAGATGCTAGCACATCTAGAAAAGATAGGTTTTCAGGTTTGTCTTTATTAGCAAAACTTGTTTTCCTGTAATGTCAAACATGACGGCATAATTGATATATGGACGGCATAGATGATACATGGAGACTCATTGTTTTATATTCGTTGACATTAGATGTTTACGTTTAATATACATGGATAATAGAGATTTGCCTTACAGTAAGCTTGGAGAATAGTCTTCTATACACATTGCATTTTATATGCATAAATGATAGAGATTTGCATTGCAGTGCGCTCAGGGAATAGCTCTCAATACACATTGCTTTTTATGTACATGGATAAAAGAGATTTGCATTACTGTGAGCTTGGAGATTTGCCTCCAATACTCATCGCATTCTATATACACGGATAATAGAGATTTGCATTGCATCAGATTGGAGAATAGCTTTCTATACTCATTGCATTTTACATGCATAGATAATGGAGATTTGAATTGCAGTGAGCTCAGGGAATAGCTTTCAATAAGCATTGCATTTTATGTACGTGGATAATAGAGATTTGCATTACAGTAAGCTTTGGGAATAGCTTTCAATTAACAATGCATTTTACATACATGGATAATACAGATTTGCATTGCAGTGCGCTTCGGGAATTACTTTCAATAAACATTGCATTTTATATACGTGGATAATAGAAATTTACATTGCAGTGAGCTTCGGGAATAGCTTTCAATACACATGATATTTTATATACGCCGATAATAGTGATTTGCTTTGCAGCAAGCTTAGTGAATAGCTCTGTATTCACCATAAATAGATTTTCAAATAATTTTCTGGCTTTGTTTTATCAATTTTCATTTTTCATTTATTTGTTAATGTTCTTTAGTTTTATTATCTTTATAACGTCATCGGAACATGAATGAAATTTTATTTTCTACGTCAGCTGCTATGTCAAATGAGTCGGAATTGTCAAAGTGAAGATTTGATTGAAATAAATCATACAGTATTTATTGATATTTTACAAAGTAATCCCTTTGAAAAATAGGGAACATATAAGTTTCCCCAACTATCCGGAAATAGAGCATTTCTATGAGAGCTTTTCGTAAGTGAAAAATGGAATAATCATCAATTCTTATAGGGATTCTCTTTGAGCATCTGAAGGCCCCACAAAATGGTGATTATGATAACTGAGTCATCTGAGGAAGTCGTAATGGGGGTACCAGAATCTGAGTTATTGGATTGATAAGAAAAGGGTGTGCACTGCTTCTCCAACAGTCTTGGTATTTTTTTTTCAAAAAAGCGAAAATTTGCGTAAAGCGTTTCGAAAGAGGAAGACAATCTATACCTATTTTCGATTTCAAAATAGTTTTTTTAGAAAAGAAACTAAAAAAACTAGCTTCAGTGGAAGAGTCCTTTGTTTAAAATGGTGGTTAGGAGATATTTGTATCAGCGAGCTTTGTGGAAGAATCCCTGGATACGGAAAGAGAACCAATAAAATCACATTCATTACATAAGTAGATTTCTTTTAAGAGCCATTCTTCTAACCTGCTTTTCGTTAAGTTATCTTGAAAAAAATAAGTAACGAAAACCAAAAAAATATTTTCATTCTATACATAAGTATTTTGAGCTTTAAAAAATTCGAAAAGATGATTTTAACAAAATCTCCAAACTGTGTTTCGCCCCTAGAAAAAAAAAGTCCATTCTTGTTCGTACAATCATTTCTATTTTCAACCGATATGTCTTACGCAATTTTAAAAGAAGATCTATTTGCCACTTTGTGAATACAAGTATCAGGAATATTTAGAAATTCTTTTTTTTTTTCAACAAATAATATTCTTAAGTTAAGTTAACTTAAATTTATCTTATGGCATATATTTTTTTAAAAATCCGGCTTATACGTTTGACTGGACGGTTCCCCGGTTCTTAAAAAACCGTCAAATAGAATTGTCGACATAGGTTTATTCAGTTTTTGAGTGGGTCCTGCTGGCTGGCTATGTATGTATGTATCACATATCCAGGCTCCACCAACAGAGCGTGAAAGCTGAAAATTCAATCATTTACACTTTTCTATAACAAAAAAGAAATATTTTTCATAAAATTACATAGGGGTATAGTTAAGTTTCAATCAGCAATGTAATTACATGCTAAATTTGTCCCCCCTTACTTTGGGCCTGGCCTAATTCACACTTGTTTTTTTTTCTAGGAAATTTGGATTTTTTTTATGATTGGCTCCCACTTCCAAAAGGCCAGACGAATACCATTTAGTTGGTCACCTCATCTTCCGATTTTAATTAATCACTTTCGATTCGACATGGTGACAAAAAACGTTGACTGCATTACGCTTTCTTTTCAGTAACTAACCAGACCAGCTTTAAAAAAATTTTTTATTTATATCATATTCTATGAATTTTAGTATGTTTTCAAAAGATGATTGTTTACTGTTTTGCTAAGCCAATTTAAAAAAAAATTACGGATCATGATACAATAATTAAAAATATAAAGCAGAGAAAACATGACAATTTCTTCTTATATTCGGTCCAATAATGGTTAGGGCAGCAATAACCCCCGCGAAAAAAAATGAAATCAATACATTATAATAATCAGCTGATATAAAACGCACTGTGTATTCTATGCCAGGGTGCATGGATATGACACATAGATCTTACGCTGGTTGGTGTGACTTAAAAAACGATATAAGTAACTGCACTGCGCATGTGTGACCAAGCTGTCTCCCGTGGGGTCACTCAGTTGGTATCAAGATGCCATTGAGTGAACTTGTCTACTGTTCGACCATCAACTAATAGCTTTTCCCAAGGCTGCGATAGTCTATGGACAAGATTAAGGAAAACAAATCAGCTTTTGGCGAACCTGAAAGAGCTGTTTGGACAAGTAAAAATGATGATGATATAAGTAGATGAGGTTCTGAAAGAGGCATCCAAAGCAAGACTTGGGTACCACTGCCATAAATAGACTATTTTTAAAAAAATATTACAAATGGCTGGACACTTTCCAAATAGACCTCATAAGTAATGATGATCATAAGTACTACTATGCACCTTTTTCCTGAATCATATTCTTTTGACAAACAGTGTATATGGTGCCTTACCTATGTAGTTATCTTTTGGCCAAATCTTAAATTAAACCGTTCAAATCAATGGTGTCTATGGGATCGATTTGGCCTTCATGTACTTTCGGAGGAACGTAATGCCAAATTTTAAATTTTACGGTTAGCTATGCCATATAACATAGATATGCATCTTCAATTAATTTAACCCCCGAGAAAAATTTCCAGTCAGGCCAAAAAGATAATTGATTGTCTTACCTGAACAGAACATCTTTCTTGGCATCGCATGAATCTGACGGATAGATTTTAACTTATAAAAGTGAGGGGAAAAATAATGATAGAAATAATTAAATAGATATCATAACTCAAACGCATTTTTCTTTTGATGATTAGATGTTCCGAAGAATATACCAATCACAAGAGGGGATTTTTCCATTCAAAATTACTTATTTTATTACTATGGAAACTACTAGGATTTAAAAACTTTGAAATATTAGAAATTATTTATTTTATCCAAGATGCATGGAGGTTAAAATCAAAGGAGGGTTCTTTTTTTACCTTTTAAAGTCAAAATGGGAGGAGATTTGGTCCTTTTGGCGATGAAAATGGACGGGATATTTCTTTCTTTCAGTATTTAGGTGTCAAAATGGAAGGGGAATTTTTTCCCCAGATTCAAGGTCGAATAGAGGGGTATCATTTTCCCACTTTTAAAATCCAAAGTGGAATGGAGATTTTTTTCCACAAATGAGGATCGAAATGGAAAGGTTGTTTTACCACATCTTTTAGGGGTCAAAATAGAGGGGGAAATAAATTCTCACTTTTTGGGGACAGTAGGGATGGATTTTTTCTTTCCATTCCTAGTGGTCGAAATTAGGATGGAAATTTCTTTTCATAATTTCAGAGGGTCAAAATAGAGAAAGAATTTCCCTCCAGTTTCAGGACTCAAAATCAAAGAAGGATTTTTCTTACTTTTTTAGATACCAATCGTGGGGATCATTTGTCCACTTTTAGGGGTCGAATTGAAGTGAGATTTTCAACCACTTTTCGAGGTCAAAATAAAATGGGAATTTCTCTCCACTTTCCAAGGTTAAGAATTGGATGAAAATCCCTTGTCGTCCAGAAAGGGGGAATTCTTATCAACTTTTGAGGGTTGATATGGGGAGAGATTATTCCATTTTCAAGGAATCAAAATCGACAGGGATTTTTTCTCTGCTTGTAATGTTTATCAATCCTTTGAATGGAAATATTAGGGTATTTTTATTCACTTTTTGTTGTCAAACATGAATGAAATTCCTTTCTCTACTTCTAGGAGACAAAATGATGGAGTGATTTTTCTTTTATTTTTAGGATGGAATCGAAGCGGATGTCTTCCGACTTTTAATAGTCAAAATGGAGGGAAAATTCTTCCCATTAGAAAAAAAGCGTTCGCAATAAGCAGGCAAACATTCATGAACAGATTTCTTTTACTATCCAAACATGCAAATAACCTGGTGAACTATGTAAACAATGCAAAATAACCCAAATTTAACTAATGTACGTACCACAGCAAAGTTGCCGTCTTTGATTATTTTCACGCAATAAGATTTATGAAACCTAACGTTTATGTCGCGTTTGCATGCAAACGTCAGATGAACAGCGGTTAAATTGAATGTAATTATCAATTTGTTCATACCATTTACACAAGTAAAACAAGTGAACAACTTTTTGTTAAGTTCAACTGCGCTGAAATTTCAGTATATCTACACGCCCCTACTGGAAACGAACGGTTGGCGGACAGAAAGCTGACCTCCAGTTGACACATTCATAACACGAAGAGAGCTAGCTGGAAATATGAACTCCAAGCTGCCACTAGATAAGTATAAAGCTTATATACTGATTCAAATAACAAAAAGGTATGAAACTTAAACAAAAATGACAACTCTACTGAGAGAAACATCTACCTGACACACTGATCATATCGGCATTTGTAACACGACGCATGGCCCCAACTAAAAGAGAAGATTTTCGCGTTTAACTATTTGGTGCGTTTGATCAATGATACCGTTCCCTCTCTGGAGTTTTGTAAGTTTTTTTGTCTTTTTTTGAAAGGTGTCAGAGGAGCTCCTGCTTGCAATGTATATATAATGTGCAAATGAGCTCAAAATCGTGCCATTTCTAGCATAATTGTATTCGTTCTATCGAACACTGTGTAATGATAAATTTATTCCTTCAATTAAGATTTTTTCTTTCTTCGAACGAATTTTTTAAAACATGTAATAATTTTGGTAATGTAGTAAATTATGTTTTTTTTTTTGTAAAAAGTGAGCATTTGAAATTCTAAACACGGAATACTTATCGTACGTTCTAATTGTGATTCAATTTCATACTTAATAACCCCCCCAAAAAATAAATATGTATTCTAATTTCACAACGTTACGTTAGCTTTAAAATACACGGGCAAAGTTATGGTAACAAGCTTATATTTTTTTCTATAATTTTACTAATTGTAGACATCTCAACAAATGAGTCAGTCTTATTATTTATGATAGAAGCATCAATAAATTCTGTGTATACGAAGAGGACTCTTAATTCTACACTTGATTTATCAAAATATCTCCTTTATGCACAATTTCCTGAAATTAAAACATGGCTTATTTCTCTTCCAGAGTGTGTTCTGATAAAAATATGTGTGGAAGCAGTTTGATCTAATGAGAGAGAGAGAGAGAGAGAGAGAGAGACAGAGACAGAGACAGAGATAGAGACAGAGAGACAGAGGCAACACTTCATTCAAAATCTATAGCGACATTGGAGCTCAAAGATTCATCCATCAACTTTATTCGATGGAAGAATTCTAAATCAGTGTTATTAAGTTTCTATGACACTCAAGCATTAATTTTCAGGTAACTATATGTTTTTTTTTCCAGTCTGCTGGATAAAAGTTATGATAAGGCACAGATCTATTTAGTAACTTCTTCTCTAACGCAATGTTATGTATTTAGGCGAGGAAGATTTTTTTTTTCAAAAAGATAACATTTCTATTTACATCTTCTGTGTATATAAACATTGTCATAAGTAGATTTTTAAAGTCTCTTCCTGGCGGAAAAAAACAAGTTAATCGGTCAGTGGAAGGGGATTTTATCGTAACTTGTTATTCAGGCTGGTTAAGATCTATTAAAAAAGCAACTTAAATAAGATGAAGTTACAAATTAGTAGTTCAAAATAAAGAAATGATAATCCGTTATATTTCATCGAATAATATTTCCTATATAAATATATCTATTCAGACAGGTTAAAAAAATGACACGACTGAACGTCAATGATATTTTTTAATTATTAAAGGGAACAAAAAGTTCTTGTGCAAATTCGGTAGTTATACTTATATAATTATAAAAACAAAGGAAAAACATTTAGACATAAGTATCAAGGTTAATTACTTACTATTTGGTTAACATTTCATATCAATTGGGTACGAACGTTACACAGACGTACAAAAAACATGATTTGTTTACGTACAAAATGTTTGAGAAAAAAATCCTCGTTCTTGCCACAATTATTATTCAATGATTTAATGCTGTTTGGGAACATGCCTGTTCCGGGTCAAATGAAAAGTTTTCTTCTCATTTTTACGGTATTAAAATAGAGTGGGATTTCTTTTTACAAATTCCTGGCGTCAAAATGGAGGGAGTAATTTCATTCTACTTTTTGGGTCGAAATTCTTACTTGGGAGTGCGTAGTTCACTTGAGGGGTAGGATGAGAGAGGGGGAAAGAAAAGGGAATTTTGTAGGTTGATAAGAGATAGGAAAAGAGACAAAAAGGTTAGGTAGCGTTTAATGATGAAGAGGAAGCGGGTAGGGAGTATGAATTAGTTTGATAAGAGGATTGAAGATGAGTGAGTGGGCAAAAAAAGCCGTAGATGATAAGGGTGAAAATGAAAAGATACAGGCAAGAGATAAGGGAAGAGACATGCGATGATAGATAATATTTGTTGTCAACATCCGTGGCATTTCCACGGGTTCAGGTTATTATTATTATTATTATTATTATTATTATTATTATTATTATTATTATTATTATTATTATTATTATTATTATTATTATTATTATTATTATTATTATCATCATCATCATCATCATCATCATCATCATCATCATCATCATCATCATCATCATCATCATCATCATCATCATCATCATCATCATCATCATTATTATTATTATTATTATTATTATTATTATTATTATTATTATTATTATTATTATTATTATTATTATTTGCAAGCTCATACCAGTTGCCTGGTGGTAACCGCTGGAGTTTGAGTGACAGCAAGTCTCCTCAAGTCTCCAGCCCTCCTCTCCTAGTACTCATAGGTTGCAGTAATTCTGCGATTTACAGTTTCACACCGGTTGCCCAGTGGTTATCGCTGAAGGCTGAGTGACAATAAGTCTCCTCAGGTCTTCAGCTAACGTCTCCTCTCTCTTTCGCTTATTATGACAGAGCTACTATTCGTTGCAGTACTTATATCTCTAGCACCTTCCTCAGTATCCGTGCAGTTCCAAGTAGCGCTGTGGTCTGTACGGTCTCTATCCTCCCCCTAATCCCGATCTCCTCCAGTCTCTCCCTCAGCGTTTGGGGGACAGTTCCTAGTGCACCCACTATGACCGGTACTACCCTGGTTTTCATGTTCCACATTTTCCTTAATTCCCTTGCTAGGTCCTGGTATTTTTCCCTTTTTTCACCCTCCTTCTTTTTCACTCTATGGTCTGCAGGTACAGCAACGTCTACTATTTGGCAGGCCTTCCTTTTTTTGTCTACTATTACTAAGTCCGGCCTTCTTGCCTGGATGAGGTGGTCAGTTTGGATGTCAAAGTCCTACAGTAGTTTGTGGTTGTCATTCTCCAAAACTGCCTCTGGCTTGTGCTGATACCACTTTTCCCCATGGTTGAATCCCATTTGTTTACTTAGTTCCCAGTGTATCATCGTTGCTACTCTATCGTGTCTATGCTTATACTCCTTCTGGGCGAGCTGACTACATTCACTAGTTATGTGGTTTACTGTCTCATCTCTTTCACCGCACATGCGGCATTTGCTGTTTGTCTGTGTTCTGTCGATTTTTGCTTTTATGTAGTTTGTCCTTATGCTTTTGTTTTGGGCTGCCATGATGAGCGATTCTGTTTCTCTCTTAAGGTTTCCCTTTCGTAACCACGTCCATGATTTCTCGTCTGCTATATCTTTTATTTGTCTTTTAAACTCGCCGTACAATTTTTTCCCTTCCCACTTTTCTTTTCTAGTTTGCTGTACTGTTCCATTGTTTTCTACTTTATTGTTTGTTGCACTATCCCTCGCGCTCTTTATGATTTCTTCACTATTTGTTTGCACATATCTATCTAGGACTACTTTAGCTCTCTGGACACAATCTTCTATGCTGATGAGCCCCCTACCACCTTCTTTTCTCTTAACGTATTGTCTATCTGTATCATCCCTAGGGTGTAATGCTTTATGCATCGTCATAAGTTTTCTTGTTTGCCTATCCATTGATTGGAGCTCTTCCTTTGTCCATCCTAGGAATGGTGTGTATACCTAACTACTGAAACAGCCCAGGTGTTCATTCCTTTTATTAGATTTCTGCTATTTAATTTGGTTTCTAATATTTTCCTTATCCTTCTAAGGTATTCTCTCTTAATTTTCTCCTTCATCTCTTCCCGTTTTATCGTGTCACATTCAAGGACACCTAGGTACTTGTATCGGTCTTGTGCAGTCAATGCCCTAATCTTGTTGTTGTCCGGAAGTTCAATTCCCTCAGTCATTGAAAGCCTTCCTTTGTGCATCACCATGATTGCACATTTTTCTATCCCAAACTCCATTCCTATGTCCTCACTATATTCCCTTACTTCGTTGAACAGAGTCTCAAGCTCTCCCCTATTTTTTGCAAACAATTTAATATCGTCCATGTACATTAAGTGGTTGACCTTTCCTTTTGTTTTAGAGAAGTGGTATCCTTTGCTGTTTTTCAGGATTCTGTTAAGCGGTATCATTGTTAGAACAAATATTGGTGGGGACAACGAGTCTCCTTGGAAGATTCCCCTTTTTATCCCTACCTCGGCTAGTTTGTCCCCTGCGGCTGTCAAATCTACTTTCCAGTCTTCCATCGAATTACCAATGAATTTAACCACCGGTTCGCTAATTTTGAACATTCTAAGGCATTCGAGTATCCAGCTATGTGGAATCATATCGTATGCCTTTTTGTAATCTATCCATCCCATTGCGATATTCTTTCTCCTTTTCCTTACTTCTTTTAAGATCATCTGGTCTATGTAGAGTAAATCGTTTGCCCCTTTGGTTCCTATCCTACACCCTTTCTGTTCTTCTGGTAGTAGTCCCTTCTATCCATTGACATGTATATTCTCTCTGCTATTTGCCCGGTCAGGATTTTCCACATAAGTGGTAGGCACGTGATTGGTCTATAGTTGCTTGCTATGTTCCCCCTTTCCCGGGTCTTTTTGGATGAGGGTGGTTCTGCCTTTAGTCATCCATTCTGGAGCTTTGCCTTCATTTAGACAATTTTGGAGTAGGTGAGTGAGTCTGCCGTGTAACGTGGTGAATTTTTTGAACCAATACCCATGGATCCCGTCGGGCCCCGGTGCTTTCCAGTTGGCTACTTTCCTAAGAGTATGTTTCAATGTGTTTTCATTCAGTACTATCGGTTCCCCCTTGTCTATATCTTCTAGTTCTTTTCTCATGTTTTCTAACCATTGCGGTGTTACGTTGTGTCTTTTTGGGTGCCCCCATATGCTATTCCAATAGTTCTTGGCCTCTGTGGCATCAGGTTTCATGTCCTGCCTTCTTTCCCCATTTAAATCTTGGTAAAACTTTTTCTCATTGTTTTGGAATGTGCGGTTTTGTGTGTATTGGGCCGTTCTTAGTCTGTATCTCTTTAGTCTTGCCTCTTTGGCTAGTCTTTTCTGGTGTAACTCTTCGACTACAGTTGCGATGCCCTTTTGCGTTACTTTGTATTTGTTATAAAGTCTTACTCGTGGTCTGTCTGTGTGTGGTTTATTTCTAAGTAGTATTTCATCTCTCTGTAGTTGGGAGATCTGCCTTTGTAACCTTCTCTCCCAGTTGGGTTTCCCTTCCCTATTATTGCTCAGGTTCCTATCTTGTGTTGTGAAGCTTTGTGCTACCATTTTCGCCCCTGCGTAAATTAGGTTGTTGAGTTCTAGGAGGGTGTTCGTTTCTATGTGCTGTAAGAGGCAGTTGATCTCTTCGGTCACTTCTCCAACTTTCTTTCTGTCTTTGTCTCTTAGGGAGGGGAGTGTTGTTTTCTCTCCTCGCATGATCTCTTTCAAAGCTTGTATTTTGGTTTTCTCTTCTTCTGTTGGTGCCTCGTCGTCACCCTCTGGTGCATAGTTTATTCTTATAGTTTTGTTATTGGTACTAGTTGTGCTGGGGGGGGGGCATTCTACAGATGTGTCACCTGAGTCTCTCTCAACATTAATGCGGATCTCTAGTAGTTCTGTCTCAGACAGCCATTTCCTCTTTTGGATTTGTTTTACTTGGTCAGCAAGGCGTTGGTTCGATACTTCCACATCAGATTTTTCCCTCCATATCTGGAGCATACGCTCCCTATAAGATCGCACTGAAGGCTTGCTTTTAAAGTAACAATACATAACTAGTCTATTCTCCTCCCTTGTCCATCTCTTTCTCTTGTTCTTTATAGCAGTCACTCCGTGAGGACCGCACCTTCCCTGGGTGTCATTAGTGGTATATGAGTCTGGGCCAACAGTAGCTATGTAACGACTGTGTCCCTCCTGAAGGCCATTAAGGGTACACGAGCCGGAGTTTTGGCCAGCAGTCACAGGATGACGACCGGGTCCCTCCTGGTGGCTAACAAGGGAACACCTGCCGTTTACGACACACAAATCTCGGATTTGTGCCCAGTTTTTTGCGGTATTATTATTATTATTATTATTATTATTATTATTATTTGCAAGCTCATACCAGTTGCCTGGTGGTAACCGCTGGAGTTTGAGTGACAGCAAGTCTCCTCAAGTCTCCAGCCCTCCTCTCCTAGTACTCATAGATCAGTAATTCTACGATTTACAGTTTCACTCAGGTTGCCCAGTGGTTATCGCTGAAGGCTGAGTGACAATAAGTCTCCTCAGGTCTTCAGCTAACGTCTCGTCTCTCTTTTGCCTATCATTTCAGTTGGCTGGTGGTTACCACTGGATTTTGAGTGACAGCAAGTCTCCTCAAGTCTCCAGCCCTTCTCTCCTCATTCTCATAGAACACAGTAATACTGCGGTTTACAGTTTCACACCGGTTGCCTGGTGGTCATTCATGAAGGCTGAGTGACAATAAGTCTCCTCAGGTCTTCAGCCAACATCTCTTCTCTCCTTTACCCTCAGTGTCTTCGGCAATACCCTGACTTACATATTCCACATCTTCTGTTCTCTTACTAGATCTTGCTATTTTTCCAATTTTCACTTTCGTTCCTCTTTACTCTATAGTCTGCTGGTAAAGCCATGTCTATTATTTGCCAAGTTTCCCTCTTCTAGTCTACGATTACCAAGTCGAGCCTTCTTTCCTGGATGAGGTGGTCAGTTTGGATATCGAAGTCCCAGAGTAGTTTGTGGTTGTCATTCTCCAAAACTGCCTCTGGCTTGTGCTGATACCACTTTTCCACATGGTTGAATCTCATGTGTTTGCTTAGTTCCCAGTGTATCATCGTTGCTACTCTATCGTGTCTATGCTTGTACTCCTTCTGGGCGAGTTGACTACATTCACTAGTTATGTGATTTACGGTCTCATCTCTTTCATTGCATTGGCGGCACTTACTGTTTGTTTGTGTTCTGTCAATTTTTGTTTTTATATAGTTTGTCCTGATTCTTTTGTTTTGAGCTGCCATGATGAGCGATTCCATTTCTCTCTTCAGGTTTCCTTTTCGAAACCATGTTCATGATCTCTCGTCTGCCACATCTTGTATCTGTCTTTCACACTCTCCATACAATTTTTTCTTTTCCAATTTTTCTTTCCTTGTTTGCTGTGCCGTTCCATTGTTTTCAACTTTTTTATTTGTTGCGCTGTTTTGTGCATTCTTCATGATGTCTTCACTGTTTGCTTGCACGTACTTTTCTAGACCTGTTTTAGCTCTCCGGACACAGTCCTCAATGCTGATGAGCCCCCTGCCACCTAATATTCTCTTAACGTATAGTCTATCCGTGTCATCTTTGGGGTGTGAGGCTTTTTAATTGCAATTTCACACCAGTTGCCCGGTGGTTACCGCTGGAAGTTTAGTGACAGCAAGTCTCCTCAAGTCTCCAGCCGTCCTCTCCACACTCTCATAGTCCACAGCGGAACTGTGGTTTACAGTTTCAAACCAGTTGCCCAGTGGTCATCGCTGAAGGCTGAGTCTCCTCAGGTCTTCAGCCAACATCTCATCTATCCCTCACCTATCACACCAGTGTTGTGGGTTTACACCTCGGCTACATTTTGGGACTGCTACTGTTATTATTATCTTTTTTATCATCAGTAGTAGTAGTAGTAAATGTTATAGTAGTAGCAGTAGTAGTGTTAATATTATCATCCGTAGTATTAAGAGTAATAGTACTGTTAATGTTATCATCAGTAGAAGTACTAATGTTGATATTATCATAGGTAGTAGTGGTGTTAATATTTTCGTCGGTAGTAGTAGTAGTGTTCATATTATCAGCGTTCGTAGTTGTAGTGATAATATTATCATCAGCAGTCGTAGTTGTAATGTGAATATCATCATCGGTTGAAGTATTGGAGGTGTGCTTACAAATACATTATGTGATCAGAGGATGGTTGTATATATCCTGAGCATCTAAATAAAAAAAAGCCCCATCGAATATTTCACTCTTGGACACACGATTCAAGAAGTGGATTTGTTCTTTATAGATAAATCAGGTGACCACAATGACATAAACAGAACAAACAATGAACTCATAACCAGATTGATAGATAGTTAGATAGATAGATAAATAGATAGCGACCATAATAGGTAAATATGTAGTCATTCTTTTATACTGTGCGGCCATATAACCAAGGAAACTGAAATAATTGTTCGGTGCATGCAAAAGTTCCCAGCTTGAATCCAGTTCCAGCAAGTGTGCTCAGTCTCTGGATTCAAAAAGACAGCGCTTGGAACTTTTGCACACTCCTGATATTTCGAAACTTCAAATATTTTTGGAATAAAAAGATAAGCGTCAGAATATTCTAGTAGATGATATTTGAGGTCTTCAGGTAAAGACACCTGCATTCTTTATTCCTGGGTTTTAACCGGATAACCTTTACAAATCAGCCCTGGTATAATTCTATCATGCAAAGAAAAAAAAAGGACCAGGTGACTGAGGCCTTTCTTCTTTTGCCAAATGTCACTTCTAAATATTTTAGTTCGTTAGGAATGCAAATTCTGAATACAAGACAAAAGCAATAATGATTGACACATCAATTCCAAAAGCCAAATATTTCATCTCTTTACTGGTATAATTAGAAAATATGGGGCAGATAATATATCATCATATTTGTGTAAATTTATTTGTGAAAAAATAAAGACATGATTCATATTATATTGAGAGTGTTTATAAATAATTTGATCCACTTTTTATGTTTTACATTTTCAATGGCATCGTTTTATCGTGATCATGATGATGATAACCATCATCATCTGTTCAGTTGGATACAAACCTTACCTAGGATTCGCCAGACTTCTCAATAATTTGTGTCACAAGTCCTATATTTAAAAAAAAATCTTAGCTCGTTCCACCATCTTATATTCTGCTGGCCACGGTTTTGCATGTGATCTCTAGGGATCAAGACTGCAAGTTGTTATTTAAAGAGAGTATGTACATTCTTACCACATGACCAGTCCATTGCCATTAATTTTTTTAATGGATTCTAGGATATCTCGGACACCTGTTTTTAATTCATAATATACTGTGCTGTCTTGTAATCTCTCCATATAATGTCAAACATGATTTCTTTTTGTGTACGCAGCATACTTCAAAGTCTGAGGGATCTACCGGTGAGGTTCCATGTTTCAGATCCAGGGTGACTATTGAGAAGAGGCATTTGTTGTATACCCCTCCTTTTTTGGACTGAGGGAATTTTCTTGTTCGGCATAAATAGGTTAGTCAAGAACGATAGAATTGTATATAAGACAATGTGGATATGAAAGGAAAACGTTTCTTTGAAGAACCTTCTGTAAGCAGGAATGGCGAGAAGCGAAGAAGTAATTACCATTAATTCGTATTGAGAAATTTATGAGTGTTTCCAGATAAAGAGATTTTATGGTAATATGTTGGGCTGAATCATCGGATGTCTGAGTGGTGGGAGATACAGCAAACTCGGATATAAAGGGAAAGGGATGTCAATGTGCACCTATTAAAGCCCGTTGCAAATTGAACTATCATCACTATTTTCACTTTTCGTCCCCCCACGTCAAAATCACGAAAATCGGATTAGGGAGAACTTTCGAAAAGAAGGAGTACATCTATTTAGATTCACAAAGGTATTCACTTTGGGACATAGTTGTGGGCTCAGAAGGTTCATCAATTGAGGGAGATGTTTTGTAATCAAGAGAGAATGATCCCTATGCCAACGGCGCTTTGCCGAAGTCGATGAAGTCGAAAAAGAGCTCGTAGGAATCGACCTTAGAGCTGGTTAAAGATAAACTAATATGGCGTATAAATGCACAAACCAAGGATTCCCAAAGAAGACGTCGCGGCTGTCCTCCTGCAGGTAAGAGAGAGAGAGAGAGAGAGAGAGAGAGAGAGAGAGAGAGAGAGAGAGAGAGAGAGATGCTTGGAAACAACTGGCAAATACATCATAAAATCTCTCTCACACAGCCGTATATATAGAAAGAGAGTGTGATGGAGAGAGAAACAGAGAAACAGAGAGAGGCACAGAGAGAGAGAGAGAGAGAGAGAGAGAGAGAGAGAGAGAGAGAGAGAGAGAAGTGGTAATCAGTACTTCTTGGTGATTCCAAATTTCAGGCTCGCCCGGAATTCAGACGATGTACTGCTCCCTAGCGAGTTTACTAAAGCACATCCTCTAGAGATTGTAGAAGAAAAAACTCGGAATCACCACGATGTGCTGATTGCTTTGTCTATATCTATACCCGTATGATCTATCGTTGAAATCAGGCACTCTCTAATTGATAAGTACAAGCCCAACAGAAAACAGTCTTTTCTCTAGGTCTCGGTTACACAGAAAAGACCTCATTGTACCCCTGTGTGTCTTTTTTCAATCAGGAGGCGTTTATACAGTCACGTATCGGAAATATTCTCATTGTTTCAAGGATAAATATTTGGGCGTGCGTGGTTTTGACCTCGACAGGAATTGTAACAGATCTTTTGAGTGCGAGCCTATTGTTTCAATTTCTGTTTAGTTATGCTGTAACCGCTTTCTGCAATGAATGTGACATCCAGAAAACGCAGAAAGGCTGTTAACCTGTACAGAAAGAAACCTACTGGGACAAAGCGAATGTAATTGTTACCAGTCTCGCAACTGTTAGCCGTGTGTCAACATCAAAAACGAGGGAAAAGTTTATTAAACGCAGGTTACGTTGCCGGAAAAAGAAACTAACAGTAAGTGTACGTAGCTCAAAGAAGTTGAAAAGACCCTTGGAAGACGAGTGATACATTACTGCAGGGTTTAGTAGAAAAAGGAATGAAAAAAATTCTTTAATCGTCTGCCCATGACTCATGGAAGTCCATCAGAAAGCCAGACGGCCGATGAAAAGGCAACTTCTGACAATGAAAATGGGAGAAAAATGGGGACTGAAATACATATGCTCGACAAAACAAAAATGGAGAAGAGCATTATTTAGTAACAAAAGTAATTTCTTTATCCAGGGACAGAGAGTCAACAAGGTTGAATGTCACCAAGAGAGAAGTTTCGAAATTTCCACAGCCAATGCGTGAAACTTTCACAGGAGAAAATGTTTACGGATGCTTCAGCGGCAGCAGCTCGCATTTGGTCAAATGAATAATCCACCCACATCAATCTCTTGACGGTTTTTTTTAATGAGGAGTACTTGAAGGGTGTATAACCAATGCATCCTCCCAATAGTCACTTATTGAGCTGAAACATTGAACCTAACCAAAAGGGAGATCTGCGAATTGAGAACTATGCGACGTGCACATGAGAAAATTATGCTACACCTCACATGGAGAGACCATAAGACGGTACAGTACAATACAGCCGGGAAAAGACAAGAGTCAGGGACATCATAGAATCCATTAAGAAGCTCAAATGGCAGTGGGCTGGCCATGTTGCAAGAATGGCAGACAACCGATGGACATCGCGACTCACGACATATATCCCCGGAGATCACATACGGAACTGTGGCCAGCAAAAAATTAGATGGAGAGACGAGCTAGACAAATTCAGAAAGTACTGGCTCCGCAATGCCAATGATAGAGAAGTGTGGCGAATCCTGGTGAAGGTCTGTGTCCAACGACGGATGTTGAAAGACTGATGATGATGATAATGATGATGACTTTTAGAGCTGAGAGAGAGAGTTATCCTGGCGTATCAATTCAAATTGTTGGGTACAGGTTTTTGCAATATCTTGAAAATCATATTGATCATGTAACGTTCTTTTCTCTTGTGTAGGAATATAAGGTTCAGTTTACGAAGTCATATCCAGTATGACAATTCAGCATAGCCACTGACTCTACTGATAAAGTGCCTCGGCACACGCTCGAGGGCTTAGATGTATCTGGTTGTTTATCAAGACCCAAGCAGAGGTCACCATCCTGCTCTGTTTCTTATTCTTGTACATATGACACTGCAATCACAGAATTCCGTAAATATCTAAGCTGACATTTGTCTCGCTTTACTACATATTATGTTTATGTGACGAGTCATTGAGTTAGGGTTTTGTAGTTGAATGGGACGGGAGTTGAGAATTGTGTTTATAGGATTCTATTGTTTTCTCTATGCCATTTTCTTGAGTCTGTATTTGAACTGAATTGGGATTGTGTCATTTGCTCTCGCTATTTTCATTTTAATACTGGTGTCATCGTAAAACTACCAACCGTACAGTGTTGAGTGCACGTTTCTAAATTGTTCATGTACACTAGAAAAAGAATTGGCCCCAGAACTGTCCCCTGAAAGACCCTGCTCTGCACCTCAACTTCAAAGTATTTGTTTATTTTTTAATTAAAACGGTCTGACACCTATCTGCAAGATATTCCCTTATCCGCTGATTTCTTCAACTATATTATTTCGGTTTCTTGACTACTATCTGGAGATCTATCTTATCAAAAGTCTTTTCATTATCTACCCTTCCTAAACCCATTCTGATTTTAACATTGCAATTGGTTGTCTTCAAGATGCTTCTCAAACTTGCTACTGATCACTCTTTTATGGATCTTTTCTTATCGAAGGATAAGAATCTGCTTCAACTGCCTTAGAGTCGTTCCTATGAATTGGTGATATCATGATGCATCCTGTTTGTATTGATTCCTCCCAAATGAACTGGATAGGGTGACCGAAGATGTTTTATACATTTTCAAAACTATTGCAGGAGTATCTTCACATCCATGGACAGAATGTTCGTTATTTCGTTAGTAAACTTCGTAATGCAATCCTGTTCAAAGTGCATATGATTAATACTTATTTTGCAGTAGATGTTCACTTCCGATAACATTTTGTTCGTAGAATTTGGATTACTTGAAACACTTGCGCACTGATATTGTAAAATGTCTGCCGTTTCTCTATGATCACTTTGCAGTTTCTTTGTTTTATCATATAAAGGTTCTCTTTTAGTTTTGGCTTTTGATGCACGTGTACCATATGTGAAAAAATATGGTGGGTTATTTTTTTTCAATTGTCAGAATAACCTTCTCTCAAACATCTTGTAGTTACAAGACATTGCCCTCCATTTTCCCTTCAATGGAGTAGATCTCTTTGTTAATTTTTTCTAATTTTTTTAGATTTTGGATTAACGGATTTCAATGCTTGTGATTCGTTTTCAATTTTACGTGTTCCTGTTTGAGGATGTATCTCTCTTTACTATGTTCATTTTTGCTTCTGAATTGCTTCGACCTGCAGTGAATCTCACAAAATCGCAGCGCTGTGAGGCGTGATAGTTCAGGGAATTTTCCCCGTGTGGAAATTGATCTCAATTATTTCCTGTAAATGACTGTGAATTTTGTCATAGTCTGCATCATGTTGGTTGAGGTCTGTGAAGATATGATTTGGGCAATGCATATTTGTATTGATACCTTGATTCTTCGTTTTTGATTGTTTCCTCATTGACATTTAATTGCAACCTGGAAAAAAGAGAAAATTTATTTGCTTTTTGCATTGCAGGCGGTCAAAGGCTATCATAGATAAAATATGAAGTCTTTGCAAGTAATTCTACCTAGGGAATCATGATAAATCAAAGTGATTATCGAAGATCAGGAATCAATCCAAGCATCACAATCACTCCCCAATAAACAATAACATATTTTTTCAATCATCATCATCTTCATGATGATGATGATGATGATGATGATGATGATGATCATCATCATCATTATCATAGCCTTTCCCGAACAATTTCAATTTCTTAGGCGTTGTAGTGTTGTTGTTTTTTTTAAATTTCTGTCAGCTGCAATTCTACCCATCTCTAACGATTCACACAGTAAGACATCATATCCTGCAGTTGTTTGACAATCTTGAAACGTGACCCGCCCATTGCCATTTAAATTTTCTAATGGATTCTATTATATCTCTGACTCTTTTTCTTCATTAACATATTGTGGCGTGACACTAAGCATTGCCCTCCCCAGTGCATGTAGCATGGTCCTCAGTTCGGGCGCCAATCTTTTGGTTGGATTCGAATCTCCAGCTCTTTGGGTTATTACCGAAAATATGCCTTGGTAACAGACGCTTCTTTTTGGGATTGATTGGATTTTTTGTTCTTTAAACGCTGAGTTTGTACTACCAAGTGTCTGTCACACAGGACTATTTACATACTGTTCTGTTTAGAGTCAGGGTACCTATAATATATATCTAGAAAACTCTCATTCCTGGTCTCTTATCTCGTACCGGAGAATACTATCTGTTCTTGATCGAAATGGAGCTTGTAGGATCAATGTGTAGTATCGAATCGTTCATTGTAGGGATTTATACAAAACAGAAGAAAAATAGGAATTTGAACATTTATTTGGGGATGTGATTGGAGACAAAAATATTTTTGAAGTGACTGTGTATGGAATCCTAGATGTATTACGTGCTATAAAAGTCATAATCTTCACAAACGATTGTTTAAATATCTTCTTGATACGCTTTTAAAGGAAAAAAAGTCATAAAAATCGTTCAATTGTCCTTTGGCTCAACGTGCTGGGATTATCTCTGTTAGAGTCGTTTAGATTATACGACTTTGATACACACATTCATATACTGATCTGAGATCTGAGCTGAAACCTTTTATGTTCAAGCGAACATGTTTCGAAGAGAATGGAATAAAATAGAATATAAAAAGAAATCCCCCGTTGGAAAGATTGTATATTTCACTCGTACATTTTAGCTTTGTTGTGGGGGTCATGTTTCGGTAGCAACAAGTTCCTTTTCTGACTTCCTTCAATCTGAAGACATATGAAAGGATCAATATACTTTGCCTTGGAATCAAGTCTAGGGGACTTGATGTAGGAAATTTAACACACACACACACATATATACACACACACACAAACACACATACACACACACACACACACACACACACACACACATATATATATATATATATATATATATATATGTATGTATATGGATTCGTTATATTAGCTGAAACTCCATTTGAAATGATTCCCGTTGTTATGCGGAGAATAAGAGATAGCATAAATAGAAATAAACAGTTTGAGAAAGATAGAAATGCTCCTGGGAGGTCATTTCAAATAGAGTTTCAAATAATAAAACACATTTATAAATATTTTGTCGGATTATATGTCCATTACTTATTAATGTATGTATGAATGATAATAATAATAATAATAATAATAATAATAATAATAATAATAATAATAATAATAATAATAATAATAATAATAATAATAATAATAATAATAATAATAATAATTTGCAAAAAACAGGGGAGAGCTTGAGACTCTGTTCAACGAAGTAAGGGAATATAGTGAGGACATCGGAATGGAGTTTGGAGTAGAAAAATGCACAATCATGGTGATGCACAAAGGAAGGCTTACAATGACTGAAGGAATTGAACTCCCGGACAATAGTAAGATTAGGGCATTGACTGCACAACACCGATACAAGTACCTAGGCGTCCTTGAATGTGACACGATAAAACGGGAAGAGATGAAGGAGAAAATAAAGAGAGAATACATTAGAAGGATAAGGAAAATATTAGAGACCAAATTAAACGGCAGAAATTTAATAAAAGGAATGAACACCTGGGCTGTGTCAGTAGTTAGGTATACAGGACCATTCCTAGGATGGACAAAGGAAGAGCTCCAATCAATGGATAGGCGAACAAGGAAACTTATGACAATGCATGAAGCATTAAACCCTAGAGATGATACAGATAGACTATACGTTGAGAGAAAAGAAGGTGGCAGGGGGGCTCATCAGCATAGAAGACTGTGTCCAGAGAGCTAAAGTAGTCCTAGAAAGGTATGTGTAAACAAATAGTGAAGAAATGATAAAGAGCGCGAGAGATAGTGCAACAAACAATAAAGTAGAAAATAATGGAACAGTGCAGCAAACAAAAAAAGAGAGATGGGAAGAGAAAAAAATGTACGGCGAGTTTAAAAGGCAGATACAAAATGTGGAAGACGAGAAATCATGGACGTGGTTACGAAAGGGGAACCTTAAGAGAGAAACAGAATCGCTCATCATGGCAGCCAAGAACAAAAGCATAAGGACAAACTACATAAAAACAAAAATCGACAGAACACAGACAAACAGCAAATGCCGCATGTGCGGTGAAAGAGATGATACAGTAAACCACATAACTAGTGAATGTAGTCAACTCGCCCAGAAGGAGTATAAGCATAGACACGATAGAGTAGCAACGATGATACACTGGGAACTAAGCAAACAAATGGGATTCAACCATGTGGAAAAGTGGTATCAGCACAAGCCAGAGGCAGTTTTGGAGAATGATAACCACAAACTACACTGGGACTTTGACATCCAAACTGACCACCTCATCGAGGCAAGAAGACCGGACTTACTAATAGTAGACAAAAAAAAAGAAGGCCTGCCAAATAGTACACGTTACTGTGCCTGTAGACCATAGAGTAAAAAAAGAGGAGGGTGAAAAACGGGAAGAATACCAGGACCTAGCAAGAGAGTTAAGGAAAATGTGGAACATGAAAACCAGGGTAGTACCGGTCATAGTGGGCGCACTAGGAACTGTCCCCAAAATGCTGAGGGAGGAGATCGGGATTAGGGGAAGGATTGAAACCGTAAGAGACCACAGCACTACTGGGAACTGCACAGATATTGAGGAAGGTGCTAGAGATATAAGTACTGCAACGAATTGTAGCTATCATGATATGCGAAAGAGAGAGGAGACGTTAGCTGAAGACCTGAGGAGACTTATTGTCACTCAGCCTTCAGCGATAACCACTGGGCAACCGGTGTGAAACTGTGAATCGCAGAATTACTGCGACCTATGAGTACTAGGAGAGGAGGGCTGGAGACTTGAGGAGACTTGCTGTCACTCAAACTCCTGCGGTTACCACCAGGCAACTGGTGTGAGATTCCAAATAATAATAATAATCCTAATCATATATATATATATATATATATATATAGCTTTATAACACTGAACAGCTTTAAAAAAATCTAATTTTTTTTTGTGTGTCACTCCAGTCAGTAAATTCCCCAATATCTGGCAATGTAATTTATATAATTTCTTTCAATGTTCTCCCAATGTTTTACCCATACTTTGATGTTACTGTACTATGTGTAGATTTTCTTCTGTTGTTGTCATTAGACGTTTACGACGTCACTTTTTTTTTGGATTCAAAGAGAAAACAGTCATATTAATATGGCATCCTTCAGTGTTGATCAAACACAGTCTTTGTTTAGGCTATGATTTTAAATATACAGTTTGTGCAATCCTACACGCATTTTATTTTTTTTTATAGGGTACGAACATAATGCATTGTATATAGATATCATTTTATGCTATAAATCAATCAATCGTTTCAAACACAGACCATACGTATTCGACGACAAAGAGTTGATAAGTATTACAACGAACGTGACAACGTTGTTTGTGTCACTTCTATTGAGTGTTCACTCGTGTGAATATCAAATCTGTTGTATCATTCTTAATTTTGAACTGTATGCATTTGTAAGAATAATAATCAATCTGGGAAACCTTCTCAATCATCTACCAACATATTCTACCAAATAATTCGACATTTTTTTCAAAACCTGAAAGTTAATTTTCCACGTTGGATACAATCCTGATCTATCAATATATATATACATATCAAAATATGCAATACTATTCAGACACACACACACACACACATATATATATATATATATATATATATATATGTGTGTGTGTGTGTGTGTGTGAGTGTGTGTATGCGTGCATATACGTGTGCTTATTCTGACATTATACTGAGTATACAATCTAAACAATTTTGTTTATTTTTATCGATTATATTTTCTTAGATTGAGCTTAGTTTTCAGAAACTCACCACATTTTCATCTCTATCAAAACCACAGTTTTACTTATATATCACTGTCATCCATTATTTTCTCATAACAACTGCAACCCTGCTGATATCTGCAATGTCTTATCGACAAACCTCTCTATCTAATTCCTAGATCGTATACCTGATCTTTAGTACTACGCTTACAATCTCATGGGTACCTATAAGATAATATTTTACTCCATATGCTGTCTTCCTTGCCAAGTGTCCAGTCCATCAGTCCATTTTGTTGATTGACAATCGTATGCAATCCGTAACCCTAATCCTTGCACAGATCTATTTCTAAAGAGTCTCTGTGCAATTATGTTGATTTCAAGTTTGTTTTTATCAATTTGATGTTTTTCATCCGTAATTCATAGCTTGTATTACTCATTCATTGTATATCTTACGCTTTAAACACATTAACAAGGAGCACCTCAAAATGTTTCCATTCATGGCAAATGTCCCCATATCATTTTGTTTCGCTTTCATGGTTTTCCTCTGACTTTATCATCTGACACAGTTAAATGTATTCGTCAATATCTTCTTTAGCCATCCGTCAATTCTTCTGCTCTTCCATATTTCCAAACGTATAAAACCGGATCTTACATCTTGTAACACACATCCTTGAGCAATGGACACTATACATTTGTACTAAAGTGTAAATGGAAAAAGAACCAAGCGTGGAACAAATTTGCAAACCGTCGCCAGCGAGGCAATACCCTGCTAACTATTGCACCCCAGGTGCACATATAATATTTTAAATCAACGATTCAAAATTTCAACGACTTAACTTAAGACGAGGGGATAGAAATTTTCAATAACCTTGCAATCCGTACTGTCAGCTTCCAGCTCGTTTCTCTAACGATTTCCCCACCGTTTGACAACAAGATGGTGGACTTGCACCATCGTTCTTCACTTCAGGAAGGTGGGAGATGGACAATCTGAAAATTTGGGGATCAACATACAGGGGTGGGGTCAAGATCAGGATTTGGTGAGATTCATCAGTTAAGAGAAAGAAGAATGGAATATAGACTATGGGGGAGTCCAGGGAAGCACACTGTAGGACATTTCATCTGTGTATAATAAGAAAATATAATAAGTCGCTTTTCAAAAAATGTAGAAAGTTATTCCATGGGTGCTAACACTGAATCTCACACTTTATCACAGAAAAAACTGTTTCATTAAAAATTTCTATTGTTATACATTTTGTGTAATGGATGAAAATTACCTTTTTCTGAAAAATAACGAAATATCATCATCATCATCATCATCATCATCATCATCATCATCATCATCATCATCATACCAGTTGCTTGATGGTCACAGCCAGTGACTTGATGGCAGTGCTGTGGTTTACAGTTTCACACCAGTCGCCCGTTGGTTATCGTTGAAGGCTGGGAGACAGTAAGTCTCCTAGGGTCTTTAGCACACCCCTAATCAATCCAACACAATAGCACTGTGGTTCTTACCACCATTTTAGTATGTTTTAGTGTGAGTGTGTGTGTATTCATGCAGAATTATGTACGTAGATTTGACGCTCTCTCACCATGTTTATTTGTCTTTATATACACACATATATATGTATTTTCTACATACCAATAGATTTATAGATAATACGTTGTTCGTATATATAAGAATATACATAATTATTATGCACACACACGCACACAGGCGCGTACACACACACATATATAGAGAGCAAGGTATAATTTTATGTGCGTTATATTTTGAAACTCTATTTGGAATGATTTCCCGTCATTACACAGTGGATGTATTGTTTGACTTGGACAGCGTAAAAAAAATCACATAAAAAAGAAAAAAAAAATTGGGTGTTGAAAGAATCGAACATGCCACAGATAGGTATCCACTTCCAAGTAGCATTGTTTTTTCCATTGAGCTGGAGAGGTGCCGGTAATACAATGGCCCAAATAACTGCCTCATCTGCAAATTCTCATTCTTTCCATTTACAGACAATATCCTCTTTATCTATATTTCAACGTGGACTATTATATCATTAGGAACTTGATATATCATCCGACAAAAGTAATTATTGATGCGTTATCTTACTTAGTAACTTGAGTCTCTCCGGGAAATATTCGGTCATTATGTCTTTGGGGCCGGTTATGCAGCCCTGAAAAATGAAGTGGTAATGTTCCGTGGGGTTACCTAGCTGGCAATAGAGCCATTGAGTAAGGTTGTATGGCCTGCGAACTCCAGCACTTACCATACAAATATAGCGTATGTGTATACTGCTGAGTATGTAAACGTTGCACAATTCTATGATATATATATACATATATATATATATATATATATATATATATATATATATATATATATATATATATATATATATATATATATATATATATATATAATTAAGAATGTATGTCTTTATTTCTGAACAAACTCAAACACATATACATATTTTGTAGTTACAAGGTTTACCAAACTATAATTATAGTCGTCACAAGGAGAAATACTAGATTCTGTTCCATGTCAACATTTGTGTTCACGATGTAGTTGCCATGACACTCATCCGTCTCATCAAAATGTTCGCTTGCGCAGATCTGGATGATCATATGTTTAAACATCGGACATGTCTCCTTGTTAGGTAACGCTGTTACGATACAAGTCTCTCAAGACCTCTAGGTATGTATTGAAAGTGTTCGTTCATTCTGAATATATCGAGAACCGCTCGAGAATGTTTAATGTAAGTTATCCATTGATCAGACACAGCTTTACCCCAAGAACAAATACAAAAAATCCCCCGTTGTGCTACTCAGTCGACAATTGAATGCCATGGATGGAGCTTACGTACATTGTGAAAGTCTCATCCAAGATAACAGAGAGAATCGTTCTTTACATCTTGTGAGTTCTTTTAGCAAAGCATCGAGTCACTCTTGTCTTTTAGCCCTCGATAGCTCCAATTCAGATTTCTCAAAGAAATACTGTCGTGTTTGTTAATGATAAATGTCAGTATGCTCTCTGTACTTTTTATAGTAAGTGTATCATTTGGCCCAGACGGCATAAATAAAATAAACAAATAAAAAACGAGCCTGCTGCAAGAATCAAACCCATGATTCCACGTACTTTTCCTTTTGGAAAATGCCATTGCCTCGGGGTTGGCAAGGGTAGCCACGTCTAACATTCATTTCCACATCATTATCAAATTTTAATATAACTGAACCAATATCATATCATTGTTAAAATCTCTCTTTTATAGATTTTGCATTTAGAAACAGGTCTGGTTAGTCACTCAATAGAAACCTTCATATAGCCAACATCGTTCGGTGGCGTGTCATGTTGGGAGTGATCAAGTAAAATTTGGAAAAGATGATCAGAAGAACAGGAAATAGGAAAAAAATTTTGCATCAGCTTATGTTATATATTGAAACCCCCCTAAAAAACCCGGACGATGTAGAAAAAACGTGTTTATAGATATATAATGAAATTTCCAGCCCTTTAGCTCGATTGGGGTGGCGTCAACATATACATACGTATATACCCAACCAGTAAGAACAACTTAAAAACTGAAAAGAAAACTATGCTGACAGTTTTGGTTGACGGTCCCTAATTGTCAAATGGAGCTGTAACTTGTACACATATATCACCTTGACTTTAAAAACCTGATGTCTGTTGATGACACTTGTAAACAAATACTTATCATAAGGTGATAGTTATCAGGGGCTGTAACCACTTATGTTTACGTAGCTGTCGTCACTGATGGAATTGTAACTCAAATTTACAGTAGGGACCAAATACCATATAATGTCGGTATGGAGATTAGAGGAAACATTGCAAACTTTGGTGAAATTTTATGTAAGTTGGAACATTATAACCACTCTCAAGTAGACAACATCCTGATAGTGCTGTCAAAAATTTGAATTAAAAAAAAAGAGCAATACAGATCAAAGCATTTTGAAGCTATATCATTAGTCCCCACCAAAGCAAACAGCACTCATCCCCTTCGGTAGGGGTTAGGGCTTCAGCTTCAGTTAAAGTGACGTGTGCCCTCGGTTCCTTGTTCTAAACTGATCATCTCATACACAATGAATAATATACCCCGTCCAACAATAACCACGTAAGAGCAATCGTTTTTAATCCTTTTAGGCTCCCGTACTTTAAGATGACGGATATTAGCTTCTAATAGAGGACTATCAAAAAAGACCAATTTCTTTTTATTAACTGATTTCTCAAAGATTTTTCTCTTATCTTAGAGTTCGATTATTATGCTGCTTTCTTCAAGTTGCGTAAAATATCCAAGACTATCGGAATCAATTGAGGAGATTAAAACTTTGTTCACTGAAAAGGTCTCCGCTTTCATTCTAACGGAAAAAAAAACGACTCATGAATTTTAATGGAGTATGAGTCTGAATTATAATAATTGATTATTGATTGTCAGAATTGGCCAATATGCTGTGTGATTGTTATGATCAGTTTTTTTTCCGAAGGAAATAATTGATAAAATTCAGTTTAATATTTGTCATTAAAATATTATGCAACTGACCGAATTCAATACGATTTGAAACATTTATCGAAGAAGTGATAACGAAGTTGTTAGACTATGTTAATGAAGATGGAAACAAAAAGAAATAAAATATTACGTTGTGTATTTTCAAAACCCTCCTCTCAACCATCAGACTAATACTCAAACAGTTCTTCTTTTTTTCAAATTTTCGAGCGTGCCCAGCGTTGAAATGCATGTGTAATCCTATCGATCATATCTTGTGTTCGAGAAGAATCATTGGCCATTTTATTGCTTCGAGCATGGGAAACCCTAAGCAGGGAAAATTGCAAAACAAGAGGTGCATGTTGCAGATAGGTTAGCAGCACGAACAACTAAATTGAAAACCGATCTCAAACACTTGCTGAGTTCGTGTTCATTTCAAAATAATGCATTTCGGAAAGACATGAATCCACTTGTTCTCCCCAAAGTACAGGTAAATAGCAAGGAAAAATAGACTCTTCAGTCTTGTTTGTCTATCAGTCTAAGAGACTAAGAACTATGAATTCAAATCAATAAAGTTCAACCCCTCAATCCTGAGTGGCTGTATTCGACAGAGTATGGAAATTGTTCTCATGATGTGCAGTTAACAGAACGTTGCTGAAGCTTCGACTGGCTTGGCATACTTGGAATGAATTATGATATTTGATATTATTATATATATTATAATCCTCTACAGCACATCGACAACAATTAGAAAATAAATAAACAACTAAGGAATTACTGTTCTGATTCTTAAGTAAGATAGTGGCACATTACCTACTGAATCTTTTCTAGCATTACATTTCGTTCCTAATTTTTCCAGTCCTTGAAAACGTTGCCTAAAACTCTAAAAAGATGGATTATGATCTTTATTTTATCGATTATTTGAAAAGCTATAGCGATCATTATTGCTTTTGATAATATTTTTGGTGTACGGCTATGTATATATGAGGATTTACGTTAAAACATTTCCCCTAGGTCCATTGAGTATGTACGCCAAGTTGGTTGGGCGAGTCAAACTTTCACTATAATTCCAAATTAGACAGAAATCAGATAATCATCTTTTTTAGGCGAAAGAAAGACCATATGTGAATTTTGTCCACATTTGCTGCTTATCTGATGCCTCAGGGACCACCTTAGGCACTGAGTGAAGACAAAAGTTCTTCAAAGAGAGGTTGTTCAACCGAAAATTGACCACTTGAAAATAATATAAAGGATCAGTTTTTCCTAAACTTGATTGAAAGCGACCCTAAGGGATGCTAAAATTCATTTCTACGTGAAATAATCTCAAGGGGAAACTCAATCATGACGGTGAACAGATTTCAACCACGATTATTTTTGGATCATTATTGTTTGCAGATAGGATTTTTTCGTTTATGATTCATTAAAATTACACAAAGATTCTTACGATAAAACTAGTATATCTCAAGTTTGAGAGGTTTTCATTGGCACATGTCGCTTTTTGTTGGAAGTCCACGGAAGATTATGTCCATAAGAAAAAATAATCAAAATCAAATTTCATCTTCGATACATTCATCATAGCATAACTGAAGATAATTTTGAATATAGTTTCAAAGTGGACTAACGCGTTTATGATTATTTCAGTCGGATTAGATATTAATCTTCTAATAATAATAATGATGATGATAAAGATGATAATAATAATAATAATAATAATACTAATAACAACAACAACAATAATAATAATATATATATATATATATATATATATATATATATATATATATATATATATATTGTTAAGAATGAGTTTGTCATTGTCGAGACGGTGTCTTCTCGTCATTCTATCCACGAGCCAAATTCGAATGATGAAGTATATTTCGGTTATTTCTAATAACTGCGTCCCAACGGAAATTTTCTGAAACTAATTAAATGTAAACTAAGAATAATCTCCTCCTCTTGATACATAGGTGAAACCAAAAAACACGTGTTAGTTGTTTTCTCTCCCAAATCCTCATTAAATATTGCCCTATATCATATCATTTATTTTTTGAGCTATGCTAAAACTTCAACTACACTACTTTTTATATCAATTTTTTCATCCAAATCACGTTTAAATTAGATAGTATTTTCGATATCATATACACACACGAATATATATATGCTCCTCTATTCAGGGTTGAGCACTTTTTAAGTGAGGTAACTCATCCATTGTAAACTTATGCAATGCTTTTCCATAGGAGTAGAGCACTCTGGTGGTTGAGGAGTTTCTGCGTAAATTAATACATCACTTAAATTCAGCCTAACTGACCACCCAGTTCCGTAGTCAAGAGGTCGGATATCAGCCTCCGGGTCCGATGTGAGGGTTTCAATTCTGCTGCGAGGTACTGGATGGGATGAAGTCTATAGCCACACTGAAGAGATGTAATACGTCAAAACAGCTGTCTTTGGATGAATCAATGATATAGATATATATATATCGGTAACAGTTTCTTTCTCTTTCTCTCTCTCTCTCTATATATATATATAGGAAACAGGGGAAACGTTTTGGAAAATAACTTAAATTGAATTGATGGATATTGGGAAATGGGTGACTGGGGTGACAAATAAGTTTTTTTGGAAATTGTTTTTTTCAATGCTTAGTGTTTATAATTTAAAGCTTTCTAGACTAACACCCACCATTTCTCTCCCTTTGTCTCTTTCATATCATATCCTCTCTCTCTTTCTCCCACTCTCTCTCTCTCTCTCTCTATATATATATATATATATATATTGAGGGACATGATATTTTTTATCGTTAGACCCTCCACAGAGGAAGAAACGTCAATATTTTAAATATGCATCTGCTAATCAGGGAGAGTCTAAAATTTCGTACCACCCAAGCACGGTGATAGATATTGTTCAACAATATCGTCTTGACTTCTGAGTAGAAGTATCATCAATATTCTTTGAAAAAATAAAACTATTATCTCTATTTCTGTCTTTTCTCTCTCATATGTTCTAACCACATGTTCTCCAACTTTTTTTGATATCTTCTAAATTCATGACATGAATCATTCCTATAAACTTCATAAATAATTTGTTGAGCTATCATAATCTTTGTTGTTTCTTATCGCAATGTATTGTTTGCTGTTTTCCCCGGCATGCCACGTTTTGTTGTTCTCCCCGACACCCCATGCATTGCCTGTGGTTCTATTAGGAAGCAATGACGTTATTTTGTCATCTTTACAGATTAATATGTCTGGAATAACAAAAGTATTATTTGTCAGAACTTTCAGAAACCTTCAACCAAAATTATGAATCACGCGTACAAGTGACACTAAATGAGCTATAAGACAGGAATTTCAAAGATTTGTCCCTAACTATGTCCAGAATTTTTTTCGGCTTTATGATTTTTTCATGAATATTTATTTATTTCCAAGGTAAGTTTCAGCTAAATGAGCTCCTTACTTTGTGCACGGTAGCATTGAAGCTTCGTTTTTTTAAAAATTCAGATTTTTCTGGTGATCACTGCCCAACAAATTTAGTGTTTATAATTTAAAGCTTTGTAGACTAACACCCACCATTTTTCTCCCTTTGTCTCTTTCATATCATATCCTCTCTCTCTCTCTCTCTCTCTCTATACATACATATATATATATATATATATATATATATATATATATATATATTTTTTTTTTTTTTTTTCAATTGATCACCCCAATACATCATACTGCCAAAATCATTGGCCACCTGAGAGTTTCTGGTAAGTTACTAACCAAACTTGTTACTTTTCAAATAGATGTTAATGGAAATGTTACACAAATTTCCCCTTCAATATGGATATTCTCAATTTTGCTGGATGGTGTCTTCAAACCCACTTTTTGAGGCGTGATATCCAATGGTTGACTGGCATTCTTGCTACATAACCAGTCCATTACCATTGATTCTTTCAATGGTTCTATGATTTCTCTGACTTCTGTTGTCTCTATATGTACAGTGCTGTCTAGTGATCTGTCAATGTGATGTTAAGCACGAGTCTCTCCTGTGCACGTTTCATTATTCTCAGTTTTGAGATCAATATTTTTGTTAGGTTCTATATTTCACCTCCATAGTTAACTATTGGGAGGATACATCGGTTGTAAACCTTTCTTCACAGGACTAATAGGAATTATTTGTTCTCGAAGGTTTACATTTTATATGTAAATAGACGTATAGTGTCATGCAAAAGTTTTGGCTTTGAAACAGCTCCATTGATTTGAATGAAAATTATAATACGGATTCTTTGGGTAACTATCGGCTAAAAATATGTAATATTTTAAAGAATGTTATGGTTCGATTGGAAGAAAAACATCATTCAAGAGTTAACAGTCCAAATAACCAAGTCCTTTCCCCTTCTCTCTCTAATTCCACCGTTTTTAGCCACGGACTTTCATAATTTTAGGATTTTTTTAATTAGGTTAATTATGTAGTCAAGGGGTACATTCGCAGATGCAATCGATGAATACATGAAATTAAATTGAAATAACCAAAAACAGAAATGAAATGACTAAAATAAAACAGATCGAATCTTTCATATTTGATCTGTTTTTCATTAAATTGATTTTTAATCTTTAAAATCTTTTCATTTTAAAATCAATTTAGCAAAATATCAGTAAAATATAATTTGTGAAAAATATTCAAACAAAAGTTAGAATAGGAAAAATACAGGTCAACCCTTTTATCCAAGAGTAAAGCGTTCTCATGAAGACAATTTGTATTCTAGTGTATAGCGAAATTCCAACTGATTTAAATGGAGAGAACTTTCAAGCGTTCCTTACCCCTCAAAGGATTATGATTACGTATTAGACTTGGCTAGGATGCTGGTTGGTGGAGGAAATCATTTTGGCTATTTTTTTTTATCATGATTTACTTAAACTCTGCAGCAAAACAAGACTATAAACGTGTGATTCTCTGAAACCATGGAATAAACTGTTACCAAAACAGTCAACATACGTCTTCAGTTTCGAAATTGGTCTGGCTGGTTGGCAACGGACATACCATATATATATATATATATATATATATATATATATATATATATATATATATATATATATATATATATATATATATATATATATATATATGTATATATATATATATATATATGTATATATATATATATATATATATATATATATATATATATACACACACGCACACACATACACACATATATATACATACATATATTTATATATATTTACACATACATACATATATACATATACACACACACATGCACATATATATATATATATATATATATACACACACACGCACACACACACATATATATACATACATATATATATATACGCATACATACATATACACACACACACACACACACACATATATATATATATATGTGTGTAACGCATATGTGTCACGTCAATAATAGAGCTAGAGGCTGCTTTTTTTTTACATTTAGTCCTTGTCATGTCTCAGACAAAAATCTTTTTTTTTTACTTTCCAACTAAGAACAGTATTGGGATAGGGAGGGGTTCTATTTCAAATTTTGTTGAATTGATCCAAAAGATTATGCCTGGCAGCATTCGCTCTGTCTTTTCTTTTTTTTTAAGTTGTGGACGTTTCAAGTGATCGCTGCCCAACACAAGGTGAGATAAATAACTTCATCGATGGGCCAATCACCCTAAGTTTCTACCGATCAACCACAATATGGCATGCTACCAAACAACATCGGTCATGTGACTGTTTCTACCAAATGACTTACTAGAAATATCACTGTTTTGTTTTGTTTCTGTTCAGGTTTATTTTAAATGTACATAAATTGAATTGAAATAGAAAAAAAAGAGAACTAGAATAAA
>OY735232.1:33474890-33564890 GCA_963457665.1 Thysanoteuthis rhombus
AAAAGAGTAAGGCAAAGTGATACCAGCTCATCAAACACTTCATAGCCTGCCTAGGAATGAACTTCCATAACCTGGACTGGGAAAATTCACGGCAAATATCTGAGCAACCTTAGATTTGCAGACAACATCGGCCTTTTTGCAGTGTACCTACACGACCTCCAACTGATGCTAGTTGTACTAAACGAAGAAAGTAAGACTCAGCCTGAACATGAACTTCAGTAAAAGATAAGTCACGTGCAACAGTCCTATCGAGAATAAGGACATAACTGTCAAAATCAAAGACGCATTACTGGGAAAAGTAGACCACTACATCTACTCAAGACAACGAATCTCTATGAAACCAAAGAAGAAGAAGAAGAAATTAATCGGAGAATCACCCTAGGGTGGCAAGTGTTTGGCTAAGCAAGCTCAACCTTCAAAAACAAGACAATCCCAATAATCCTAAAAAGAAGAGAATAAAACCAATGCGTCCTCCCGATAGTCGCTTATGAAGGTGGAACATTTGACCTAACCAATTGATAAACCTGCCAACTGAAAAGCATGCAGTATGCACACGAGAGAATCATACACTCTTATTTTTTCTTGCCTTTTTCAGCATAGATTGAAGTATAGTATCTGTTCGCTGGCAGAGACCGAGGCGCGAGTACTAATGCTGGCCTATCGAATCGGCTAGAGATTGGGTGTTGGTGAGCCTCAAAGACCCGAGTGTGCCGGTGCTATGCATCAGCCAATGAGGTTATATTGAGGTTTGGCAATGATACGCACATTGGAAGTTTTGGGACTCGTCCTCAGGTTCTCCCATTACTCGGCCCCGCTGTGAGGTATACGTTGCCCTGGAGCAGCACTGTTCCACTGCACTAAAAGTGACCGGTTGGGCTCCTCCTGACACATTTGTGACTGCAGCTGCTTTGGTTGTCAAGCAACCAAAGTAGCAATGGCTGTAGCTGTTTTGCTTGGTGTCTCTTATTTTCCCCACGTAAAGCCCTGACCTTGTGTTGCATTTTGCTCCGGTGGGTCGGTGGATACATAGACTTCGCCTTTCGTGGCATTTTCACACAGATTAAAGTGTATTATTTGTTCCTCAGCAGAGACTGAGTCGCCGGTACTGACACTTACCTGCCAAATGGGCAGGAGATTGTATGTTGGTGAGCATCAAAGACTGAGTGCGCCAGTGCAATGCGTAAACCATTGAGGGTATACTGAGGCAGAGCCTTTGGATTCGTCTATGAGCTCCCTCACAATTACTTGGCCAAACTGCAGGCATCCGTTGCCCCTGGGCAGGACTGTCCCATTGCACTAAAAGGGACGGGTTAAGATTGTCTGACTTTCTATTGCATTTCGCTCTGGTGGGGGAGTGAATAAAGAGGATGCCAACAGTCACCTTTTTGTATCCTTTGGCAACAATCAAAGTGTAATATCTGTTTCCCGGTAGAGACCGAGGCACCGGTACTGACACTTGCCTTCCGAATTGGCTGGAGATGGTGTGTGTGCCGGTACAATGCGTCAGCAAATTAAGTTATACTGAGGCAGAGCCTTTGGATTCGTCTTAGGGCTTTCCCACTATCACTCGGCCCACATGCGGGGGATCTGTTTCCCCAGGGCTGCATCTTCCCGTTCCACTTAAAGGGACAGGTCGGGATTGTCCTGACGCTTTCGTGACTGCGGTTGTTTTACCAGCCACGGTTGCTTGGCAATCAGCTATTTCCACCACGTAAAGCCCCAACCATGTGTCACTTTTTGCTCTGGTGGGAGAGTAAATAAATAGCACGCAATAAAATGTGAAAACTTTCAACGACTCAGTTTACACGAGACTCGATACTAGATAAGAGCTTTGGAAAATATCTTAGCAACTACTTTCGGAGACAAAATTAAAATGAATTTACTGACAGCTTCTAGGGAAGCAGGTTTCCTCACTATTTTAAAAGATAGTACTACATGGAGCAGTTTCACTTTCCTAATGGTTTGGCGGAGTAGGAAGAGGTTGGCCCATTCAAAAGTCTTGAGTGCTTCCGTAATCCACCTCCCAAACTACCTGGATTTATTTGCAGGAATTCTGCTGTTATTATCTGGAAAACCCACAAAAGCAAAATGTGGTGCTTTAACCTCTCATACTTTCCATCATAGCGGCAGCGTATACTGTTCATCTAGGTCCTATCGATATCAGTCTTGACATACTTCCACATGATGCATTTTGTTTGGGAAGCCATAATGAGAGGTTGTATGTTTCTACTCAGGTGTCCTTTGCATAGCCATTTCCATGAATTTTCCTTGCAATATTATCTATCTGCATTTGGAATTTTCCAAGTTAATTTTGTTTCTATTTTATTTCCCTTGTTTTAGTTATTACCTCATTTGCAGCCTTTTTCTGTTCATCAAATTGCTTTGGGATCTTTTCATAATATCACCACTACATTTCTCGCACACGATTTTCCAATCCAACTTTTGCCACTTGAACTTAATCGTTTTTCCAACCAGGGATCGAAGTTACCTATGGTAATGAGTACAAAAGACAAAAAAAAATTAAGTCAGGTTTTTCTACTGAGTAGGGATAAGCGAGAAAATGAAAATATACAGTCAAATAATGAGTGAAAAGCAGTTACCTGAGATAATGAATAATATTCATCAACATCCGTGCAATGTCCACTAATTAGAGTTATCTTTTTTATTATAATAATAATAATTATTATTATTATTATTATTACTACTACTATTATTATTATTATTATTGATACTTGATCAACATGACCTGACTTCTCTGTGCAAAAAAAGGTGGCCGAAAACTCTGCGTCAACTACTTGAAACTCGATTGCTCTGCACAAGGATAACTCCGTGCACCATAACTCGGTGCAAAGATATGAATGAACATTAACTATTACAAAAATTGAAATTAGCTCTTGCCCCTATCTTAAAAAATATAAAAATAATAATTAAAAAGAGTTGAAAGAATACATTTCACTGCTGAATGGATTGTGAAACTATTTATAGCAAAAATTGAAATTAGATATTGCAAATAAAAATGATTCTAATTTCCATGATAAATAGCTCTATGATTTGTTTTGAAACTACTCCGGCAATAAAAAACTGAATTTATAGATACTTTTCACTGTATTTGTTGCTCTTACGATTCATCCAATTGAACTATAATAGGGAACTACTTTCCCCAAATAATCAAACACAAAACGTAATTTCAATTTTCGTATTCCAATAAATTGTTTTATCCCGATGCTTGTTTTTCTTGATTTTTGAGCTGAGTGATCATGCAAGGATTTTTCCTGCGCGGAGCAGTCGTGTGCAGAGTTGTCGGCATGGAGTTTTTGGTGCATGATCATCTTCTGCAGATTTATCGATAAATCCCTGATCGTAAGCCTAGTTTGAGTACAAAAAAGTTGGTTCTGTTTTTGTCTCTGGTTGATATTCGTGTGTACATGAGGTCTGGAAAGGTTAGAATCACAAACTTTTCCGAGTCTGCAAGGGTTGAGTATTACTTTTGAAAGCCAAGAAACTGTAATCTCTAACTCACTTTCTATATGCAGACGCTCACGATTCGTTCTGTGTCTAAACAGCCTTAGGATAAGTATTGATTGTGTGGAGCGTTTTGTGAGGTCGTGGACAAGGAATGCACGTCGAAAAATATCTGCAGGCTTCAACAACATGCAAACAGAATACTCCGCAGATAGCCTGATCGAAATCTGGAGGGGGTTCGCAGATGCAACTGTTTTTCTCGTGTGCGATAAACCCAGGTACATTGCAGTGGTAAGCAGAAAAACAAATACCCAAATAAAAAAAAAGAGAAGCTGACAGCCTAAATGTTCAAACATTAGTGGACGTGTTTGATTTAGATATCCAAAGAATAAAGTGTGAGGCGAGGAAAAGCTTGTAAAAGGTCAAGCAGTGCCAAAGATCTAAAGTCAGTTCTTTTTCGGCTATATATTGGAAGTGTTGTAACTTCTGGTTGAAGGTGTGGCGTAGCCAAACGGTTAACAGTAGGGAAAATGGAATAGTTGAGCCAAATTTTTATCTCCGGTTGAAATAAACTGAATCCACTTCGAACATATGACATTGGGAAATGCATGGATTCGTCATCTCTCTCCCTCCAAATGTATAGGGAAATAGTAATGTTGATTTTGCTCTTTAACTACAGTTAGCGACCAGTCTAGGTGATACACAATTCTGATTCCAGACCAGCCTGAAGAGAGATAGGGAGAAGATTGATAATTATAATTAACTAGTTTAGTTATATCACCTTTATCTTTTTAGGAAATACACCAGTAAATGAATTGTGTTTATAAAGAAGAAACAAAAAAATCACCATAATGCATGCTTATTGTTTGAATTAAACCTTTTGAGCCAGACAATCTTGGAGTGTGTGACATCCTGAAATATTGGGTAAAAGGTACATGGGCAAAAAGGTTTTATCGGTTATCACCCTTTTAGTTCTGAATGGATTGGCAAAAACGTCGGGTAACTACGCAGGATATTAATGACCTGTATAAAGCACTCAGGGGGGATTCACTCCAAATCCTCACAAAGAGGACAGTATTCCCCTGATATATGAAACTTGCAAACTCTTTTGACTGTGTGTAAACTTGTGGAAACTGACGTATTTCCAACTGAAATCTCGACTTTGTATCATTTTCTTGTGAAAACGCAACTTTTCGAACTTACAAATTGTCATATCCGTTACCTGTTAACAACCCATCAATATCAAACCCCAGGTGACACTTTACATGACATTTAGAATCACTGCCGGAGTGCAATGGTTATCCAGATAATTTCGGGGACATATTTCTGTAGTCTGTTTGATCCTCACTGAGGGCACTAAATTTTGACGGTATCGTGTACTGAGATAAGTTTATAATATCTGTATATCTGTGACACGATAAGGATTAGTTGGGCATAGACCTTCCAAATGATTTGTCACACCCCTCTATCGTGGGAGTCATGGAGCCTGTACTTTCTGAATTTGTGTAGCTCGCCTCTCCATCTACTACACTGCCAACCTCGGTTGCACATGTAATCTCTGGGGATCCATATCACGAGTGGGAATGTGCATCGGTTGTTTGCCATTCTTGCAACATGGCTAGCCCATTGCCATTTGAGATATTTAATGGATTCTATGATGTCCCTGACTATTGTCTCCTCCGGGTGTACAGTGCTGTTTTGTGGTTTCTCCATGTGATGCTAAGTATATTCTTTCTATGTGCACGTTGTATGGTTCTCAATTTGCGGATCTGTCTCTTGACTAAGTTTTATGTTTTAGCTCCATAAGTGACTATTGGGAGGATGCATTGGTTATCCACCCTCCTTTTTAGGATTAATGGGATCTTCTTGTTTTTGGAAGTTGAGCTTGCTCTGCCACAGTATTGCCATTCTAGTGTGATTCTTCGCTTTGAAAGTCTCATGGAGATTCGTTGTCCTTGGTAGACGTAACGATCTACTTTCTCCAGCTCTGTGTCTCTGATGTGGTTGTTGCACATGATAAGTCTCTGATTTTCATTACAGTAGTGGTCAATCATCACTGACTGCCCAATAAGTTGGGCCGTGTGTCAGATTGAGGTAAGCTGTATAAATACTTATGATATCATTTGTTTTTTTTATATCCTGTATCATTCTAGTATATTCATTTATCAAGCTCTTCTCTGTAGCAGACATGATAACTCGTCTGGGTAAGTGTTTAGTTTGGTGCCACGAACAAGATAACACATTTTAATAAGTGGTCAATCCACTGTCACAAGCAAGATAAACGGTACTTAGTGTTTTTTTAACGTTGTATTGTGTTTTGAGCCATACTTTGTCCCACCTCAATTGACTACTGAATCGATTCAATTTGAAGTAAATTGGAGATAAATATATTACACAGGCAGTCTATCATGTTAGAAAAAAATTCCTGCTATTAATAGACATATTCCCAATCAGAAATTTTCCAAACAGCTCAGAGACAAAACCCCGCAAGCCAATGTAAAATATCTTTGTAAATATAAAATGATGAAAGGGTAGATACGAATGTATTGAATTCAAGATGACCTTATACGTAAATTTATGCTTCAAGATATTTAACATTCGTTTAGACCATCAAAATTTTAAATTTCTATTTCTTATTTGTGTATTTATTCTATTTATTAGATATCAGTTTTACATACTAGTTAATTTTTTATACTTACAGTTGTGGAAGTTTGTGACTATACTTGCCTTTCCTTTCCGAACAATGCATCGTAGGCCAAGATAATTTTTCAAAGTAACACTGTAATGTCAAAGATTAGTGCATGAAAAATATTCTGGGTGCCTTGTAACATTTTCAGGGTTTATGAGAGGACATTGATTTATACTTGACTATAATGCTGATCTGGACCCTAGTTTGTTTCGAAGTGGTGAACTCTGTTCACATTTATTCCCTGGGTGATTCATATTCAAACATTATTATTCTGTAAGATTTTTTCATGTTAATTTTGGAGCGGGGTAGAACAGGTTTTGTTTACAGTACAACCATACTGTTGAACCCTTTACTTCATTGATAAATCCTTTCTTCTGAACACAGGGATTTTGTGGTTTGGGGTTATGTTAATTATATGGACAGAACTTCAAATTTTACTTTTGGGGTAGGAAAAGATGATCGTTTTTCATTTAGGTTCCAAAATTGAGGTATGATTCATTCCTAATTTTGGTGGGATCGAAAGTTTTTCACTCTCTAAGTCGAAAATCGAGAGTCTTTTTTTAAGTTTCAGGTATAAAAATCTACAGGGAGCTCATTTTCATATCTTTTTCTTTTTTTTTGGTGTCTGAAGCAGGTGGGTACAATGCAGGGGAGATAACCATGCAAATTCTCGGATCGTATCGATAATGTAATAAAATCCTTAGTTCATGGGCGACCCTCGCACAAAATGTCGTTGAAATTAATTCAACCCTTATGAAAATATGTCAACAGAAAAAAATCATGAGTACATACACATGCACGAAAAAAAGTTGAAAAAAGAATATTTTTAAATCATGGCAAATCCTGGATCCTCCCCCAAATTATCAAATTGTATCTTATTCAATGTTCTATGTCTTGGAAACATTTCATCCAAAACTATTGAGAGTCGTTCGTTGAATAAAGAGATATACCTGAGTGAAAGCATATACCTTCATTGGAAAAGGTGAAAATCCGGCTCAGGATATTTAGTGGCAAACAGGATGACCATTAGTTTTACATGTCTGTATTTTCTTTTGAGATAACAGTAGTACAATTCTTTCTGTTTTTGCCAGTATATTTGCAGACTCAAATCAACACCAGGAATTGTACCAATCAGGAAAAGCAATTGTCTGTACGCGTCAATTAATTTGCTTTCTAAGTGGTTGTAGTCGCTTCCATTTTCAAACTTTAAACACCGGCATTACCGCTCTAAGTTTCTGATTGTTATCGTTTCTGCCAGACACTGAAATGATTAAATACAACAATCCAACCCATTGCCATAAATACCTTTTCTCTAGGAAAACAAATGGACGCAAAAAAAAAAGTTGTTGTTTCAATTTAGAACTTTGGTCCCCAGAGATCATATGCGAAATCTAGCCTGGATAAAAAATGAAGGAAAACAAGATGGTATGACAATTTACAAAAGTTCAGGAGATACTGTCGTCCTAACGACCATGATAGAGAGATCTGGCTAATCTTTTGGAAGGACCAACAACGGATGTTAAAGGCTAATGTTACTGCTAATGATAATAATGATGACTATGAGGTAGTACCGTAACGCTGGCTACGGCTTTATCTGTCTGAGGCCGGGCTCCTTATATCACACGTTGCCTTGGCTCTGTTTTGTGCCATGTGAAAGATTCTCACGGGGTGACAATCATTCCAAATGGCGTCATTTACATAATCTTGTACCTTTTCATCTGCAGTTGGCAGAAGATATGGATCCATGCCTTTCCAAAGTTCCTTATTTCGACGAAAACTTACACTCAGAGACAGAGTTTGGAGTCGATTTGCCGTGTCCATCTTCTACTGTGCTAATCCTAAGATCAACAGCCTCACAATATTAGAAAACTTCCCCCTTTTTGTGATTGTTGTCTGTGACACGAGCTTTGCCAAGTCTGCAGCCTTATTGAAAGAGGTTCAAAACATCAAGAGAGAGAGAGAGAGAGAGAGAGAGAGAGAGAGAGAGAGAGAGAGAGAGAGAGAGAGAGAGAGAGAGAGAGAGAGAGAGAGTAAATTGTGATAGGTTGAAATCTGCCTGCTGCTTGCAAAGACAAGTTTGGTACTTCAATGCTCGGGTGGGAAACCTTAGAAGCTGCTTGCTGATTGCGAATGAAAATGAAGAAGATTCAGTAAGGAGAGTTTAACTGAAATAACCGGGGAAATAATGCTCCTGTTTACCTGAACACCCACGAAGACAGGATGTAGTCAGTTTAACGTTGGAAAGTCAAACGAATATATAGGGCAGGAACCACCTCGGAAACTTTTCTTCAGTCCTACCATGACTTGTTCTGAGAGCGAACCCTCTATCCATCGGTGTAGATTACTAAGAGCAATGCTAAAGGCATTGAATATGCGTCCGTCTGATCTAAAATGATCTCTCAAATATAAATTTGGATTATCAGCAAGCCTTGAAAGATACTTTTGACAAAACGTCGCAGGTTTTGAACAGAGTCAGTTCTTGTTTTCCAGACTTGAAATTAACACTAGAAATATTACCAATCAGGAAAATCTATTGTCTGTGGATGCCAATTAATTTGCTTTCTAAGTGGTTCATTTCACTTTCATTTCCGGCTTTAACGCTTGAAGCTGTTTTTCCCGTGATTATCGCCTCTGCCAGACGCTATATCATTTTGTTCTCACTCTCCAAGACATTGCCATAAACGCTACTTCTCTCGAGAAAAATTAAACACATGAGAAGAAAAATAAACAAACAAAAACTGTGTCGTTTCACTAATGAATACGGAGCCACTATCGAATTATAACGTAACTCGATTGCTCTTGATGTAAAACTGGGTGTCACCAAAAATGTAGGCTGCCTTTGTTCATAGCAACCATAGATATTACATGAAGGTTAATTAAATAATTTCATAATAAAGAATACATTTTATAAACATCAAAATACATCTTGCCTGTCTATGACAAGCTCTTTGAAAAAATTACCATTAGGTGAGTATGAAAATGCCAACATAAGTTTATCAGAAACCGTCAACGAAATAATGGCAACAGATACATAAACATCAACATAATTCATTCCATTTCTGAAATTGCCTGGTCGGTGTATGTATGTTCGTATGCATCTCTGTAACAGGCTGCACCGATGGAGTTAGAGGGATGAAATAGTAAACATTCACTCTCTAATATGTCTACAAGAATGGTATTTCTGTTTTTCGAAATATATCCTTTTTGTGGTGGGTTTAATTTGCCTTGGGTTTCATAGACTCACAAGATCAAGCAAAGTATCACTTTAAGATGCAAACCTTCGGCAATGCAAGCTCTTCAAAAACAAGGCAACCCCATTGATTCCAAAAAGAAGAGTATACAACCAATGCATTCTCCCGATAGTGACTTCTGGAGCAAAACGTGGAACCTTACTTAAATTTCGCAAACTGAAAATCATGCAACGTGTACATGAGACGATCATTCTCAACATCACATGAAAGATCATGATACAGCACAGTATACCAAGGAGAAAATGGGAGTCAAAGAGTTCAATTAAGAAACTAAAATAGCAATGGGCTGGTCAAGTCGCAAAAGTAAAAGACAACCAATGACATCATGACTCACAGCATGGATTCTTAGTTTGTAAACTTCTACGTGTCTATGAATATGGATATTTGATCAGCGTCGGTTAGTCATCTGGACTGCAAATTAATGGAGTATAAAGAGAATGAGCAACATTTTGAAATAAAAATCGGATGCTGTAAACTAAAGTGTTGCACCTCATATTTCTTTTATTGTTAGGAATGTACTTTTTCAATCTATCCATCTATCTATCTATCTATCTATCTCAGCCAGTTCATATTTATCTCAGTCTACTCCGATCTATTTCTTTATCTCATTCCGTTTTTATGTCTCAGTGTGTTCATATCTATGTCCATCAGTCCATATCTATGTATCTATCTATCCGAGTGACTGTTCATAGCTATCTATTTGTTTTTTCATACATATCTCAGTTTTTTCATATCTATTTCAGCCTGTCCATATCTATCTATCAACTAATCTATACATCTATCTCACTTAATTCATATCTATTTATTCATCTGTCCATATCTCTGTCTGTTTATATCTACTTATCTATCTCAGTCTGTTAATATCTATTTTCATCCGTTCATATCTATTTATCTCAGTCTATTCATATCTATCTATCTGTCCATATCTATCTATCCCAGTCAATTCATGTCTATCTATTTATCAATCCATATCTCTTATCCTGTTTGTATCTATCTATCTATCTATCTATCTCAATTTATCCATATCTATCCCAGTCTGTTCATATCTATTTCCATCCGTTCATATCTATCTATCTCAGTCTATTCATAGCTATCTATCTATCTGTCCATATCTCAGTCTGTTCATATTCATCTGAGTTACTCTGTCTGACTGGATAACTACGTTTCTAATGCAAGTAAAAGCCACACCAATAGGCTGATAATGTGAACATCCACTTTTCATCATTACTATAAAAACTTTTGGTTGATTTCTGAAAATCAGTCCATAGTGGGGGTCCAATTTGCTAGATAAGTTCATACCAAATCAATTGTATTATTTGTGCCTGGAATTATTCATGCTTGTTTCTTTTAAATTCCTCTCCAGTGATGATGGCCCATCAAAAGGCGACCCAAAAATATCTGTTGATCGTTCTTTCTATCAATTTTTTAATTAGTCACAACGAACATGGCATGCTACCAAACGACATTGGTCACTTGACTGTTTCTATTGAGTGACTAACCAGGCTTATTTATCCATCTATCATTCTATCTCAATCGGCTCATATCTATCTATCTATTTATCTATCTATCTATCCGTGTTATTATCAACATGATCATATCATTATGATTCAAACTCTCTCCTCCTCTCTCTCCCATACATTCATGCATATATATATATATATATATATATATATATATATATGAAAATGATAGTAGAAAGCCACGGTGGGAAACTCAAGAGATTGGCGTTACAATTAATTTTGTTCTTTATTATTATTTTGCTGGCCAAATACGATGCATTCCGACTGGGACAAGCCATCTTTTTCTGAGAGAAATGATTGCAACGGTTTCACAGTGAAAAATTTGCTGTTTATATTTTGATGCTGAAGAGCAGAATGTGAAGATTTATTTGTTTGGTTGTTTGGTAGGAGTGGGATAAGGAGAGGTTTGTATCTGTGTAAATGAGTATAAACATCAAAATATAAACAGCATATATTTGTCCGCGGACCCGCCGATAACATTTTCTCTGGAAAAAAAAGGCTTGAACCCATCAAAATGAATTGAGCTGCACCCACAGAATAATGATGAAAAAAAAATTAAGATGTAACACTTATCTTTTGAGATTTTCACTTCACCATCCAATTGTCATTTTCATCTAGATCCTGTCGGATCACTTCATATCTATAATGCAATCACAGACATACATATTTATATATCAATAATAATTCCTGATTCAAATATGATTCAAATATGACAGAAATTCCGCAATCATCTGCATATATATATATATATATATATATATATATATATATATATATATATACACACACAGATATGTGTGTATGTGTGTGTGTGTAAATGTGTGTGTGCATGTGTACATGCGTGCGTGTGTGTGTGTGTGTGGTGTAGGTGGGTGAGCGTACGTATGCATAATTATGTGTTTTTGTGTAAAAATTGTATATAAGGAATTGATATCTACTCCGACCGATGTTTCTCTATTTTGATTTGAGCATCACCAATATACTCTCTTATTCTATACATACCCAAGAACAAATATTGACGACAGTTAATAATTTAAAATAGAATCCCAACACTTTACAAAAAACTTGATACATGTTCAGTTTGAAACTCATAAAGAAAATGTTTACTAGAACAAAGGCATTGTGAGAAACAAATGTATATAAAACAATTCACTTACGTTTCCACACACCTGCTGAATGTTCAAGAGTGGAATAGAGAAATTATATGTTCTTAGAAATAAATAATCTATAGAATAATGATAAGACATCGTCCTAGAATTTACAGATGTTCGTGGAAGGGTAAAGAATAGATCTGCCGAAATGTTGTATTGAAAAAAAATTTAAACAAAACTAAACAAATCAAAGAATGGTGAAAGAGTGTATCCTGTGATTCTACGGATTGATAACAGAACTTCCATTTTATCAAATACAAAAAAGAAAACAAACTTGGACGGCTCAATAATTGACTGATCAAAATGCTGTGTTCAAATCAAGGAACAACAATTTTCTAAAATGAAGACGAGACAACTAATTCAAATAGCATCCTGTAATTTCAAAAAGTATTAATTAAGCTGAAGAATTGACCGGAGGGAAACGTTGTATTTAGACAGAATAATGCAAAAAACAATATGTATAATTTACATAATAATGATATGAGTTTGTGTCGAAACTATCGATAACATTTGACCAATTAAGCTGGTGATACATAAGTTTAGGGGAAGCTGAATCAAAGATTGGCTGTGATATTGGGATCATAACAATAATAATGAAAATATTAGTCCAAATAATCAATAAAATATTACCTCTACATACCATCTGACAACGTAGGAGAAAGCAGCTCGTAAAATGGAAAAATTAGAAAATAAAGCGTCGTAAACGATATCATCATCAACATCATTGTCATCATCACCATCAGCAGCATTTGATGTCCACTTTTTCGGCAAGGACCTTTCCCAAACATTTAACGGAACAGTTGGTGGTGGATGTGCTGATTGATTCTTTGTTGGCTACAATTTCGCAAATGATCTTTCGAGATCCACACTGTGAGTATCGATGTCTAATGGCCATCTGATATTCTTGCGACATGACAAACATTATGGCCCTTTGAGTTTTCTAATTGTTTTTTTTTTATTACTGATTTACCTGGTCATCTCCATTCTGCTGCCCAAGTACTCATACAATATTGTCCAACCTAGTTGTCTTTTCTGCATAATACGTAAGAGCAAAAGGGGAAATTAGGAAAGACTAAAGTATTAGTGACAGGGTATGTGAAATGAACATGTTATTTCTAATGGCATTCTGTTGTTGTGCAATGGTTTATTAGCTGGCTTTTGATATGGTATAAGAACCAGACTACATGGTCCTAAACTTGTAGTCTCTAGCTGAAGAAAAACAAAATTTAGTAAATATCTACATATAACCATCATCATCAGTCTTTTAACGTCCGTCGGTGGACATAGACCTCCCCCAGGATACGTTATATTTCTCTATCTTGGGTGTCACAGATCCAGTATTTTCTGAATCTGTCTTGTTAATCTCTCCATCTTGTATTTTGTCGGCCTCAGTTTCGCATGTAATCTAAGGATCCATGTTGTAAGTCATGATGTCCATCGGTTGTCTGCCATTCTTGCAAAATGACCTGTCCGTTGCCAATTAAGTTTCTTAATAGATCCCTTATGGTTTGGCCTCTTGTTCTCTTACTGATATACTGCGCTGTCTTGTGATCATTCCACGTGAGGTGGAACATGATTTTCTCATGTACGCTGTACATGCTCCTCAGTTTGCAGGTCCGTGTCATGGTTAGGTTATGTATTTCAGCTCCATAAGTGACTATCGGAAGGATGCATTGGTTGTATACCTTTTTTTTAAAAAGATTATGAGAATTGTCTTGTTTTTGAAGGTTGAGCTTTCTAAACCTTTAAAAACAAGACAAGCTTAATATACTGTGTGTTTATGTGGAAAAATAAATATACATGGTGTTAAAATCTCCACGACCAATGTTTTTTTTCATTCAATGTTAAAATAAGCAACGTACTCTCGCATTCTACACATTCGAACGAACGAATGTTGACAACAATTCATAATTCAAGAAGAAAAATCCAAGATAAATTCAATTGCTTTATGAAAAACGTGATATGTGTTCATTTTGAAAATACGATAAGAAAATGTTTACTGGAAGAGGGTGGGTTGTTAAACACAATATAGTGCATATAAAACAATCCACATACCTTTACATACACCTGCTGAAAGTTTAAGGATGGAATACAGAAATTATCTGTTCTCAAGATTGAAAAATCTATAGAATAATGATAAGACTCCATCCCGGAATTGGAAGATGTACTTGGAAGACTAAAAAATAAATTAGCTTGAATGCTGTGTTCAAAATTAGGAGGAGGGAACAGAAGCAAAAAAAAGATGAAGCAAAGAATGATGGAGAAACTCAAATTCTCATGATCTACAGATTGATAACAAAACTTTACTGTATATATTTCAAGAAAAGCAGGGACCACATGAAAATCGACCAGTCAAAATATTGTGTTTAGAACAATCAACAGCATTTTTTTTTCAAAAGATGATGAAACTAATTTGAATAATATATGAAATAATGACAACAAATACTCCTATACATCCATGAAGTATAAATAAGCTAGAGAATTGACCGATAGAAACAGAGTATTCATAAAAAAAACGAGAACAATTATCCGTATAGTGTACATGATAATAATACGAGTCCGTGTCAGAACTATAAAAAAACAATTATTATTAATTTGATGATAAATGTGCCTGGAGAAGGCTGAAGAAAGGGTTTGCTGGGCTATTGTAATCATAACAACAATGATGAGGATATTAGTCTAAATAATGAATAAAATATTCTTGGTATATTGTTTTGAAAATGTCTGGAAACCTGCTCGTAAAATAAAATGATAGATCCACATCATCATCATCATCATCATCATCATTAGTTGCGGCAAGAGCTTTTAACGTCTGTTGAACAGAGACCTTCTCCAAGATTTGCCAGAAATCTCTATCGTAGGTGTGTCTAGTAATGACATTTTTTTTTGTCGGTCACGATTTTGCATATGATCTCTGATGATCTACATTTTGAGTCTTGATGTTCTGCAGTTGTCTGACAATTTTGCAACATGACTAGCCGATTGCCATTTGAGCTTTTCTTTTATATCTTTGGCCCCTGGCTGATTTTAATATACTGTGCTGTCATCTTTCTTTGCATTTGATGCTGAACACTATCCTTTATCGTACAAGTTGCGTTGTCCTTGGTTTGAAAATCAATCTTTTCGTTGGATTCGTTCGTGTTTCTGTTCCAGAGTTGACTATCAGGAAGATGGATTACTCGTAGACCTTTCCTTTAAAGAATAAAGAGATTTTCCTGTCTTTTGGGTTGTGCTTTCTCTAACGATAGCCTGCCAACGTAGAGTAATCCTTGCTTTCTCCTGTGGATTTTATGGGGATTCATTGTTGTATGTAGATGTATGAGTCCACTTTCGTCAGCTCTGCGTTTACAATCGAATACTGCATTTTAAACCGGATTGTGATTTTTTAAAAAATGACAGAAAAATGCAAAATTTTCCACCACGATAAATGTGTTGGATCCAAAATGCTCAATCAGAAAGTTCTTGACAGTTCTCCCATACACCAAAAACTGATTATGTTCACTCGTCAGAACACCAGAAGTATCGAAGAAAGTTCAAAAAATCATTTTGTAAGATATGTAAGCTAAGTCACTGAATAGAAAAGGTGATGTGAAAGTCGTCTTTTAGCAGCAGGCCTTGTTGGGGGTGATCATTTGCTAAATTGCAAAATTGGGGGATTAAGGAATAAGTTACTTTTCCCGTCTTTTATTGGACAGAGACCCTCCCCCCCCAAAAAAAAGAGCGTGAATTAAGCCAGGTACAATTTAAGGGATCAGTTCCTCATAAAATTATATTACACATGGAAGTCCCCAATTATAACCAATTTAGGGGTAATCCCCCTCAAAAAGTTATTTCTAGACACAATAAGGAGCAAATATTGAAGTCCTTTGGATCTGTAAGTATGTCCTGCATGTGTGGCACATATATGGTGACCCCTATATTTTTAGTGAAAATTAAATACAAAAGCTTTTTTTTTTCAGCTACGTAGCTGAAACATTACTCCCTACGATGACATTCCAATAAAAGGCCTCAACGCACGTGGTTGATCACTTATTTGGACCCTGCATTTCGAACAAATTATCTTTGTTTACCTTTCTCTAAACTAGTAGCCAGGTATAGTTTGTATTCTTTGACCGTAACTACATATATATATATATATATATATATATATATATATATATATATATATATATATATATTGTCTTGTCACTTTTCTCCCTCGATGTGAGTAATCGCAAAAACTTCATAACTACGAAATGCAAATACTGCAACTACAATTTTTGGTGACAATGCAAACGTTGAACTCATTATTTTCGCCCTTTTTAGCTCCTTCATGCACTAATTCTGAACATCAAACCACGTGGAAGCGAAATATTTTGTCTTTGCCAACGTCTTTTCGCCACATCAAACCAACACAGTATTGGAACAGTGTTACTTATAAATACATACACACATTACTTCATATCTAGCTTTCTATCCATGGCGATCTATACATTTATATTCATCCATCCATCTTGGGATATCAATCTATCTGCTAATATTTTTATATCCATGCATCTATTTCAGTCTGTTCATATCTATCTATTCATATCTATCCACGTGAGTGATTTTCATGACCATAGCAGTGCATTCATATCTATCCTGGTTGATTCATGTAGGCTTCACAAACACATACATACACATCTTTACACACCGACACACTCATGCATATATATATATATATATATGTATATATATATATATATATATATATATATATATATATATATATATATATATATATATATACATATATATATTATCAGTTGAAGGTTTGGCTCTTGGGGCAGCACAATTTTCTCCAATTATTCTATAAACATTGGCTAAGCCGAATGATGTATTAATCGAGTGATGGTGGAATATCATTTTGAATAAGAGTTTCAGTATAATATGAAGCAATTTATAATAACTCTGTTAGATTATATATCCATTTATCAGTACACATTCTCATTCACATACACACACATACCCCCCCCCCACACACACCCACACACACATATATATATATATATGAGTAAATATCTATATGAAGTGATATACACTATCTGAACAAAAACTGTTAAAGAATGCGAAGCTTTACTAAACCCCTAAAATATATACATTTAAAAAAATGCTTGAAACAATCGTCACAAATTGTATGTGGATCTAAAACAGCTCAGACATTTCTACAAACACATTGTGAAAGTTCATCTAGCATTTATTCATCTCAATCTGTTGATATTAATCAATTCCAGTGTGTTGATTATATGATTCAATCTCCTCATACCTCTCGATTGATCAATTTATGCATTCATATATAAATCCAACTCTGAATATCATATTTATCTATCCAACGATCTAGCTATCTCCACTACATCTTAACACACATTAATTTATGGATATATCCAGAAGTAATCTATCTATCTATCGATTTAATAATTTGAATATCTTTGCTTTTATATCTCTCTGCATGTATCCACATATATCTATCGATCTATGAATATTTTCACACATATTTGCATCTATACATTGATCTATTTCTAACGTATCCACATATCTGTTTTCACATCTAAGTATCCATTCCTGAATATGTTTTCAAACATCTATCGCTATCTATGTATCGATTCATCTGAACATATATAACTGAATATCTTCATTTATCTCTGAATATTTTCACACACATCTATCTGAATTTCTTCACATATCTATCTATCTATTCATCTATCTATTTATCTGAATATCTCTGCATATTTATTTACATCTTTCTGAATATCTTTACTCATACCTACCTATTTATCTGTTTGAATATCTTCACATATATCCATTGATCTGTTTTAATCACTTCACAATTACGTATCAATCAATTCATCTATCTATCTATCTATCTATCTATCTATGTTCCTTATGATTCCTATTATGAAAACTCTCATAATTTAGGCAATTGACAACGTTATCTGAAATAATTGTTCATCATTATATGTTAGTTATGGCAGCTGTTTGGATTGACAGTGTATTTTTGTTAGTATTCATTACTGTTTGGCCAGTACTTCTAGGCATATTGTTAATACTCATTCAATCTGTCAATCATGATAATTTGAAATCTACTCATTTTTAATTCGCACATTTTCCATTACATAAAGTAGGAAAGCAATTACATATGATGATTCACTGTCTTGGTCAGAAAAGTAAAGTTTGATGAAAGTAATAGCCACCTTCTATATCTTTCACACATAAACATTTCGAGAAAAAAACAATTGCACTCAGGAATAAAAATTGTTTTGCATATTTTAGAAGGATAGGAATTTATATGCCATGATATCCAGTATTAAGCCGATCCGAGGGAAGTAAGTACATTACTTTACAATGGTATCGAGAGTTAATGTACATGTGCAGTCTCAGTCGAGATTTGAACTCGGTAGTCAATTTCATTTCGTGTCGTTGGCCGATATGATATCTATCTAGCTCTTCATCCATCCAAATTTACTAATCTCACTCTATTTATAGAATCTTGTATGGATTTACTCTTCTTAGCAATCATGAAAAGAGGCTGTATTGTGAATATACAATATTTTTTCGTTAGGGGTCAATATCACGCCATTGTTATGACCACTTGACCCACTCCTATCTACCAGGTATATCTCACATCCGGGGAATTTTGGGATATGTTTAAATGGACTCTCTTGGCAATACAATAAACCCTATACAACATATCCTCGAGGTCATCACGTATGATTGACAACTGAAAACATCTCACAGGAACAATGAAGGAAACATTGTAACCAACACAATCAAGATTAAGGATCCAACTTTGAATTGATCATCGTATATCAATTTGATAGTATCAACAAATGATATAAGGAGATATTTTATTAAAGATGCAGTAATCTGAACATGGCCTTCAGAGTTATAAGCGGTTATGGGCTTTTTGGTCAGAGTCAAAGAAACACATCTATAAGGAAGATTAAATATTATCTTAGATATTTAATAACATATTGCTTTGATTGAAGATTTGTGTACATAGAATGAAATGGCATAGTGGAACTATCATAGATAGGTATGTATTTAGATTGGACAAACTCAGCTTCACTAAGGTCAAACTCCCTTACCTCATTGAAATCTGAAAAGCAATCAAAACAGAATTCATTTCTCAATACAATATCATTCCCAAACTACTTGTCTTATTCAAACTTTTTCATCGATAGTTCCTTATAGTTGGATTTGCTAACTTAAGCAGAACATTATAACTCGAATTGAGTTTCAAGGATGGAAGTGAGTTCATCAGTTTTTGCATACGTCACAATGTCACTGTTTTTCGTGCTTGTCGTCGCTCGTTTTTCTTCTGGTCATTATCACATGTTTTTGTCGCATGCAAAAATAAAGTTAAATCTCAATAGTAAGAGTTTGACAAAAGAAAACATGAAGAAGCCTACACAGCCTAATGTTACTCAGCCACTATCATCCAAACCAAGAAAGAATAGGAAGACCTACATAGCATGATGGTTAATCTACCGTTGGCTTCAAAATTAGGGGAAAAAGTATTTTGCTCCTAGTTGAATTCAAACCCCAAATCTACTGATGTTTAGCAGGACGCCTTAGACCACTGTTCAACGTAAGCACTTCTGAAAAAGTAATTCATTTGTTATCATAAATAACTCGGTCGAACAAACACCTTACAATCATCAACTACCTTTTTAAAAGTGTTACATTTTCATATTGTTTAATGTTTCTCTAATCAAATTAACCGTCTTAAAGACATTCTTTATGGCTCGGCAGTTTTATGATATTTTTCAGAACGAAAATTCATTGTTTACAAAAGTAAAATACTGCAAACTCGGGAATGCGGAATAAGAAGATTAAAAAATGTTCTGGTGGGATGGAATTTTAAATTATATATCCACCAAGTAAATAGCTGATAGTAGCTTTGAATTTTCAGCTAAGCTTCTCAACTACTTTGTTTTTGAGAAATGAAATACTGAATAGACTTTTCTGCGTAGATCCTACCTTTAGGCTGTGATTGCGATCACGTACTTTGAGTCTTGAATAGTGCGATAAACGAATACTTCTGGACGATACTAAAGATCTGAATTCGAATTCAGCATCAGGAAAAAAGAATGATTCAACAACAACGGTACCTTTATCAGACTAGTCTATGTAACTTTATTTCAATTCCATCTTTAATATAAATCATGACTGCCATATTTAATTTTCAATGACTATGTATACTATAAGATCTAAGTAATCATGTCCTCAATATCATATTTTATCCATTGAAGACAGAAAAATTGATCCGAGCGCAGATGTCGAGAGTGGCCATTTTGAAATCGCTGTCATTAGTGACATCAAAAATTCATACTGGCTCAATACACATTTTCTTGCAATGCATTCAGGTATAAGTGCATTAAATGATATGCTTTTATTGCAAAATGCACGATTAGTTGGCTAAGCTACCTCACAAACGAGATATGAATTGTAAATATGTTCTTCAATGGAGTTAATGTAGAAAAATGTTTGTTTTTTAAAAATTACTAATCAATATTTAAACACTCTTTTTGATGTGTATTTGTGTAATCTAAAGGGTGAGTTTCAAGATTTATTTCCCCGTCATTAACATGGATTCTATCACCCATTGGTGATCATTTCCCTATAAGATATTTCTTATATTTTTTTCAAACAATACAATTTTGCTCTTGAAATAGTTCAGTAATGTCTTTGGAAAAGTAATGTTATAGAGATAAAAAGATATCTGCGTGCATTTTATTGGAGAAACTGTTTATTGATTATCAACACTCTTTTAGCTGAGCCGAGTAACGTTGTACCGGTCTTGCAAGTGAGATATCTCTTGGTAGAAGCCGAACTTGGTAGCAGCAACATAATTGTATTGGCCTCAGAAATCATACACCTGTTATTAGAATCTGAACTTGTTTGGAGCAACATAGTTATGATAAATATCTGTTAGAACATGATGGACGTAGCAAAATCAAATTAGCCTATCAAATTAGATATCTGTTGGTACAAGCCAAACTTGATACGAGCAATATAGTTATATTAGCCTTTCAAATTATATTCCTGTTAGTACAAGCCCAACTCGATGGATGCAGTATAATTATATTGGCCGTTCAAATTGGATATCTTTTGGAACAAGCCAAACTTGGTCGAAGAGGCATAATTATGTTACACTTTGAAATTAGATATCTTTCAATACACGTTGGAATTGGTGGAAACAGTATGATTACATTAGCCTTTCAAATCAAATAAGCTGTTGGTACCAACTGAACTTGGAGGGAACTGTATAATTACATTAGCTTCTCGAGTTAGATAGCTATTGGTACAAGGCAAACTTTGAGGGAACAGTATAATAATATTAGTCTTTCAAACAAGATTCCCATTGGTATAAGCTTAACGTTAAGAAAACAGTTAAATTACATTAGCCTTTCAAATTAGATACACGTTATATAAACCGAACTTGGAGGAAAAAGAATGGTTAAAATAGCCCATCAAATTAGATAGCTGTTTGTACGAACAGAATTTAGTGAAAGCAGCCTAATTATATTAGCCTCTCAATTAGATATCTTTTTGTGCAAGCTAAATTTAGTCAAAACTGTATAATTATATTAACCTTCAAAATGGTATTTTAATACAAGATGAACTTGGTAAAAGCATTATATTTATATTAGCCCTTTAAATTAGATATCTTTTGGTACAAGCTGAACTTGGTGAGAGCAACATAATCATATTAACCTTTGAAATTAGATATCTCTTAGTACATGCTAAACATAGTGGAAACGGTATAATCATATCAGCTTTTCGAATTAGATAGCTTTTAGTACAAGCCGACTTTGGGGGAAACAGTATACTTATATAACCCTTTCAAATCAGATATCTGCAACTACAAGCCGAACGTGGAGGAAAAAGTACAATATTATTAACCTCTCAAATCATATATATTTTGGTACCAGCCATACTTGGAGGACACATAATCATATGAAACTTTCAAATTATATATCTGTAGGTACAAACCGAACTTGGTGGAAGTAGTGTACTTATATTAGCCTTTCAAATTAGATATCCGTTGGTATAAGCCTAACTTGGTAAAACAACACTGAAATGCAGTAACAGGCTCTCCAACATTGCTGTGTGATATCAAAATACTGAATCAATTGGGTTACTCCTTATTGAATGTCAGTTTCTTATGATACTGGTAATAATACTTGAAGGAAAAGATCGCAAATGTAAATTGCATTTTTGAAAGCTCAACGCAAAAAGAAATATCATCATCATCATCATCATCATCATCATCATCATCATTCGTTCAACGTCCATCGTTTGACATGGACCAAGGATTCGCCACACTTCTCTATCATTGGAGTCATGGAGCCTGTACTTTCTGAATTTGTCTAGCTTGTTTCTCCATCTAATACTCTGTCTGTTGCACATGTGATCAATGTCGTGAGTCGTGATGTCCATCGGTTGTCAACCATTCTTGCAACATGCCCACTGTCATTGGAAATTTTTAATGGATTCTATGATGTTCCTGACTCTTTTTTACCCGGATATACTGTGCTGTTTTGTGGTCTTTCCACGTAAGGCCCTGCATAATTCTTTCATGTGCAAGTTGCACGAAGGGTGTATAACCAATGCATCCTCCCAATAGTCACTCGTGGGGCTGAAACATGGAACATAACCAAAAAGAGACATAATTTGTTCTTACTGGCCGTTTCACCCCCTAAAAACTATGATGTCTGATTAAAAAGTTGAATTAAAATTCATCTGCAATTTCAGAAATTGGCATGATGCTGCCCAAACTATTGATATAGACAGTGTGAAGGGGTCAACTTTGGTTTGATAGATTTAAGTTTAGAAATACGGATACCAAGAAAGAAAAGCCTGAACCTGCACTAAATGGTGACAAAATAACCACAGAAGCGCTCAATAAAGGACAGGTGGAGCACTTTTTGGGGACTTTAGGATGCAAACAGCAACTATATCCCGTCGTTGTATGAAAATAAAATGAAGCTAAACTGCTATCAAATTGGTCACACTTGAACTCAAGTAACTAGTTCCTATGACTATGTCAAAGTTTGCATTTTTAAGCTAGTTGAGTCCAAGCTTAGTAGATAAGCAGTTTTGCATCCTCCCATATATTTACCTAATATTGGTCCAACTACTAAACATCAATTCAAACATTTTGAACTTGATAATTGTAATAGCATGCTGACTAACAATGAAGCAACAACTAGAAATTTTACGATTTGTGACCAGTAAACCTGAACGATTTCATAGAGATGGCTTAGTATCATTGGATGATCATTAGAAAAAGAAGACATTGTTTTGAATGGTTCATTTACTGGTGTGTTGTGTAAACAACCATCATTCTATTATTAAAATAACAAAGTTTCATGTATAACAACCTAATATCTGTAGATCAAACAGATTTTGTCCGTCGAAATACGAGTACCAGATAGCCTCCAGTGTCTGTCTGTGCACTTCGCATCCGGGCTGCTTAACTGAGTTGTCAGCCGACATAGGAACGTCAGGTAAGGAAGACAAAAAAAGATGGAAGTATCTTGAAAGAAACTAGTAAGAATATTCAGAGATCGTACCAGAGGTTGTCAGTCCTGTTTCAGCTGATGTGATTGGTTCAATTATAGTTAGAGTGAGTGACGTGTCTAGGTCCAGACGATGCCAGTTTACGTCATCTCATGTCATTCATCTTGTAAGGTATTCATAAATAATGTCTTGTATATTCTTTTCTTCCTTTATTTATTTATTGATTCGGCACCCATTTCAATGGTTGAACATTTTGTTTGTTTCTGTATCATTCAGTTCTCATAGATTCAACAAATCCGCGTCGTATTTACTGTTAAGGAAGCGGAACTACTGTGTTGCTGCTATGTTACAGAATATAGAAATCATACGATGGAAATAGACATATTTTGTGAACGACTAAACGCTATAAGGGGGTGCATTAAGCTGTAATGAACGTTCTGTCAGTTTGGTTGAACAAATTGTGCTTGAACATGATAGTTAAAACTCCATATGTATCCTGCTGTAATCGTCGGGAAATTCAACAAACAATCCCATGTTATCTACGGGACAGTTCATTGCAATTTAAAGAAGTTAGAATGTGTGTCGAAAGTTGAGAAATATGTCCCTTTTGACCAGTCTATAGCAAATTGTCAGCGATAGGCTGATTGGTCTTAGTTCCTGCATTCACAGTAGCTCCAGGTGTCTCTTTCAGACGGAGTTATTTTTTGGAATTTGAACCAGATCATTTTTCACAAGGGTAATAGAAGTTGAGCTCCTAAATAGATCCTGTCAAGTGTTAGAATATGCAAAGGATCATCAGTCACATACTTTTAAACGATAATCACTACCCAAAGAACAGTCTCAGTGGAAGCTTATTACAAAGAACATTTGCATTGGGAGAAAACCTCTGACAGAAAATGCCCACGCTTAGCATACATAAAATGGGGACATTCTTAGTCGCAAAAATGCATGTCCCTTTACTGTTCAAGTGACCAAAGATCTTACAGAAACATTTGGTTGGGAAATAATTATTCATCCATCATACTCTCCCAAGATTGCTTAGGCAGATTATTATTTGTATAGAGCATTATAAACAATTATGATGGGCAAAGTTCTTTATTCAACAAACTCAGTATCTGATATCTAGTTGGTAGACGGAATAAGGGCATTGTAGGCAAAAAAAAAATGAATAAATGATTACGTATATCTTTGATCAAAGCTATGTTTGTGCTTCGAAATTAATTGAATCATTCGACAAAACTCCCATTTCCAGCTGGAATTTGTCAGTTTTCAAAATTCTGCTAAGTAACAGAATCTAGAAATGAGTAAATAAATAGTTGACATCAGCTTATTCTATTCATCAAAACAGAGAGACTATTTGCATTTGTAGGAAACTTTCAAGAGACTGCAAAATCTTCCTGGAAGCAAAAAATTTGCCAATGCCAATTCTACAACTAAGAGTCTGCAGACTGGTGTTTAACTTCAAAGAGAACTAACTGAAGCATAACAACAATAATCTCCGAGTCTCGGACAGATGTCAGCTTCTATGAGGTAGATAAACTGGGTACGCTCAAGCGAGAGAGATCTCATCTGTTCTCCCAAGACGTAGTAGAAATAATCGTAGAAATTGAAAGAACAACCAGAAGGTAAAATTTCTGAAACCCTCTACTGTTTTTTTGATTATATCGTGAATTACCTTTGCTGATGTGTTGTTCAGCTTGTTTTTGTGGTGTCTGAGTTTTAGAAAACAGTATTTTCATTATTTGGTGTTTATCGCAGTCCTAATCATCGCTTTTTTCTATCATAACATTTAGGTAGATATACTGATCGGCTTGTCTTACATTATCTGTAGTTTAAGGGAAGTATTGCTGTTATTTGACTATACTGTCTGATATAATCGTCTTGATCTTTTCTTGTTTTTATCACAATGTTTCAGATCGAGTACTCTCAAGTTGTCTTAATGTTGTCTGTAGTTTCAAATGATTATTTTCATGATTTCATTCGAACCAGTATCGTTGATTTAATTCTTAGGGAAGGAGGACAGAATCGTTTACGTCTAACATCTTTAATATCACTCTCAGAAGGGATATGTTTGTGTATGTGTGTGGTACCATGAAGAGATTCACTAAACATCAAACTGTCAAAGACGTACAACGATTGAGCCGTCCTTGGACAGTAAAAAGCTCAGATGCCATCAAAGCAGCAGCAAAGAGATTCCATGAAAACCCTTAAGAAAGCAGGATATTAGGGCTACAGAGATGAATATCTTGCTCAGATCTATGTTCCGGTTGATCAAAAGTGATCACAGACTATTCAACTGAAGACGCGCTAAACTCAGCTCTGATGGAAATTAGAGAGTGAGATTGCTGTTTCAGTGAAATGCAGGAAATGAGAAAGGGAGAATCTATTTCACTGATGACAAAGTTTACAAATAGAACTGTATTTCAACTATCAAAATTATAGAATCTATATTTAAAATGCCAAAGGGGCTCTCGATTTAACTCAGAGTTCAGCAAGTCCATCAAGCTTCATCGTTTAGTGGTTCAGAGTGAGATACAAGGGTGTTACCCAGTTTCATTCTTGCAAGAAATAAGTCAGAACAACTGCCCATATGTACCACAATGATTATCTCGAGGGTAAAGCTGAACATCTCGATGCAACCATGGTCTTTGAAATGAATTATATGTTCAAATAGGACTCAGCACCAGCCTGCAAGGAAAGAGGAACTCAACATCAGCTCAGGGACAATGTTCAAGATTTCAGAGTCTGAAGATTGGCCCTCTAGAAGACTGGATCTCAATCTTATGGATTACGAATTGTGGTTGGAGCTGAGCTGGATTGGAAGGTCTCAAACGATCTTTGCAGTCTACATTATATCCCCCAAAATTTGTGAAATAATTTGAATTGAATGTTGTTGAAAGGTGGGCAATGAGTTAAGAAAGTAGTGCAGAACTTGACCCCTTCTGTCCGTCCACAGTACCAGACTATGCCTTCGAAGTGTTTCAGTTAATTATTTTTCACCTTATTTTGGGTTTTATTTATGATGCTCAAATACTGCAAGCATACACAAACAGACAGAGAGATAGACAGACAGACAGACAGACACACACACACACACACACACACACACATATATATATATATATATATATGTATATATATATATATATCAAAGACATGTTTAATGAATTTGTACAGGCATCCCCAAATACAATGCAATTCCATATGATGCAGTTTAAAACCTCTGATACAGTGTGGTTATACAAAGAAAATGACTTGAAATCGAACCTAATACCCAGCAAGATCACTTTTAAGCGGGTTCATAATGAAGAATTTGTTGATCAAAAATTGTGTCTACATTATCTTCATGAAAACGACCCAATTTTGAGATGGTCTTCTCTCAACACGGGGGACATATATAAATGTGTTTAAATCTTCAATGAATTTTTCTTTCTTCATATTTCTAGATAATTGATAAAAATACTTTTTTCAACGAAGGTTGTGAATATCTTAGTAATATTTCAAAACAACGCTCTGTGAACATGGCCACCGTTCACTGCTGTTTTGAAATAAAGGTTCGAATCCCTCTCTACATAGCCGTCAATTGGTGAAAAAAAATAAATTAGATATTCTGAAACTCTTGAAGTGGAAACCTATTTGCAGTTCAAGTTCAGTCAGTGGTGTATATTTTATGTCATTTCGCAACACGTTACTTCAAGAAATTTCCATTCGATTTTACAACAACCCCAGCACCGTAATTGGGATTCATTAGTTTTAAACAGTTTGACGAATTTTCTAATGCTTAAAGCATGGTCAATAAACCTACCAAGCATTATTTATGGCAGTACTATATACACGCATATATATATATATATATATATATATATATATATATATATATATACATATATATATATATATATATGTGTGTGTGTGTGTGTGTGTGTGTGTGTGTGCGCGTGTGTGTGTATAAATAAATATACGATTGTCAAATATATTTGAGGACTTGTGAAGTTTTAATCCCTTTTTTCTCTCGTGCTTTAAAAACATCTAATGAACGCTCTCACTTTAAGTGAAAATTCCAATAAAGGACATTCATTTTAGAGCATCAATCGGCATATCAAAGGGATTTGCCGCAAGTAGTTATCGGAAGAAGGAAATAAAAAGATATATCAGAACGAAAAAAAAAGATGAAAGGAGAAAACTTTTGGAACAAATGCTGAATTGCCCAACAAAATATCACATAGATCAGTAAAAATTCCTGGCAAATGTATTTCCTCAAAAGAGCTTGGATTGAAGTGAAAAAGAAATGTAAAAACCCCTTGAAAGAGCGGACAAAAAGGAACCGATCAGAGTCAGATCTTCGTTTGATTGTCAACTTTTGTGATTTTTGTTTTTGTGAAAGTTATGAATGTTTCTTCAACAAATTTAGGAAGTGCAAGAGTCATAGCAATGAAACGGTGTTGAGTTAGCATGGTTCAAACTCTGGCTTGGGAACTTTGAGTTAACTTAGTACAAATATCCTTGGTAAAAACATGAGTTACTTCTCAATGGACGATTAACAATGCAGGCAGTGCCGATCATCATGCTTTGGCAGTCAAGTTTAGGGTGTTGGACTAACATTCCAGACCCTTGAAAATCCTAAATTGCAGCAATGACTAAGTCAGCACCATCGTTCGCAAAATAGACATTTAATCATTGTCCCAGTTATTGTGCACGAGGTAAGCAACTTAGCTTTTGCTTAACAAGCTTGAATTTCGAAGAGTATTATTGGAATGTTTTGTCTCTATTTGCTTCAAATTATACAATTTCACCGTGTGACTGAGGATTTCAAAGTGGGTAAAGGTATCTAATTTGTTGGTATCATGATCATATAATTGGAACACCATACCCTCATATAGCAGAGCAGACCTGTAAATACTCAAACTTTTATATAAATCCTCGACTGAATATACCTACACCTAGACACACACACACAGATATATACATATATATATACACACACACACACACACACATATATATATATATATATATATATATATACACGTTCTTAGAGTATGGTTTTGAACTAAGAAACCCCTTTTCACTATTTCCTACCGCCTTCTCTTTTAAAAGCATATAAGAAAGGAAATCCCGATAAAGAATTTTAATTTAAAAGCACCACTCTCCAAATCAAAGAAATTTTCCATAAATATCCATTGGACAAAGCTAGGAAAGAAAAGGACATCACCGATGAGGAAGCAAAATACTTAGAACGAATGAATAATGCCATAACAGAATATTACGTAAATCAGGAAAAAACAAAAAGAAAAAACAACCTAGCAAATATATTTCTTGGAACCAGGAGAGATTAAACAGAAATGAATGTAAAAACCACTTGGCTGAGCGAAAGAAGCAAGATCAGGGACCTGTTTCCTATTCTTTTTTTTTTTCAACATCGGAGAAATCATTCCTGTTACCCTGATAGGGTCGAAACGTGCAGAAAATCCAAAGTTGACAGCTTGGAAAATACAATCGATGAATTGAGTTCAATCTCCGACTGCTGCAGTTACTGTTCACTATGCCTCAATACCATGAGGAGATAAATGGATCCACTTCGTTTCCCAGCTCTAGATAACAGGGGCAGAGTAATTTGTAGGCAATGACTTTTTTTTCAAATTTCAAAGGAAATATTCGTATGCTTTTCTATTGCTATCCTTTGTTTTTTTCATGTCTATTTTTGCGATGGGTCAAATTTCTAAAGTAGTAACAAAAAGTCAAGTTTTCCTCCCAATGATTTGCAAGAGCAAGGCGATGATATCATATTACTCTACAACAGGACAATATCTACGTCAGATTTTGTAACAGATAGAGCAGACGATAGAAAGAGAGATGATTAGAATCTACTTTTTAGATGTCTATTGATGTTTTCTGTCCATATTTGGATGTTAGAAATTGCTCCTTAGACACTAATTTGGAATTAGACTAATTGACATTTCATTCTGATCTTCTGATTCCGGTTGGAAAAGGTGATAATTCAACAGTAGAAATATATGGATGTAATTCCAAAGCAAAAATAATTGTTAGTGAGTCCATTTGATAAGATTCCTCAAATGAAATGCAGTATCATATTGCATTTAGCATGTAGACCAAAAATTATGCAGCCACACCTTCATCTACCGGTGTTCAAAACATACGTATATTGATGTCTCCACTTGATTATGGTCATTCACTATTGAACCCAGAGATGGGGGGTTTTCTTGGTATAGATCAAGTTCTGGAGGTTGGATTAGACGAAGAGGTTATATTTCCCTTGATTTAAACGAACCAATCCCATCAACCCAGGGATTCTCAGCGTGAATACATTGAACTAACACAGGTATTAGAGACAGGAGATGGAAGAGACAATGTCTTATAGATTCATCAATGAAAAAGATAAAAAGGATAACATTTGAATAGATGCAAGTGTGGAGTAGTGTAATTGTTATCGGTGCGGGAAACAGAATCAGCAGAACGAGTGCAAGTTTCAGCTAAGGCAATTTTTGTTCATTAATGCTTTTACAGAAGGCATGAATCTTACTTTCCTATCAACTGAGTCAGTTGGGGTATTTTGAGTTAAGGAAGAGAGTAAAGTCGTTCTGAAAGAAAAAAAAATGCTGCTGAAGTGTCACTATTACTGGTCGTAAGTCAGGATAAAAGTGCTGGGAGCTTGGGTAGAAAGAAACCTACTTGCCACAGAATTTACAGCAGAGTTTACAGGATTAAAAGAAAAGATACACATAAATGAGTAACATGGCTCTATGAATTGTGTGGCCTTTACAAGCAAGTGAAATTTACACTTTCCCGGGGACATATGCCCGGGGGATCATGATTGAAATCGTAAATCTTGTTTCTACTGAAGTGCTTGTTAAGCTCTGTCATTGCCTCTTCATTTTATACATCGCTGCAATGATTGTTGAAAAGCCTGCTCAAAGTGGTTGATGTAAACACTTTGTTCTGAATATTCAGCAGCATAAACAATACTTTTAGATAGACGAAAAGCCTCTTGAAAATTCGCTTGCATTGCCAGATCTAACATTTTTCAATATTTCCGTTTGTTCCATGTGTCCTTTCAACAAGCGTCACAACCATTTAAAAAAAAAATGAATTCGGAAGAAGAATATATACCACACCTGGAATAGATTCAGTTTTGTTTCATTGCGTTTATTATATCATATTTGCAAAGGCCAAACAACTGCTTTCAACCAAAATTTTCATCTTGTTTATTCTCGGACTTTTTTTTTTGTCTCTTTCATCGTGGCAGTATATCATATTTTATAATGATAAAAAAAAAAAATCAAAACGGCTTTATTTTTCTTTTCCTTTGGAATTTCAACAATGGAAACGTTATCAATCATTATGTCATAAATAAAATCTAAAAACTGAATTATATTTTTTGTGCAAAAGTAAAGTTATTTAGAACCAAAAGCTCGAAAGCAATTATGCGAACTTGTGATTCAAGGCTCAAGTTATTCACATCAGCCAAAGAACTGCTAAGCAGAAATGAACACCCTGTAGGGTTAATAAAAATAATTGGACATGCTAGGGAGACCTTCAGTGTACAAAATACCTTGAGTAAACATTCAAAATTCAGTTGCAAAATAATCTTAGTAACAATTTTCATAACACCAGATTTTCACAATGGTGCTTCAATGAGGAAATAAATGTCATCAATTGTGAGTATATATACTATTGGAAAGGAAATTAAATACTTTGTCAAGTTCACAGAAGAACTATATGTCTCGGGGAAAGGATTTTGTAGCAATTAACGCTCGATTGTAATAAACTTTACATTCAAAGACAGGTGAGATATTATAGCCCTTATCTTTTCTTCTCAGGAAATCAGATGAGGGATATCTTTTCGAATTTATTAAAGAACACTCGAGGAAAATAAAGACTGCAATCGGTGGCTTAGATACAGGCGTAATGAATCTTGATCTGATACTATGTCCAGTACTTCAGCTACGCTTGTATCTGTCGTTTCATGAAACCCAATTTGGATTTGTGATCATCTAAAAAAGAATTGGTAAGACCTTGAAATTAGACTTGATGAATTTTCCTAATTCAGATAATTCTCAGATAGGCATAATTCTGAAGGAGTATGTTTTCAAATCAATTCACATGAATCTTTTGATTGTTTTTTAAAAAATGAATACGGTGATATTTCTTCCTGAGAAAATGAAGTCATCACTTCATACGTTTGTAAAAAAGATCGGTTGGAACCAGAAAAATTGAACCGTAGATGAAGAGAGAATTATCATTTTAGAAATTCATTTGAGAAAAAACAAAAACTTAAAGCCAACAGAAACTATCCTTTGGAGACTCAGTGATACGTGGAAAAGTTTAAAGGGTCTTATTTGTCATCCACCCACTTTATCTTCAACCTTGTCTATCTTATTAATCATACAAATGATGCTCGAACATCCATTACATGTATTTGAATAAAATATTTTCATAGAAATTCGACAAAACAAAAGCCCGAATGATATTGCCGTAGTATAGATGAATAAAACATGAAAAAAGAAAAATCCATAAATGATTATGAAAGCAAAATTGCAGAGTTCAGAATACAGATAGGATGACGTGAAAATAGCTACACGAAAGACGGTATCAACTCAAATTATCTTCTATTGGAGCACAACTATCTGAATAGTCTGGAGTAGTAAAACTCTACACATAACTCATTTGGATCCCAAAATAAGATTTTGAGATATTTTTTCATCCTAATAAAGTTATGATGGTAATGATTCCGTGTAGTCGTGTATTTTTATAACAGCATGCATGAATCGTTTATTCATTTTCACGCCATTTATATGGAGATCTTTTTTTTTAGAAATGAAACTCTCAGTTTCTTTTCTCGTATTTAAGACAGTTTTGAACCAGAGCTCTGTACAGAAAAAAAAAATTGAAAATTCATTTAAGAAAACAAAAGCTCCAAGCAAGGACAGTTGAAACTCGATATGAGAGAGTAAATGCTTCCCCTCAAATGAAAGTCACATCCAGTACCTAAGTTCGCGGAACCTTTGATCTGTATTTCCTGAACTAGAGGTTGAATCCGCGATCGAGTGGATCGGGGGTTGGTAAACTTTTCACAGCGGGCAAAATTAAAGTTGATTTTGTGTTTTGCAGGCCAAATCGAATAAAGATGAAGCAATCATAATACGTAGCAGGGGGTACCAAATTAGATATGATTTCCAAATTTTTTGATTGGGGAAGTCACTCCTAATTTCAAAGATTTGGATAAAAAGCATCTCTATAGTATACAGGACTTACAATCATTTTTTCAAATCTAAATATTGTCAGCACCGGACTCATGATTTCAAAGAAGCAAAACGGAAGAAATTTTCAAACAGTTTACGGTTTCTTGGAGACGGTTATTCCTTAACTGGGGTTTGAAACCGTGATCAGCCAGATAGGGAGACGGTAAGCTTTTCATAGCAGGCAAAATTAGGGTTGATTTTGTGTCAAATCGAATAAAGATAAAACAATCATAGTATTTAGCAAGGTGTAAATGTAAATATGATTTCTCAATTTTTCGATTAGGGAAATCACCCTCATTTTCAAATATTTGAAAAAAGAACAAAAACAAAAAAGCATTTCAAATGGACACACAGGAATTAAACTATTTTCGTTCAAACATGAATATTGTCAACACTGGACTCGCAAATTCGAAGCTAAACTGAATAGATTAAAAAAAGGAGATCTTTACCATTATAAGACTATATACCTACGTAAAACGTCTATGTACTTTAGAGAAAACTATGGAAGTCTTCTCGAGGAGGAAGGGGATACAAAATTGTTGATTCTATTTAGACATTTCCGATATTTATAGAACAAAAGGAATATGTACAGTCTGAAACAATTTTTAAAAATAAAGAATTGATTCATTCCAGATGACCACGAAACTGAGACTTTTGCACTCACAAAAGTGAATAAAGAGAACATAATTTTTGCATGCCACGTCACATATTCAAGGAAGCCGACAAGCCGAATGGAATGAAGCTGTGAGCTGGATTTGTCCCGTGGACCGTTGTTTGTCTACCCCTGATCTAGACAAAACTTAGGAGGAGCTAGAAATAGAGTCGAAAAAGAAATTTCTCTTTCGGATAATTCTGAGCGAATGTGTACATTTGCAACAGAGCCCATGAATAATTCATTTATTTATATAAATCGTTTATACTTATTCTTGGGAAAGGAATATTTCGCTTTCTACGCTCGTATTTAAGACGGTCTGGAACCAGAATCTAAACTGTAGATGAAAAAAAAGGAATTTGAATTTTATAAATTCAATTAAAAAAAAAATATCAAAGTAAGCTGAAACTGAATCTTTGTGGAGATGCAAGGAATTGTCAGATATTGATCTGAGGTTGTATGCTCTTTCCTTTCAAAAAAACGCGACATCAACTAACAAAACTTATAGATTCTTGGATCTGCTCCCCCTGAACGCCTTGTAGAATCTGCTATCATCAAATAGAATTTGTGAGACACAAGAATGAAAATTATATATCTTTTATTATTCAAAATATTTTTACGAAGGGATAATTCTGAGTGGAAGTGTGTTTTTATAACAGCCCACACGATCATTTGTTTGTTTTTACATAATTTATTGCGATATATATGTATTTTGAGAATTGAAGTTTTCACTTTCCCAGCTACTGTTCGAGACAGTATGGAACCAGAACATCTGAACCGTAGTTGAACAAGAAATTTGAATCTTTAAGATCAATCAAAGAAAAGAAGGTGCTATACAAATAAAATGTACACCTTTGTGTATTACGTATAACGGCCAAAATTTCAATGTGCCGATTTGTTATTGACATTCACCTCTCTTACACTTAATTGTACAAGCAATACACTAAAATCTGCCGAATGCATACTTGAATAAGATGTCATTTCTGTAATGCAACGGAGCATCCAATTAAGTGTTACTGTCAGATAAAAAATATATGAAAACATGCCCCATTGATTTGTAGAGACGTATACTGGATTGTTGAAAATGAACTTCCAATTGGGAATGAATGACCTGAACTTATCCCTGACCTTGGACTGTGTATTGTATTTTCCCGGTAGGGTAACGAGGAAGTGTACAGCATCAAACTACTGGACTCTGGGTTAGATAGAGAAGCGCATTTGACATGTTATGGCCAACAAACTGCTGAGCTTCCTGCAAAAGTTTATCGAAGCCACACCAAATATCTTACAGAAATTCATGCTAGCGTCAGATTTTGATACAACACGCTACTTCTACCATTGCATTAACAAATAATAAATTCATCATCAATTTTGAAATAGGGAAGATCTTATCACTCTGAATCATTTAAAAGTTCCGAAAACAAAGATGGCAGATGAAATAACTCGGAGATGACTACACAGTGGGCATAAAAACACAAAAATGTGAATTAGTAATAACATCTGTAATTGAACAGATTAGAATAACCATCAAAATATAAATTAATTAGGCCTTGAAATAGAATGGAGAATTTCTCATGTCCAGATAATTTTAAGATAATTCTGAGCCGACGTGTAGTTCATAGAAATAAACATGGATAGTTTGTTTATTCGTTTTTTTTGTTTTTTTTGGAGCGAAGATGTAACTACGCTCATGTTCAGAACAAAGAGGAAAAAGAATACTGAAGCTTAGATAAGGAAGGAATTCAAATTAATCAAAAATAAAAACCGAATTTTTGTGGCCAAGTTTTACGGAAAAATTCCTAATAGGACGATATTTTACCAATACACTTTCTTCAACCTAACCCACTCGTTCATTTATACAAACCATGATGAAGACTTTCATAGTAAACAACATACACAGCTTCGCAGAGGGCAATTTAAACGCGAAATATTATCACTAGAAGCGACGTGCCTTATCAAACAGATCAGGAACGAATAGTTTGACGGAATTAAAAGTTGGACAATTTTTCTCATTCATATTTCCCGATTGGGATGATTCTGAGCAAACAAGTATTGTTATAAAATCACGCATGAATTGTCTGTTTATTTCTACATCATTCATACTGATAACTTTCTTTTTAAGAATTGAAATTTGCTTTCAACGCTCGTATTTCAAGCTGGATGGAACCATGTAACTGAACCGTAGTTGAACAAGGAATTCAAATTTTACAAATTAATTAAGGAATATAGAAATTCAAAGTAAATAAAAAGTGCACCTTTGTGGCTCTGAGATACGAAGAGAAGTATAATTTGTCATGAATGCACTTTGTTTTCGCCTTTGTTCACTCGTTCAGTCGTATAAACAATGCTGGAGCCTTCCTTATGCGTATTTTTATAGATTTCAGTTCAACAGAAATTCAGCTTTAGTACTATCAGGGGTAAATCAATAAATAAATAGAAAACCATAACACACACATACATACACACACACGCGCAGATATATATATATAAATATAATGCATAAAACTCATAATATATAGCATAACTCAATATATATATAAATATATAAATATATATGTGTGTGTGTGTGTGTGTGTATATTTCCTACATATGTATACATAGGAGACATATGAATATAAATGAACAGTTTACAATACACACACACATACACACACACACACACACACACACACATACACATATATATATATATATATATATATATATATATATATATATATGAAACATATAAATATAGATGAACTGTTTACACAAAAAATAGCTGATGAAATATCTCGGATATGGCAGCACTTTAACTGCGATACTTTATAACTGTGGTGGGGACTGGTTGGCATAGGAACATAAAACTTTTTTTCTTCATTCAAACAATCTTTTCATAGGAATGATTTCGAGCGTACAAGTGTTTCCTAGTGTGAATCCTTTTCTTTTAAAAGCTTTTATATCCTCAATATCGAGGGTTTTCTTTTTTGAAAAATGCAGGTATTACTTTTTGCCCTCGTATTCAAGACAGTATGGAAACCCCTTAAATTCAATGAAAAAAAAATGTAGTTCTGAGGAAATCAATGGACCGATTTGTCATTGATATACCCCGTTTTCACCTTTCCCAAACAGTCCAGTTGTATAAATGTGTATTTGAATAAGATATTTTCTGCAGTTCAACGCAACTATAGCTTGGGCATAATTTAAAAATCTGGGTATAAATAAAAATCAATAAAACGCATAATTATGTGGCATAACTCCATAAATACGTAGGAAAACCTAAACGGAAAGTTCAGAAAACAATCACCGTTGAATGACTTGAATATGGCTGTGCAGAGGGCAACACAAACTCGAAATATTTCTACTTGTAACATTCCTATTTAAAGGGCTTGGAATAAACAGCACGAAGAAGTAAATTAGTTTGACATAAAAACACAACAAAAGATTCAAGCTGGTTCCCACGTCGTACGACAAATAGGAAATGATTGTCTGTGACTGGAGACTTGACTCAATGACTGAAATGGCCTGTCTTAGACGGATAGAAGGCTGCAGCTGCTGGGGTGAGAAATAGATTCATGCCTCCGTAAAGGGCATCAGTACGGTGTCGAAACAAACTGACCCATTTATAGATGGAACATGACTCGCCAATTCTGTTATGTGTGCCGTTAACTCTTAGGTTACTAGTACTTCTTAGAAGGAAAATCGAGGTAATTTCTCTTATGAGGCAAACGTCAACCAAAATTGAAAACACAGGTTTTATCGGTTTCTAATTTGCTCTGGTTAGATGGCTGGCTATCATCACTTGTACAGGCCACATGAGCTTGGCTAACAATTTCAGCATTTACTCATTATCATATCTAGAAAGAACGTTTTTTTGTTTGTTTGTTCTTCTTTAAGTTTCATGTGTGTGTATGGGAGGTCGTTCAATCTTTAATCTGTTTACGTTGAATTAGTCCATATGTAGTGTCTAGCAACATTCACACTCGTATCTTAGAAATTCACACTTTTTAAGTGATCGCTAAGCAACTAAAGCAAGAGAAAAAATGTATTCATTGATCAACCCCTTTTCAATTTTTTTAATTATTCCCCTCAACATGCCACGCTTCTGAAAGCTATTGGTTAGTTAACAGTCTCTATTGAGTGACTACAATACCTGTTGGAATAATCTCCGTAGAGAAAATTATATGAGCGAAAGTATTTTTAATTGTGTTCGTGGATCGTTTGTTTATCAAACCAAATAATGTTTTTCGTCTGTTTGTTTGTCTGACCCAAACGCATTTCATTGGTTAAATTACATTCCTGTTATGACGTAACAATTAGGTTTCAGAAACCCAAAGTCTTAAACCGTCTGACTGCACATTAAAAAAGCTCGAGTCGAGTTGAGACTTTAAAAGAACTTGAAATTAGGATACTTGAATTATAAAAAACAACAACAAATAACTCAATAACTTTATGCCCCTCAGTATTGATCAATGCATAAATAGGCCCGTCATTCTCATCAGGCATATCTTTTTTTTTCCACGACATTTTTCTTAGAAATAAACATACCATTATCCAAACTTGTATCTAACATAGTGTCAAACATGAAATTCGGACTGTTGAGGGAGAAACAACAAAAGATTTACAAATTTATTTAAGGAAACGAAAAAATCTAAATTAATAGAAACAACATCGTTAGGACTTTTGTGATACAAGGATAATTTGAACAGGCCGATTTGTCACTGCACAGGCACTGTTGTGTAAACAATGCGTATTCAAATAAGGCATATCTAATTATTCACTCAACAGAAACCTTCATGAGATCAGCATCTCTTGGTAGCATGCTGTTTTGGGGATGATTAATGAAAATAATTGAGGGGGAAAGCTGACCAATGGAAAGGTTACGTCTCTCACCTTCTGTTAGACAGTGATCACCAAAAGTTTGAATTTAATAAAAAGAAAACAAAAACGTAAATGCTGCAAGACATGAACCGAGATGTTTATTTAGCAAAAAAATTTACATTGGACCCTTGCCCTAATCCCTAACCCTTATCTTAACCCCGAAACCCTACTTAGGGAAGGGTCTGGGTAAAAGCAAAAACCAAACAAGAAACGGTTTTCTAGACATTATAGGGTAAATATTAAGAATTTCATGATTCTAGCTCCGTGGGCGTGATACAGAGCCAACCAGCAAAGCCACCCTGATGCACTAAGATGAAAGCCGAAGAAACTTATTTCGACATTTTGGGTGACAGATTTGGTTGACGATGTCTAATATCTTCCCAGCAGCTCTGCTCATTGGTATTGACACAGCATTAAAAAATACAAATGTTTTAACTGGATACTATTTCTATCCTCCCTAAATTGAGTGTAAAAGTAAGACCCAGGACATTGCGTTGCGTCATGCACGTATTGTCAAGAGATGAGCTCCGATCAAACAAATACGAGCTCGTGCATTCGCAAACGAAAACCAGCATCGAAATAAACGTTTAGGACAAATTTTAATGTATTTTGTTTTAAAGGCAACATTCAAGGCTGATGGATGGGTTTCCTTATGAGTATCCCGGGACTGCCTTCTTGTTTGGACTCATACAACGCATCGACCAAGCCCATAACTAACAAAAACAATAATCAAAGTTGGTATCATTTGCTTATGGTTGCATCAGAAACTAGTTTGTTCACAGTGTAATCGATACCAATACAAGATATTTCCAAAATGTATTGTGCTATTTGGTAATAACTAAAATAGGTCTGGTGATTCGCTCAACAGAAAACCATAACGCATCCATCGTGTTTTGGCAGCGTTGGGTGTAATCAATTTAAAAAAAATTGCAGAAGACGACGATCAATCAATGAGTTACTTCTCTCAGCTTTAGTTGGGCGGTGATCATTGAAAATGTCTGAATGAAAAAAAAACAACAAAAAACAAACAGGGGACACTCATCCTGCTTTGACAGCGTTGGGTGTAATCAATTCAAATAAATTGCAGAACACAACGATCAATAAATGAGTTACTTCTCTCAGCTTTTGTTGGGCAGTGATCATTGAAAATGTCTGGAAAAAACAACAAAAAACAGATAGAAGAAACGAACTGAGGGATCAATTTAGCATGAACTCAATTTGCAAACTAAACCACTCTCTAAAATATTCTTGAGGAGAGTTTTGAAAACAAAAAAGTGAAATTAAGAAAACATTTTAATATTCATCCCTCTAGCTCCATGGTGCAGCCTTTGTGCATGATACACACGTACAACTAGACTAACTAAAAAACTGAAAGAGACCTATGTTGACAGTTTTGCTAATTGTTTTGAGTTGATGGTTTCAAATAGCCTACCTTGGGCAAAGGTGCCTTACGTCCAATGGATGTAATCCTCTTCTGTCCTCAAACAATCATTGTTGTCTCCTTTCAATATTACATACGTTTGAAGAATTTCTGTTCAAAATGGCTATCAGTTGCTTGATCTTTTTTTTTCATCTTGTTTACCGTCTGAAATCTCTTTGGGAAAGTCATAGGGAGCTCAAACGGAATTCCGATCGTCTTATAGACCTGTGTGTTTCGTTTTTCTGCCAAATAGACCACTCCAGAATAGGCAGGGTAGGTCATTGTGAATAAAACGGTCACATAGTACACAAACTCGCTCAATCATGTCCCATAGGTGATTGAATACTCACATTGGAGGTTCTTTATTCATGCATGTGCAGCACACTTGATTGTTTGCCGAGATACATATGGGCTGCGCCATCAGTTTCCAAGATATCCAAATAGACTGGATATATTTAGGACAAACCTCTTATTAAACAAATGACTGTTTATTTAATACTTGTTTCTGAATCATTATTGTCATCATCAGAATCTCAACACCCGTCGTTGGGCATGGGCATTCATGGAATTTGCTTGACTTTTCGATCGTGAACATCGCAGTGCAGAAATTTTCAGAAATTATCCCGAGAGCCACACTTTGTAATTCTGGCCAGCCAAAAATTCGCAAATCATACCGTTCAAATCGTAATATCCAGCAGTTGGCTGACATTCTTTCAATATGACCATTCCATTGCTATTTGAGCTTTCTGGTGGGTTTTATGATATATTTAATTACTGTTTTCTTTAATATAATCCTCTTTACTCTAATATTGTGATGTTTTGTGATCTCTCCCTTTGATGTTGTGCCTGATTCTCTACTGTGAATTTTGCTTGGTTCTCATGTTGTGTGTCAATTTCATGGCTATGTGCTCTGCTTCAGCTCCATAGGTGACTATCTGGAGGACTCATTGATGTATAATTCCCTTTTTTTTTTGTTCTTGAATGTTCAATCTACCCTACTAAAGACTTGCCAAGTTACAGTGAGCTTGATTTTCTCTTTTTCTCAAGATTCCATGATTATTAGTTGTCGTAGGTAGACGTCAGTATCTTTTCCCATCTGCTTTTTTACATTTTAGTCGTTGTATCTCTTTGCAAAACATGTTTATTGTACATGTCATTTGTTTAACTGTGATTCATATTCACTCCTCTCTTTTTTGGGGAGTAGGACTTAAAAGTTTTATAATAATAAATACATCGGAAAGTTCCAATGTGATAGCATTATATCAAACGGAAGGAACAGTTTATTTATGATTTTTCCAATATTCAGGGAAATAAAAAAAAAAGCAATGGTCGACTTGTAGTCAGAATCAGTTGGTGGAGATTGATACCAGCATTAAAAGAACTCAAGAAAGTAATGTTTGTTTATATAAATTGTCAGAATTCAGACAGTATTATGAAACTCAGAAAGGTAAATATAGACGGTATGATTCGTAACATAACTGTCACAAAGTTTAAGCGTTTGTAACACAAATGACAGGAACATTTAGCGTCAATATTTGCTGTTAACTGCAATTTTAATTTGTGATTGGAAAACTTTTACAAGTGTCCTTTCCGTTTATGTAGCTTGCTTTACATGACAACACAGAAGTATTTTTTACTTATTTAAAAAGAATCAGGTGCTCCCCTCTGTCTCTTCCCTTTTTGTTTGATTCTCAGCCAACGCATAGGCTACGTGTGGTGACTGATTGAAACACCACACAACTGTGCTATGATCATGGTCATCATCATCAGTCTTTTAACGTCTGTCGTTCGACACAGACCATCTCAAGGATCCGCCACTACCATGGGCGTCGCAGAGCTAGTATTTCCTAATTCTGTCTAGTTCATCTCTCCATCTTGTGTTCTGTCAGCATCGGTTTCTTATGTAATCTCTTGGGTATAAACTTTATGTGACTGAATGTGGGTAGCAGCCAAAGTTTGATTTACTGCTGTAGCGTTGTGAATATCTATCTTTTCTTTAAAGCTTATTTAGAGAGGAACACAGTAAGACTTAAGTGACTGAATATGGGCTGCAGCAGCAATTATTTCACCAAGAAAGATCATAATCCCGATTGGCTTTTGTTCGAATTTTTTTCTTTTTGTCATCAATGGAGTTAAAACGTTGTTCGAAAAAAATACATGAAGATTCTATGATTTTATTATCGGAGATGAATTTCAAGAATCAATCCCTCAAAGAAGAAACATAGTTGAAAAATGCTTAATAATAGAAATGTTCTGAAATATGAATATAATCATGAATAACTCAGAAGTTCTGTTTTTTATTACGGGTACTATGTTAGTAAACCAATTAATACTGAAGGCTTGTAATCAAATATTGACCTGTATTATCAAACCACTGAAAGACTCATTTTTAGGATATACTGAAGAAGAGCTGGTCGCTTATTAGATTCATATTCGATCATGATCTGTTAGATGAAAATAACTGCCTGATAACACTGAGCAAACAAAATAAAAAATCAAACAATTTCAGTCTTGGTTTTAAATTTAAATAAATTTTTAAAGGTACATAATGAATTCATTACGACAAGAAAAACATTTAAAAAATTAATACGACTATAATAGATATATGAAACGTTTTTAAATCTATTTCAAATTAAGTGTTTCTGAATGATTGATTCGGATAGCAATAACCTTCTGATAACATAATTTGTGACTATTATAACTGCTCCCTCTAAACATAGCTTTTAAGACTGAAGGGATGATTGGTTTTCTGATGTTATCCAACTTTACGGATGAACTCTTGTGCCACTTGTTCCAAGAAAATTTAATTGCTTCCTCTCTGTTCTTTAACCACTGATCTGAGCCAGTGGTCATTCAGATCTACGACAAATATTCACTAAAAATAGAAACGGCCCAAAATGGAAGCCGAGAATGAAAGGCTCGAACTAGACACCACAGCCGAAATTATGTCTGTAGAAAAGCACATTCAAACGGCGTATTCAATCATAGCAATGACAGAATTTCAGACGTAATCCGATTCGATGTCAATCGAGAAATCATAAGTTGCCACGGTTTTTCGTCTCACTTGAGAATCACAGTGATAGACATTTGAACGGTGAGTTTTAACCAGATTATATCGGCGTATAATGCAAAATAAATGGAGCTGCTTTGATATCCTGATGTGTCAGAGATAATCGGTGTGGTTGTTGCAGCACTGTGCTCTGTCACGGATAGTTGGTAAATTTTTTCATGATTTCTAGATTCCATTTATCATAGACCATTTTGAACAATCATCATCATCATCATCATCATCATCATCATCATCATCATCATCATCATCATCAGTCTTTTAACGTCCTTCGTTGGACATAGACCTTCCCCAGGATTTGCCACACCTCTTTATCGTGGGTGTCGCGGAGCTCATCTCTTCATTTAATATTCTGCTGGTCTTGTTTGCGCATGTGATCTCAGGGGATCCATGTCGTGAGTCGTGATGTCCATCGGTTGTCTGCCGTTCTTGCAACATGGCCAGCCCAAACACACATCAAAACATATTTATACAATATTTAAGATTTTAAACTTTTGCAGTGGCGTAGTGAACATCATAATCCTTTTTAGAAATGATTTACGACTGTTTAAAGCTCTATATGAAGTACCTTATCGTACTTAATCCTCCTTCTCAAGTCTTTTCACCAGGAGAACGTTTGGTACGAGAAGAATAGAGAAATATGGAATCAATATACAATCAGGTGATGAAAGGCTCGAATTTGATACCAGGTTAAAAGTATCTGTGTTGAAGAGTACATTTTAACAGAGGATTCAGACATGGCATTTAAATAATGTAAGGCGCGAACTAGTTGGCTGTCAGTAAAGAAATCCTGATCTTTCACTGTTGTCCGTCTCGACCGATAATCAGGGATGGATAAATTTGACTTGGATTTTTACCAGAATAACCAGCTGTGTTGCGGGCAGTAGTTAAATATGTGGCGACACCTAGGTTTCCAAGAGAATATAGGTTGAGCTGTTCTGATACCATGATGTATAACAGTCAATTAGTCGTATTGTCGCAACATCCTGGCGTGTCATAGAAGAATATACAGAATGCCTATGTTACCCTGGTGTATCACAGAAATTATGTGGTGTTTTGGCAACGTTTGAAAATCCAAATACCAGAGTTGACAAAAATCAAGAAATAACAAAAAGAGCTGATTCGGATAGAGATTTTAGTATAGGGACCCACACAGGTGCAAATAAGAGTCATCTATTGTCCATTTTCTTTGGTATGGCCTTGGCCTCCCATTAACTTTATGGACTCGATCTAACTCAATTTCTTTGATTGCAGAGGGTGGCATTATACACATGTGGATCAATTGCTAAGACTCACTAAAGATTAGGCAAAGATCAGCATATTGGATTAAGTGTTCAAAAGAGAAAAGGTACGTACAAATATATTTTTACGTTTGATGGATTGAGAGACAAAAACTTTTGTTAATATATTGCTCTGCTCATGAAACGATTTTAAGCAAAGAATTGGGATTATTATTAATCCCAAAACAAAATGTGTTCCTTGTATTTCTATTTTATTTCAAAACATATTGGAAGTTTCTTAGATATTCACGCTTATATTAATTAACTTCTTTTGATTGATTAACTGAATTCTACACAAATAAAACATCAGACTCGCTCGCTGCCATCATTGACCACGATATGAATTTAGAATTGAAAACAACTGTCAAGTGACTTCTATGGTGATTGCCTCCCACAACCTCCCCCCACCCAACGATTCATGATGGATATATAGAAAACTCGCCCAGTGTACCTAGAGATGATATCAGGAAAAAAAAAACTTTGAAGATTATGCCAACGTAAATGATGCCATCGAGCCATACGTCTGAGAGCAAAAGAGTCGACAGATATTCGGTAGAAATATCTGGGGAAGAACTCGGCTTGTCGTCGTGAATTTCTCTCTATACTCAATTGGGAATTCTGGGGCATTTTGTGATTGTACCGTGTGAATGATTGAAAGGTTTGCAGTCCAATTTAACACTCCCGAGATCCATTTAGAGGAGGGTGGAGGATAACAACATTTTTTTTTTTACTTCAATCTCAGAATTTATCTCTCTATTTATCTATCGATTTATCGATATACCTATTCAACGACAGATCAAACTATCTATCTAACAATATATATATGTATATATATATATATATATATATATATATATATATATATATATATATATATATATATATTAATGCTTCACTATTCAGGGTTGAGCACTCTTTAAGTGAGGTAGCACATCCATTGTAAGCTCATGCAATGCTCTTTCATAGGAATCTGATAGATAAAAAATTTCCGTGTAAATGAATATATTGCTTAAATTCAGCCTTACCGACCGTCCAGTTCCGTAGTCCTGAGCTAGGATATCAGCCTCTGGGTCTGAAGTGAAGTTTTAATCCTGCCTCGCAGTACTGGACTGGATAATGGAAAGTCTTTAGCCACACTGAAGAGATGTAATACATCGAAACAGCTGTCTGTGGATGACATAAAATATATATATATATATATATATATATATATATATATATATATATATATATATATATATATATATATATTCATATATATGTATCTTCTCCAGCTTCCCCACATGTATCGCAAAATATCAATTTTTGCTCCTCTCCCTGTGTCCATCTCGCACACACACACACACGTATATATATATATATAGAGAGATAGATAGATAGATAGATGGCTATTCATTTCACCCCTATTTAAATCCTATCATATTTTTTATCCTCCCCAGTAAAGTAGACCTAGTTTCCACTGTTCAACCTTCAACTATAACAGCAAAGTTTTCTCCTCCCAAAGTTACTTAATTGTAAATAACTCTTGAGAGTCTGGCAATAATTTGGCACCGTTTTGTCTCCCACACTCTTAATTCTTCAACAGAGTTCGATTAAAGCATAAATTTGGCTTGTTTTCTTGTATTGTTGTTCGTTTAACCAAATTGTCTCTTTTCACTGTGAACGACTTTGTGGCACCAGTTAGTGGAATTACGTTTTCAACAATTCCAGGCTCCCATCGAAAATCAAATATTTTCATTTTAGAGACACGTAACTCTAAATCAACGAAGATTCTTAATAAAGTTTGCATCGCAGTTTTTCGTTCTTGAATCCCTAAACAAAACAATTCTCTTGAGATGCGAAAAATCTGTTTTGCTTTTCAATATACCAGAATACTAATTATTTTCTTTACGCTCATATAAGAACACACTGATGAGCCTAATTACGGGCTCATGTACGCACATGCACACTGACAGACATACAGACGGACACATACACACGCACACACCTCATATTTGCACCCGAAAGTCTCTTCACGCACACATATTTACGTAACCTACTCAAATCACTACATACCTTCACAAATACTTATAAACGTCCAACATGTACACCTGAGCATAAACATTCATATCAGGCCCCACATAGACATCCAATTCATACAACTGCATCCGTCTACAGCCTCCGCACAGCAATGCTCATACATACACATTTGCACATATATAGACTCATAATTACTCACCTCCACTCACAAACACACACACTCACACTTCCCATACTCATATATGCATATAGAAACGCATACATACACACGAGATCTTACATAGGCAAATATGTCTCTAATATATGCACTCAAATACTTAGTCACTGACACACACATACGTACATAAATCAACAATGCATACTGATAATCTCGCTTCTACGTAGGCCACATCCACTAAAACTCCTTTACAGGCATAACTATCACATACACGCACGCACGCATATGTATGTGTCCCAATATTCTTACATACTTACATGAGCATACACATGCACATATACCTTCAATACATACATACCCCTACAAGCACACACCAATACACCTTCTCTACAGACACACGGATGTTCATACATACACACAAGAATCTACACCTCCACATGCAACTATAAGCATAAACATCCTCCAACACACATATCTTTATGTACGCACATTGGTAATATACGTAAGCACACGCCCCTACATATGAAAAAAACATCCAGACATCAGCGTACATACACTGATAACCCTACCTGCACATACACACGTACACACATTAGTTTCACATTTACTGCACATCGATATCTCTAAGTACACAAATATACACACACAATCCGATAATCCTACATTAACACATGACCATACATACACTTATATATCTCTACATACGCACCGCAACAGTCTGACATCCACATACACACCGATTGCTACACTCACTGAAACGAACACAATGTTCCTATATACGCAAGCTACAAAACACATACGTCTTAACATGTGCTCATTAACATTAATATATATATATATATATATATATATATATATATATATATATATATATATATATATATATATTTCTCCGTCTATTTCTAAATATACACACTGCTCCCTCTACTTATATACGCTCATCATTGTCCGTACATACACGCATGAGTTGACACATACATATAGGACCAATTATGCTCACCAATAGTTATACCTCAAGATAAAACCAAGAGACAGACTTGGGAAATGTGAAGCATGCAGCATATGCATGAGAGAATCATGCTCAACCTCACATGGAGAGATCACAAGACAGCACAGCACATAAAGAAAAAGGCAGGAGTCAGACGTATCATAGAAGCTATTAGAAAACTTAAATGGCAATGGGCAGGCGATGTTGTGAGAATGACAAACAACCAATAGACATCACGACTCACAACATGAATCCCTACAGATCACATGCGAAACCGAGACCGACAAAAAACAAGATGGAGTAATGAACTAGACAAATTTAGAAAATACTGGCTCCGCAACGCTAGTGATAAAAAATGTGGCGAATCCTTTGGAAGGTCTATGTCTAACAACGAACGTTAAAAGACTGATGATGATGATGATGATCAATACACACGTTGATGTTTCTATACACAAGCGTATACATTTGGACCTTTGTGTACACAAATCCATAAACCATACTTATAAACACAACACTGCTCATAAATGCAAAAGTATGCAGTAATACATCTACATACCCACACATGATGGGGGGGGGATAAGCCTTGATCATTTCGACTCAAATCAAAACAAAAAGAACAGGGCTAATCACTTACTCGATAGAAATTGTGTTGTGACCAACATCTTTTAGTAGCATGCTATGATCAATTACAATATTTGAGAGAAAGGTAATCAATAAATAAATAACTTCTCTCGATTTCTGCTGGGCTGTGATCTTTGAAGAAGTCTGAATTTACCCCCCCCCCAATAAACCCCAAAAAACAAAAAACAGAACAAGCATGAGGACTGCTTGACTCAAACTAATGAACCAATTCAGCATAAACGTACATTGGAAATTGAACACGCACTCTAAAGACAAATTGAGGAAAACGGAGTGAAAAGACTCTTAGTTCCAAACGTTACATGGATTAAAGGTTTAAATGTTCAGCCTTCTAGCTCTGACAGTTTTGGTTGGCGTTTTTTTTAACCATTCTTATCTTCATGACAGATCTTTTCCTAAAAGAAAAGCTTGCTTCAAGGTGGGAACACATTGTTATCACACCATGTGAACTCATGTGAACTCATGTGAGCTCACGTCAGCCTTTGTAGCGTACCGTCCAGATTTACGTTTATTCAAATCGATGGGAGACACAATGCTGCAACAACTGCAAGTCATGTGATATCAGGACTCTTTGGTGATCTGCACGTGTGAAATCATGTAAAATATTTTTTATTTTCGTCCACCTGTACACGTTGCATGATAGCGTGAGGATGTGTTTTTCTCTTTGTTTGATATGGTAAGATTGACTTCGAAAACGATTTGCATTATGTAATATTTGGTACCCACATGAAAAATCATATGAGTCGACGTGACAAAAGGTTCAGCCCCGCTGTTGATTTCCATAGTGAAGCCCCATTAGCTTGCATAGGTTCACATCACGTGACACCTATGTGTTTTCATCTTAATTAACAGGTATGGTAAAAGGCTGGGTCACACATCTTGTAATTCCACAAGAGAACTGATTTCGCGGGCGTTTCTAAGGAAAAAGCAAAGCCGCAAAAGAATTAGATTGCTGAACTTAAACAAGATTTCTCGTGAGGTTGCATTGTTGAAAGTCAGTTGCTAGTGAATTAGCTCATGTAACAGGGTTGGATTACTCTACTGAAGGGCCTTTAGCACATGTTATAAAGAGACCGGAAAATACACATTAATATTAGCCCAGTATTTTTTTTTTTTTTACTTTGGTCGGGGAATTATTTTCTTCTAATTTGTTGCACAGCAACTTTATGACATACGTTTGGTATTACAGTAATTGTATTTTTTGTTCTCATCTTTGTGCAACAAATATGATTTCTTCCTCAAATACTTACTTATAGTACTATGGTAAAAGGGGAAGCTCAAAATCTTTAAATCGGAAGTGACAGCATGTAACCATTAAACGTGGGCCTTTGAAACTGTGAGGCCTGCAACACACGCTGATTGTGCTGCATAGTTAATTAGGCATTGTTGTGTACTATGTAACCTTTGCGTCAACTAAGATGGGGTTTGTCCATTATTTAAGCTTCGTTCAGGGTTATTTGACAAAATATCACATCACCAAGTTCCGTCAGATCTCGTCAGCTTCAGTTTGGCTTCCTGTCACCTTTAGCTTCTCCAAAAGATAACATCACTGTTGAAAGTGGAATTTTAGATCGTGAACGAGATTAGGCAAGATGCATCGGTGCAAGTACTACAACTTTGAGTGATAACTTCACAGATCGTTTTGAAAAGTGGAAAGGTCGCTTGGTGTACTTTGATGAGGACTAAGGTGACATTGTCAAGTCTGAGGGTCGAGTTGACTTGGCTTTACAGCTGCAGCAACAAGAAGAACAATAATAATAACGATTAACTTCACTTAACTCAGGGGAAAACAACTTTTCACTAATTGCCTTTCCAGTATCAAAATATAAAATCACCCACTCTCCATGGTAACTAATTTCTGTATTTTGTTTCTTTCCCTTGCCCTCAACCGAATGATATATTGCATTAACAGCCCACTCTGTCTGGTAGTTACAAAGATATTTGGTAATTGATGAAATCGTAATCTTTGGAATATATACAATGCAAAAGTTGCACTAATCATCTCGAGTCGGAATCAAAAAGAGTCGAGTCCGACCATGCAGCAGCCAAGTTTCTTTTATTTTCCTCATTTCGTGACATCACGAACGCACTCTGAACAGGAACATGGTAATCATTCACCATTCCTCGGGCAGTGTTAGACTATTGCAGAGAAATTACATCCATTTTGTTATTCACACTGAAATTAGTTTGAGAGGAGCTGGCTGGAAATTAATCGATGTATTATTGCGTTGAAATCATTCGACTTTCTGATCAAACTTCGATTACATGGCTGACGTGAAGATTCCTAATAGAGAAGATGATGTAACTTGGGAAATTATATCATGGGGGTAATCTAGCCTAAACATAATTCGTCATTACTGGATAATCAGTGCGCACGTATAAACTATAAACTTCTAATATAAACTCACCGGAAGTTTACTAAAGACATCCCGTCTCGCGACCCACGCTATCACTACCCATACCATTATGACTGATAACCTTTGGTGTTGTTGGAATCCAGTCCAAGTCTGGAGTTGACTTTGTTTTCCAATGTTAACAAGAACAACGGAAACAACAATAATAATCCTCACAAATTTGAGGAGAGTGAAATTAACATTTTCTCAGCGTGTTTTGAGATCATGACTAACTAATTGGTTCGGTAGTGTCTTACCGACTGAGAGAAATTGACAAAATACACAGGGGCTTATTTTGTTTTAATCAGTGAATACATTTATGCTAAAACAGATGTATTTGTATGATTTTTTTGATTATCTATAAATATAAAATTGGCAGTAATCACCCTCAAGACCACGTAGAAGACCAAATGAGGTATTCAGCTAGGGTCAAATCCACCATAGTAGAAAAGATCTCCACGAGTAATTTGATAACCACTGTTCCACGGCGATGTGAACTTGTAAATGAAATCTAATTGAATCTGGTTGAAAGAGAGGGTGAAAATTCTGAGGCACCCGTTGTTAGTCCACTGCTGGACAAAGGGTTTCCCTATTCCTTCCCACAACGACCGTGATTGCACTAATCCTGACCATGTTTTATTTATTCACTTATGTATCTCGTCTCTCAGTCTACAGTCCGTGTTAATCTTCCTTTTTCCACTCTCCATCCGATGTTGATATTTTTTTTATTGCAAACAATCATTTCCTAACATCGCTCTTTCCATTGACCTCTCTGCTATTCTGAATTTATTCCTGAGTGGTTCTGTAGGTTTTGAGGTTTCACACTCGAGAGATATACCAGGTATTATGCATTGTCGGTATACACGTACGCCTCCATTCATGCCAAATCTACGGAGCTGTGGGTAGCAAATAAAAAACGTACTGGACTATCGGAGTTGGTAGACTACTGGAATCCGGATTAGAGGAATACTGATTTTACAAAGCTTACTCTTTGATGATTACTGCCACTATACGAGTACAGCAGCTCCTGGGTGAACACACTGTCAAGTGCCCCAACACCATGAGAAAAGACCAGGTGTATAGTCCGGTGCCTGCTTCGCAAGATACTCTGTGAACCGGCTACGGATCATAGCTGAGACGACCGCAGAACAATCTTGTTGCACAAGGAGATTGTTATGCTCACACAGTCACTCATTCGATTTTTGACGAAGCTTGACATCACTTAACCTCGGTGATCTTATGATAACCGGTGTATTGGACGCAATTTGGATCGGTTTAGAATGTTAAAATGTAGGGCACTTAGTCAGGACTGAACTCATTACTAGCCAGTAAAACTATCTTTCTGGCCACTTTTTAACCCCGAGAAATCCATAACATTACAATTTTTGTCAAACAAAGTTGACTTTATTATCATGAATTTGCCAATCCTGTCAACTTGTGTTTGCAAGGTCTCAGTATTTTTTGTAAACATTGAATTCCTGTTATGAAAAATATTGTAAAACTCATACTATCGAGTTTTGATTTTATTTTTCTGTTTGTCACAACAAAGAAAATGATCCTACCAAAAAACAGTGATGTCATGGCAGTTCGAATAGGAGTTACGTACGTAAAAACTGATAATGAATTCAATCGTTCGACTCAGAGCAACTGTTTGTTTACAGGCATAACTAATAAAGGAGTTGAAATGGGATACAAAGTTTTGAAGTACTATTATATGAAGAAACAAATTCTGTTTAGTTTACCTTTTAGATTTTAATAAAGCTGAGAAGCTTAATCTACCGTAGCTAAGTTTGTTTGATTACTGTAATTATTAATAAGTGCAAATTTGAGAAAATTAGCTGGTAGCTTCTAATCGTACAGTAAGTGTAACAGACACAATAGGCAGGGAGAGGAAAGAAAAATGTGAGTTTCAAAAGACGGTAGGAAGAGAGACAGAGAGATGAGAAAATAAATTCAGATAGTTTAAAATAGGAAGGGAGACGCGCTGAAATAAGTCCCTGTAGTTTAATAATGGGGAAACAGTCTGATGGTTTCAACTGTTACCATGAGTGTGACGGATAATTATCTTATTGCGTAAACCATTATCTACAACTACAACAATCTTTTTCATAAATACCGTTTGTGCAACGGGCCCAGCCAATTGCCATTTGCTTTTTTGTTTTGTTTTGTTTCCTATGATATCTCTGACTCCTGTTTTTTCCCTCAAATACGTGGTGCTGTCTCTCCATGTGATTTTGAGCATGATTACTTCCTGTGCACGTTACTTGGTTCTCAATTTGTTGGTCAAATCTTGCTGATTAGGTTCCATGTTTCAGCTCAACAGATGAATATAGGGAGAACGCTTTATTAAATTGCTATATTCGTCGATAGGGTAACAACATTGCATTTTATAGTTATTCAGTTTGACCACCATGATTCCATCTCTTTATTAAAATGGGAGAATGGTGCATATAAAGACAACGACAGAGACAGCAGCAGCAGCAGCAGTACTGATAGTTGTTACATTATCAGCAGCTACTGGACACATGTATTCACAAAACAGAACTCGCTTACCAGCAGCCAATTTTGTGTTCGTGTGTTAGAATAATCCTTCCCCCCCCCCTCATGCACGCACTTTTTATCTCTGCAATGTGACAGAAAAAAAAACAGGTTGCAAATTATTATCTGGATTATTATCGACAACTCCAAAAACTATCATACCTGAATACGCCCAGGAATTTCGAACCCCTCTTTAGCAGAGAAGTCGACAGTTGCTAAGATTTCAGTATTCTTTGATATTCAGATTGACTAAAACATGTCTTCTTCCTTAGAATCAACCACAATCTTACTGGTTTTGTAAAGAAAGAAAACTGCGTTTGCAAAGGAACTTCATTTATTTATCTGCAATCTTTTATTGGTTACTAGTAAAATGTCCAGTGTTTTGCAAACGGTTTATTCGGGGGTAAAAATCCTGTATATGAAGGAAATAAAAACAACAAAAACTCACTAGTATCTTTTTCTTTTCCCCCTTCCTTACCCTAAGTCTGAGCGCCAAAAACTCCGAGTTCCCGATCCTTTTTTTTCAAATTAAATCAACTAAGAGAAGGAATAGACCCATCAGTAACAGTCACAGCAGCTGCAGCAGGTCGAAGAGTAAGATGAACTAAATGAAGGGAGCAAGAAAGTCAGCCTACACATGAACTTCAGGAAGACGAAAATCATGTGCAACAACCACATCGGAGATAAAAACACTGAGATCAAAATCAAAGACAGAGAACCGGAGGAAGTAGATCCCTGCATCTACCAAGGACAACGAATCTCCATGAGACCCTCAAAAGAAGAAGATATGAAGCGAAGAATTACACGAGGATGGCAAACCTTTGGTAGAGCAAGCTCAGCCTTAAAAAATAAAAGAAAAAAAGACCCCATTAATCCTAAAAAGAAGGGTGTATAACCAATGCATCCTCCCAATAGTCACTTATGGAGCTGGAACATGGAACATAACCAAGAGACAGATGTGCAAATTGAGAACTATGCAAATTGCACATGAAAGAATTATGCTGGGCCTCACATGGAGAGACCACAAGACAGAACAGTACATCCGAGAAAAGACAAGAGTTAGGGACATCATAGAATCCAAATTGAGAAAGTACTGGCTCGGTGGCGCCAATGATAGATAATTGTGGCGATTGCTGGGGAAGGTCTACGTCCCACGATGGACGTTAAAAAACTGATGATGATGATGAATCAGCCAACAGACAAACACATAGCATAACTTTCCCAGCACTAGAGAATTCTGTATTTGCTTAATTGTATTATCCCTTCTCTTTGTTATATGATAGAGAGGATGATAGTTGAATATATAGATTGTTATCTCCATTTACGACAGCCTGGATGTTCGAAAAATTATAAAAAATTCTAATTTCTCTCTTTCAAAGATGTTCACAATTGCTGATGTTGCCACAACCTTACGTATGTCAACATGCTTCCATTCTACAGATATCCATGCAAATATATATCTTCGTACAAATCGATACAGATTCAATATCCGTATTGAAAATAGATACAATGGCAAATATAAAGGCACTCTTGGGGTTTCATCAGCAATCTTCAATTGATTACAAGTAATATGTCCGTTGTTTTGCCAACGGTATATCTAACAGTGGGAATCAAGATCACAGTACTATCAAGAAAAAATCCCTCTATCTCCATTTCCCTTATCCCTTCCTCGACCAAAACATTAGTCTTAATCCTCCTGTGCATGCAGGCTTTATCTAAAAAGAAATTGATTTAAAAAAAGACACTGACACATCAGCAACAGTAGGAGTAGTAGTGATTATATTACCAGCAGTCAAAAGACTCTCGTACACACAAAGCTGAAGTCGCTTCGTAAGGGCCATGTTTGTTTCCGTGTTTTCGCGTTACTCCTTCATTCCCTGTCCTCTCTCTCTTTTCCTGTTCGTTACGTGACAGACAGAATACCATGTTGCAAATGATAGTATTGATTAAAATCCATAACTACAACAAGGATCATGTCTTAATAAGATTAAGTGCTTTAAAACTCTCCATATTAGAGATTTTCACAATTGCAAAGATTGGTATATTCTTCGATATTGCAACAGGCTTTTATTTAACAGGCTTATACACACCATCCTACAAATCAACTCAGATTCTATCTCTGCATTGGAAAGAGAAAAAAATGGCGTACACACTGGCACTTGGGCGTTTCATTGCTTTTATCGATTATCTACTTGTATATCTAGATTATTTTTTCTTGGCTTTCATATTAGTTTCGTTTCTGAATTGCAGCTATGATTATTAGCCACTTCATAATTTTGACTGATTATGCTGGACACGTTGATCGTTATGGAACTAAACCCGGCTATTTAGTCTGTAGACCTTTCCAATATGTCATAGCATTCTTTACTAGTTTAGGAACATTTGTCGGATATATGGATGACATAAAAACAGTTAACACTAAAAAAACACCAATTTGCAACTATCCTTTTTTTCCTAAAAAGAAGAGAAAGTTACGATTCTTTTCCTTTTGTCTTTTTTGTGTTTCATTTCTGTCAATACATCATTAACATTAAACACATGTAGGTGCTATGCCATTAGTAGATCTGTTCTATATTCTTGACCTCTGACAATGTGTTTATCATGGATATCCTCCTAGAATCATTCACAATGTATTCCTTTAGTAAAATCACTTACAATTCTATTTTCTAGTAAAGTCTTTCAAAACACGTTTATCAACAGGAATATTTTGTGATACCCTTATCTCATTAATCATCTAATACGCATTTATTTTTGAAAATTTTTTGCATGGTATCCCAATTATTAGGGGAAGAATCGAATAGAAATAATAATTTCTATGAATTTACTTTTACAACATGTATATATCAGTCCTAATCTGTCAGTGATGGTTGCATGATTGCCTATACAATTCCTATTGTTGTATAAATGATTCTAGCCAGAAAAAACACAGATGTATTATTACCCGTGGGTATATTTAGTTGTGGGGCTATCTGACAGAATATAGGTAAAAATGACGATCATAAGGTGAGAAGGAATAAAAAAAACGAACTACATCATGACGTAGGCATGTTCTGGTGAATTTCGATGGTTACCAGCTGTTCTTTTCGGAGAAAAATTGCAGTGGTTGCAGAGATAACTGTATGCTGTTTATATGTTTGAGATTTGAGGAATGAAGTGAAGAGATTTTAGTGGTGTATACTGCTGTTATTTAAAAGTTAGTCACGAATTTGTTTTCCCTTTCTATATATTTTTTTTTGTGTATGAAGTCTGAGTTTTTGAGGTGTGGGGCTGATTGTGCCAGGTCGGTGAATATTTCGTTTGTTTTTTTTCATATGCGTTACTGTTGCTAATTAAGGAAATGATTTTGCCGTGATAGGAGTTTATGCCCATGACGACAGCACTCCTTCCCCCTTTGTCTGAGGTACTGATTTGTGTTTTATCGTCCTTGGCAGAGTTTTTCAATACCTCTATGTATCTGAGCGTTGTGGTTGTTGTTTGAATCGAGGCAGTGATGATATCTTGTATAAAGCCTTTGTTGAAATCTTCGTTGGAGTGTGTGTAAATTTTAGTGACAATGTCAAGAATATTTGTTTTGAAGATGCCGGTTGCAATGTCCAGTCCAAGGCTGAGAACTTCCGGTACAGTGGATGTGGATACTTTTGAGGATGAGTAACGAACAGGCTCTCGGTTTGTGATGTTTTTCTATCCGCTGGTTTCCCATACAGATTTGATTTTGCACACGCATGCGCTCATGCATCCATATATAAATATCAGTCCGTTTACGAGAGTTTACCTGGAGACGTCACCTCACCTTTAGTGCAATTGTAGCATATGCTATGGTATACACGCCGTAAATACTACGTAATCAAGTTTCCAGTATCATTTGGGAAATCAAAAAAAAAGAAATTCTAATCTCTGAATGATTAAGCTAGATCTTATCTTGTGGATCTGGAAAAGAGAGAAGGGGTGATGAATAAAGGGGTTCATCGTGAATTGGACGGTATACACGATGGGCTGAGTTTTTAGCTTCGTTGAGTTTTATGACAAATCTTCCAAGCCCAAAAATCAAAAGGGTGACAATGCTAGTTCAAAAAGTGCATTTTTTGGAGGGACCGGTCTTGGATAGTGGAGCAGCCTGCAGTAATTGCCATTAAAAATAATTGCCATCAATCATACGGAGCTATGGATTTCAAGTCGTTCGGTTACTTCTCGTCAGCATTGTCATTTTAAACCCTGTATGTATAGATTTAGATAATTCCAACATAACTAAGCCAAGGCAGATGATATGATAAACTGTAGAGAAAGATGAACACTCTTTTTATTTTCTTTCATTAGATTTCTCGAGAATTGTTAATCATAACGACACCAAACTCGACGCTGCCTTTTTCTTCACGCACTATACAATAGCTGGTACACTGATATATATATATATATATATATATATATATATATATATATACGTAGTATTTGAGGTTTTTGCTTTTGTTAGTCGAGTTGGATTTTTTTGTGTCGACTGTCTGATTTTAGTTCTTATAATATTCTTTTCGCTATGTTATCGGTTTATGGGTTTTACAATTATTTTAGATATTATACCATCGGTTGGTAATTTTTGCTATCTTACTATCGGTTCTTTTTCATTTGTTTTTCTTTGTTTTCTTTATAGTTGCTTGTTTTATCATTTTTAGGATGGGGATCAATATTTTCATGCTCGTGGCCAGTTGTTATTCATATTTTTTCAAAGTATATTTATGTATGTTGCATCAGTAGTGTTTCTGACACATTTATCAGTCTTATTGGTGAGCCATCAGTTAAGTGGGATAGGTTTAGTTACATACATATATCATACAAATGACATCTGTTTAAAAGTTACTTTTTCTTTCAAGTAAGTCTGTTTTCGGGTGAAGGTTATGATTTCGAATTTTTTATTTACACATAAGAAGCAAGGAGGTTCAATATTCCGCCATTTTTTTTGTTCTAATGTTTTCCATTTTACTTTACGTTTGTGATGATTATCTCTGTAATGTATCGATTATGATGGACCATTTTCATTTGAAAAAGATGATGAATGATTTGCTAATCTTAATTTAAAAAAAGTTTTCTTCATAGTTGCAGAGCAAAAAAGGTTTGATAAGATTTTGAAACTACGTAATGAAACCCCGATAATAGTTGGGGTGGAGAAATATATATAAACAGGTTTTAATATTTAACTCACTAACTTGATATATAGAAATAGGAAGATGTTGTTGACTAATTGGATTGAATCGATTGGAATGATCAGAGTTTATATGTGTAAGGATGGGATGTCAGTGATATATTCAATTAACTGGACTCCAGGTGGTCTGTACTACTTTGATGATTGATATTTTGCACTGATTTTGTGATACATCAGCAAAATAAGAAAAATATGAGATAATGTAGGCTGATGTTCTATTATATTTCGATCTGGAATTAATGCAGATTCAATATTATCCTGTGTTTTATGTTTCTTTATGAATATTTTGTGTTTTTGATGAATTGGAGTGATGGCTGATTTTGATGCAGTGATCAGCGTGGTCATTTAAATGGTAATCTAATCTTTAATTTCACTGCCAAATTTTTGGTTGCCGTCCTTACAAGGTATTTAGTAAGTTTCTGTACCCAATAAAGTTTCCTCGTGTAGTTTATCATCGTGTGTATATATATATATGTATATATATATATATAAATATATATATTATTTTGTCATCCACAGATAGCTGTTACGATGTATTACATCTCTTCAGTGTGGCTATAGACTTTTCATTCTCCCATCCAGTACCACGAGGTAGGATTGAAACCTTAGCTCCAGACCCAGAGGCCGATATCCTACCTCTGAGCTACGGAACTGGACGGTGAGTAAGGCTGAATTTGAGCGATATATTCATTTACAGATAAATTTCCCATCCACCAGAGTGCCCTATTCCTATGGAAGAGCATTGCATAAGCTTACAATGGATGAGTTACCTCACTTAAAGATAGCTCCACTTAAATAGAGGTGCATCAATTATTAATATATATATATATATATATATATATATATATATATATATATATGTCCCTCCCAAGCTCAGTGGTTAATGAGCTTGTTGGTGATGTGGTCCATCTATCCTCCTCGGTGTTGTTTCTTTTGTTGTTATATATATATATATATATATATATATATATATATATATATATATATATATATATATATATATATATATATATATACATATATATATATATATTTTAATCTGGTACTTTATTAGTTTTTCCCAAGCGTCGTATGTGAAAAGATAGGGGTAGTGTGACACCTAAGCCATACGTAGATAATCCACACTTGACCAGCCAAAACACTTACATGTTAGTTGACACCAACACATGACGACAAAAGTGTAACTGAAAAAATGCAAGTGGATGTTATTTATAATGCCCATAAAATTTCTTTGGTGTAAACAACTCAACATCAATGTCTTCTTCCGAATAACCTGAGTATGATAGATCCACAAAAAGAACCTGATGCAATTTGTATTTTTTGACACGTTAATGGAGCCGTATCAATGCAAAATATGTTATGAAATCAATTGTTTTTATCGATGATTCCATTTTCCAATATTGTCTCTTTATCACAATTACGCAATATATATATATATATATATATATATATATATATATATATATATATATATATATATATATATATATATATATATATATATATGCTATTATGTGCACATGTGGTTCGGGGGCACATATCCGGGTGCAATATGGAATGGTAAAATAGGTAGTTGCAAATCAATTTTCTTGCAGTCATATTCGGGAGGAAAACTTTGAAATGAAAGCGTAATCTCAATGTCGATTTTACTTGAAGACCAACATAGAAGAATTCGCATTTCGCCATTCCCCTTAAAGACGAATGCGAAACGCCAAAAGACCTTGGTTCTTCCTTTGTTGATACAAATCCAGCATCTTTTTTATTACCTTTTGAAGTTTTTTCTTTCCGATCCACCTTCTCCCTCTTTTTCATTTCTATATATGTAAACGTTTGCTACCTGTACTTCAGTACGTTAGTTCCTTTGAATAAAAAGTATATGAGCAGATGTGAAATTCTTCGATTGATAGATAGATAGATAGATTGATAGATCGATAGATGGAAGCATAGATAGATAATGAATACAACAGTAGAGAAAGTAGATTAATATGAATTGATATGCCACAAATTCTGTTTTTGGAATTTCATTGTACTTATTTCTTCAAGATTTTACTAATTTTACAGGTTTCCTATATTATTATTATTATTATTATTATTATTATTATTATTATTATTATCATTATTATTATTATTATTATTATTATTATTATTATTATTATTATTATCATTTGCAATCTCACAACAGTTGCCTGGTGGTTACCGCTTGAGGTTGAGTGACAGCGAGTCTCCTCGAGTCTCCAGCCCTCTTCTCCTCATTCTCATCGACCACTGTAGTACTCCGGTTTACAGTTTCCCACCAGTTGCCTGGGGGTCATTACTGAGGACTAAGTAACAACAAGTATCCGCTACTCTAGAGCTTTCCTCTTCACTATATCATTGATCATAACAGTATTGAGGTTTATGGTCCAACACCAGTTACTTGATGGTTATTTTTGAAAGCTGAGTGACACTGAACCTCGTCAGGTTTTGAGCCGTCCTCCTCTCATATGGCCTTCACCAACCACAGCAGTGTTGTGATCTGCACTGCTTTCACTGTACCCTCCTCTTGGCTGTTTGGCCATTGATACTGGCTGGGGATCATAGGTGCTATATTCTTAGAACTCTCTTCGGCATTCTTGCCCTCCCCAGAAGTGTTGCGTTCAGTATAGTCTCAATCCTTCATCTTATCCACACTTCCTCAAATCTTGCTTCCAATGTCCTTGATATGGTTCTGCATACACCTTCTTCTTCTTCTTCTTCTTCTTCTTCTTCTTCTTCTTCTTCTTCTTTTTCTTCTTCTTCTTCTTCTTCTTCTTAATCATTATCATTCTTCTTCTTCATCTTTTATGGTTATTATTATCATCACTATTATTATTATTATTATTATTATTATTATTATTATTATTATTATTATTATCATTATTATTATTAATATTATTGTTATTATTATGTCATTCCTATCATATTCATCTTTTTTATCGTTGTTGCCCACAGGATATCATCGTTTAAGAAGATCAGAGATTAAGAATGGAGAAAATTCCTCGAAGTTTCCAATCGACAAATCGATATATTTTTGGCTTCGGAGCCTGTTATAATGTCAATGTATCACACAAGATGGAAAAGCAAGAATCATGGAAAAGGCGCTTTTGCTTTTTAAATATGCAGAACGATAAATTGGGAATAGAAGCGTGATTGGAGAGTCTTTGAGAAAGAAACCTGGAACACATGATCGCTTGGGACCAGAATAATAAAATGAAATCAAACAAGAAGGAATGGATTTTTATAAGAGTTGTTTGTGACGACAGAAAAATTTAGGGGAACAGTGTTTAGTGGTGTATGAAGAATTAACTGAAATGTCAGATGCAAAAAAGGGTGTGGAAGATGAATAGTGGCTAAGATAGTTATGCATTTCATACTGAATATGTGGAAAGTATGCAACCAGATATAATCAACGAAAAAATGCCTACCTAGGGTAATGACACTTTGTTTCTCTCCAAAATATTCGATTTCGAGTTCACACATTGTCTTTCCCTCTTTTCCATTTTTTTCCAAAATATTTGGCAAAGCCACTCTAGGGTTTCACCATCACCTGCCACCGTGTTCTCTTAATTCTCGTCCACGATCTCAAATACTTTCCTTTCGAACAGCAAATTTTCTTTGACACGAAGCGAGAAGTTATAGGGAGGCAAACCTGGACAATAGGGTAGGGGGGCTGACAGACCGAGTTAACGTGATTGCGTAAAGAACGAGCAAGCACTATTACTGTGAATGTAACGATCACACGGTATACAAGCTCACTCAAAAAAAAATCACGACAGACTGAACAACCACACAGGATTGTTCATACATACGCTGTAAGGTCCAATCTGATCGGTAGCTACAATAACATTGTGTCTGCAATAGTAATTTTTGAGGAAGTACATTTTGTTTAATACGACCAACAGTTAATAAAATCAGCGACGCAACATAGCTGATTTTGTAAGATCTGATCCTAATTCAAATTATTTTGTTAATTATGACCAATGCACTGTTCATTTGGACCACTCAGTAGTGCTTGCGAATCGGCATTTTTCGAAATAGAATGTCATAGTATAACGATAAGCATAATCTTTAGTTCCGAAAAATTCATCCAAATTATGATTGCTATTGAAAAAAGCAAGAGTTGCTGGAAAGGATATATGTGTTGTTGCTGTTTCCAAGCTAGTTGTCTCCCTTGGGTTCCAGAAAATGTGAAGGATTTTTGTGTATAAGACAATTAGTCATTTTGATACTTGAACCAGCCTCTTATTCAAAAAAATAGTTGGTCAGCACGCCCCCTTATCATCATCATCATCATCAGTCTTTTAACGTCCGTCGTTGGACATAGACCTTCCCCAGGATTTGCCGCACTTCTCTCTCATGGGCGTTGCGGAGCCAGTACTTTCTGAACTTGTCTAGCTCGTCTCTCCATCTAATACTCTGCCGGCCTCGGTTGCGCATGTGATCTCAGAGGATCCATGTCGAGAGTCGTGATGTCCATCGGTCGTCTGCCATTCTCGCAACATGGCCAACCCACCGCCATTCAGGATTTTTAATGGATTCTATGATGTGCCTGACTCTTGTCTTTTCTCAATGTACTGTGCTGTTCTGTGGTCTCTCTATTGTACATGGCGAATCAAGAAAACATGTGACCAGTTATTTTTAAATAAAAGAATAAAACTTAATTGCACTTATAATATTCATTTTCCAGGATAAGTTATGAAAATAAAAATAAGATAGTTATTTCTATAATTTTGTTGTCTTAAAAAAGTATTACGTTTACGGCTTAGAGCATTAAATATTTTTCTGAAGATATTGCTCGCTTCGAAAGAAACTCTTCATAGATGAAAATCAATTATTTTTCCCTTAAAACATACGTTTTAGCGCCACTATTATTCATTGATCAAAGTTTTCCATAAAATTCTGTTAACTCTTATGATGAAATAATTGAGAATGGAGAATTTATTGTATGGAGAAAGACTACTCCGATGGATTAAACCGATGAAACTCTGCAATAGAATAACTAAGATTTTTCATCGTCAGTACTTGAACTTACAGGTAGCATCCCGTGTATATATATATAAATATATATATATGAAAAATCTTAGTTATTCTATTGCAGAGTTTCATCGGTTTAATCCATCGGAGTAGTCTTTCTCCATACAATAAATTCTCCATTGTATGCAAGGAAATTCTATGATATTGAATACGTGAAAATTGAATACCAAGCATTTACTTTACAAAAAAGATGTTGGAACCTTTTGCACATAAAATATGTTCGCATATACCAGAAAAAGAGCTTTGTAAAACAGCTGCTGAACTTTAAAATAAAGAATAGAATTTAAACAACAAATGAAAAAACGAAAAAACAATTACAAGCACCAAAAACTCAAGACAGTATATAATACATTAGTTATAAGATAACTCGTCGAAATAAGACTGATCAGATTGAAAGCGGCGTGCGCATTAGATAACTGTAGATACTCCGAGACGATAAAGAAGAATTGACTGATATCAGCGTTACGAGATGAAAACTATACGAACCATTGGAAAATATCAACTTATATATATATATATATATATATATATATATATATATATATATATATATATATATATATATATGTATATATATATATATATATATATATAGATATATAGATATATATACACACATTTATATATATATATATATATATATATATATATATATATATATATATATATATATATATATATGTATATATATATATATATATATATATAGATATATAGATATATATACACACATTTATATATATATATATATATATATATATATATATATATATAAATATATATATATATATATGTATACATATATATACATATATATATTTGTGGGTGGGTGTGCGTGAGTGTGTATGTGCTATTTGAAATCCTTCTAGTTAAAAAAAACAACATTTGAAATATAAATATTGAATTGACCAACAAAGGTCGAAAGATCTGAAAACTTACCAACTTTGAAGACTTTTAGAAAAATTTGGTTCAGTTAATAAAAGTTTTCTACGCAAACTGGAAGAAATAACTAAAAGAAAGACTTTCCAGGAATCTTATATATATATATATATATATATATATATATATATATATATATATACATATATATATATATATATGTATGTATATATATATATATATATATATATATATATATATATACACATATATATATATGTATATATATATATATATATATATATATATATATATATATATATATATATATATATAAATTAACTTTAATTATATCAACGTCACATTGCTCTCACAACCAGGTTGAACTGGCCCAAATAACTGTTTCAACTTTAACTTTTCATTCTTTTATTCACAGTCTATGTCTGCTTCGTTTGTTTCTTTCAGCAGGACGGTTATGTTATCAAAATTCGATATCTGACAGGTTTTATTCCTAAAGCAAACTCATTTCAATTGATTGTTCAATCTGTTTACGTTCTCCAGGCCAAATGATAGAGTCACTGTGTAATGACCGGAGATCTTCAAAATGAGTTTCGATATAAGATAATGCAATTTAAAATTCATAATAGATAATATCATATATCTATTCCCTAATATATATATATATATATATATATATATATATATATATATATATATATATATATATATATATATATGAATAAGTAAAGAAAGAAAAAAAAAGATTATATGAGAAGTACAAGATGAAACAGTCTGCGTCTAGCGAATTGATTTTTTATTTCAATTTTAGTTCTGACGACTACAACCGGTAAGTGAAAGTGATCTCTGTTTAGAAAATATTCCGTTTAATTTTTTGGGGGGATTATTTATGAGTTTTCTAACAAGCAAAAAAGAAGAAAAAAAATAGAAACGGGACTTGTTAGTTACTCAACAGAAACTATCATTTTTTTTTTGATTGCATACTGTATGTGGATGATCAATTCAAATTCTGCTTCAAGTGTTATGAGTGTTACTTCTCTCACCTTTTTGTGGATACTAGAAACACTAGTTTTTCAGAAAGCAAGGAGAAACAAAGCTGGCTACAAAATTGGAACTCATTTAGTATAAACTTATATTGTGAATTGACGCACCCTAGAGATCTATTTTCTTCTAGGGGAAGATTTTTTTCTAAAGATAATGAGTTAAGCTGAAATTTGGCGTCCCTGTAGCTCTATTCGTGCCACCACAAACCAGTGTGCGTTACACATACATACAGGGAATAAATATGTACCCTTAAGGGGGATAGGTTAAAATCCCACCTTATGCTTATTCTTTATTTTCCGATAAGCGCCGTTCGGTGAATATTACAAGAAAATCTGTCAGAGCCGAATTGCCATCCTTCATCATACATACATACATACATACATGCACACATACATACATGCATTACATGCATACATACGTACATTCATACATACATACATACGTAATGCATTGATGGATAAATACATACATACATGCATACATACGTACATACGTACATACATGCATAGATACATACATACATGCATACATACATACGTACATTCATACATTCATACATGCATACATACATACATGCACACATACATACATACGTACATACGTACATACGTACATACATACATACATACATGCATACATACATACATACATACTTTAGCCAGCATGCGATACCAACTCGAAATATGAAGGAAACTTTGCAGATAGTTTTAGTGAAAATTTTGATGGACGTTCTATTTTACAAATTTTAAACAGACAAAAAAAAAAATGATTTGAGAAGAGAAAGGGTCAATACCTGAAGCTTTGGAAGAAATGCAGAGAATTTTTCCATCAAGTTAGATAATTTTATCAAAAAAAGAAAAAAAAATATTCGAATAGGCTTATTCAAGAAAAAAAAAAAATTCAGCATCTGAATCTCTCCAACTGGGATATTTCGGATGCCAAGTTTGATAAAATTCCTTTTACGTTAATTGCCTAAATATATTCTAAATGTCAAAGAAAATTAAAGGGAAAGATAAGCCTGGCTACTGCAGGGTGTAATTCCCCTCTCACTTCTTCTCTATTTGGAACTGATTACTTTAACTTTTGTAATATAGGTATACTAAATAAATTTGGAAATATATAAAAATTGTCAGTTCAGCTCAGTTCGTTAAAAAAAACCCCAACAAACTAACATGATTTCAATTCATAGTGGGAAATGTTAATATATATATATAGGTTTCATTATATGTGATAATAATTAAGTAATCCACAAATAGGTGTTTCGTTATATCACAACTCTTCAGTGTGACTATAGATTATCCAATTGACCTTCCAGTACCGCTGAGTAGGGTCGAAAACTCTGCTTCAGACCCAGAGGCAGCTGATTCACCCATGCTCCAGGTGGAACTGGTGGGTCAGTAAGGCCGAATCAAGCGATATATTTACTTACACATAATTTCCCATCTACCAGAGTGCTCAATTCCAGAGTTGGGAAAGCATTGCATAGCAGCTTATATTAGATGGATGCCCGATCTGAGAGTGCTCAGCCTTAAAGGATGGGGCGTTAATTATGATAATTAATGATTCTGTCATTCATTCAGATAGCTATTTTGTTGTATCACAACTCTTCAGTGCAGCTATACATTATCTAATATCCCTTCCATTAACGCTTGGTAGGGTCAAAACCCTCGCTTCAGACGCAGGCGTTGTTGTTACAGGGCAATCAAAACCAATTCCAACTTCGACTAGAGTTGGACAAAAAATGGTTTATAATCACATTTTAGAGATGGAAACTTGCTAGATATATCTTTACCTCTTCCCTTCTGTCCACTCAACAATAAAACCGTTATGATAGCTAAGCAGTCAGGATTCTTTTGCTCTGACCTAGGCGTTGTCAAGCTATCCTCTCGGATTTATGAGAACGTATAATTGCTACATGAATGAAAAATTCGAATTAAAGAGATAAAACCGTTACCCAATATGATTTGTAAGTTAAGACCTCTTTTGTTTTATTTTTTCTATGCTAAACCTAGTAAATATTGAATTTTACTTGACACAAGACAACTTGGGTAATTTTTATCATACTGATTGATTATTACAGGACTGTTACCCTCATTTTGGTTAGTCTTTACAGCTGTTGTTTATTACTACCTCCTTTTACGACACCTATCGGAAGAAGGCCGTGGAGTACAACGGTCGAAATGAAACCTCCCACGTAAAAATCCCCAAAATCCTCGTATAACACCATGAGTACTTGTTCTTTGACAAAAAGTCAAATTGGTTATTGTCACTAGAGATCTAAGTATTTAAAAGCTTTCAGAGTAATCGATTCAGAGAATTACCTGTTATACTGAGTTCTGGGTGCATGAAAAGGTACGTGTATCATTTTTTATAGGACTCTATTCCCTGTCTTTTCTTCACTTTTATCTAGTTTCCCTTCAACGTTTTCCTTCAAGTATCTCTCCTCTCTCCAAATTCCATTCAGGGACTCATCTGTTTGTTCATGCATAATTTCACTCGTTCGTGACGATCTTCATTCCCTGAATAAATTAACATACTTTCAATCGAGTGCCCTTATGCAATTTTCAACTTACATCCGAAATTCTCAAGATGTTTGGAGATTTAGGGATATTCTGTTGATACGCAACTGCTATTATAATAATCATCATCGTTATCATTATTTTCATTCTCATATCAGTTGCCAGATGATCACTGGTTGGAGACTGAGTGACAGCAAGTCTCCTCTTCAAACTCTTACGGTCCACAGCAGTGTTGTAGATTACAGTTTCGCATCAGTTGCCTGGTGATTATCGTTGGAGGCTAAGTGACAGTGAGTCTCCTCAGGTCTCCAGTCCTCCTCTCATATCGTCCTCACCTGTCACAGCAGTGCTGTGATTTGTACTGTCTATCAAGTGTTTTTTTCTTCTGGCCGTTGGACTCTTGCTACCTGATGAATGTCTTAGATCTAATATTTACAGTAGTCTATCCAGTATTCACGCAGTCCCAAGCAGTGCTGTGGTTTGTATAGTCCCAATTCTTCCTCTTAGCACCAGTTCCTCTGATCTCATTTCCAGTGTTTTTGGTACTAACCTGACTTACATCTACTTCACTATCATTAGTTTACTTGCCATGTCTTGGCATTTCCCCAGTCTTTAACATTATTATCATTATTGCTACTATTATCAATGTATTGCTAGTATTTACCTACATCTCAATTGATGTTGCGTCTTATTGCAATTGATCTTTGGCTAGGTTCCCATCAAGTTTGAGTAAATAACACTACAGATCCGAATCGAAATTTCGTTCCAAGCAAAAATCGCCCTCACCATCCTCAAAGTTATTCATCTAAGATAAAACTTGTGTCTTTTTTTCCCCCTGGTTTTATTGTTTTTTCTATATACAATGATTTTTGCCCGTGGTTTGAATGGCTTAACTATGAGTTGAACGGAAAATGAAACCGGTGAGCTGTGTTGAGACTCAGGTTGACACAGACTTCATTTACTCAGCTCTGATGTCCATGGAAAAAGTATAAATGCATTTATGGATAAAAGAGCCGGGTGGACTGCTTGTAAACAGCAGATCTATGAGAAAAATCTGGAATTAAAACTGAACAACCAAACCCTGCGTCCAGGATCATTGGAGGCTAGCAACGTTGGGAATGTATCCACGGAATGCACAATTGAGGTGACTGATGGAAGATAAACGGGCCTCGCAAGTCGGAAGTTGATTATTGTAAAACGACAAAAAACAACGAGAACACAGATAAAATAACGCAACCATTGTCTTCACTTTTCAATGACACCCCGAATACAAGGGGTTGGGGGGATAGAAAAACAAAGAAATATTGTAACTAGCCGATGTTATGAGATGATTCCATTCGGGTTCGGGTTTATTTACATCGAAGTGAATGGTTCACAAATCTTGGAAACAAAAATTGATAAATAATTCCAGTCATTGGTACGACAGATATAGAGTATATTCATGAAATTTAAATGATATCCATTCAATATATATATATATATATATATATATATATATATATATATATATATATATATACGTGTGTGTGTGTGTGTGTGTGTGTGTGTGTGTGTGTGTGTGTTTGTGTACGTATGTTTGTCTGAGTGCTATCAAGAAATTAATATAAAATCTGACAGAATGTTTATAAATTGCCTTATATTATACTGAAACTCTATTTGAGATTATCTCCCGTTATAATACGGTGAATGTATCATTTTGCCTTGACAACGTAAATAAAACAGATAAATTGAAGAAAATGTGGCTCCTGCGTATATATATATTAGAGCAGGGTGAATAATTTGATAATCCAGCAACAAAGATTAAGATGGGTGAGAAGGAATGACAGCTGATGGAGTAGAAAGACAACCTATTTAAAATACCAGCCAACAAGGCAGAGTGTAGCGGAATTTCATCCGTCATGGAAGGTGATAGGACTTTTGTCTAACATTGAACTCAAAACAAATCCTACCTGCTATTCATTTCAAAATTTTGCCACAGTTGTCAATCTTGCGAAAGAGAACATACATATCAATCTATCTATCTATCTATCTGTCTATCTATCTACCTATCTATGAATCTATCTATTGCTCTCTCTCTATATATATATATAAGGAGTAAAGATTTTTTCAATGACTCATTACCGATTGTACATTCTGTTCTAGTTAAAATAAATTTTCAAATTAAACTTTTTTGATGTGCAATCCTTGATGAGCCATTGAAAAATCATTTTCTTTTGAGAATTAACTGGATACATCAATACATATACATACGTTTGTTGAATATTTTATAATCTTCCTCTTGTATACGCACACTCACACACACACACTCATATATATATTAATTCATGTATGAATATATTCATGTACGTAGGTGCATATATGCATGGTCTCAGAATAAAACCGACATAAAGGTTTTCATGTAACGAATTTTATATTCACATGGATGAATACTCAATAGAAATTACCCGAACAACAAGTCATGTCCGTTGTTATACTTACTTATCCCTCATCGTTAAAAACGTTGTTAAGGTAACCTACGTGAGTTCTGAGAAAAAATATACTATTAGATGATATCAACATACAATACACATAATACCTTATATGAAATAACAAACTACATCTATGACAATAGCTATATATAGTAATAAAAGGAGCTTGTGTTTGATCAAACTGCTTGGTGCCATGCTAATATAACTATTTGTTTTTAAAATCCGCGGGAAGTTTATATAGTGAACAACTGACGATAACATAAAAGGAAATGTATTCGTTATACCATGATTAGGGTAAGGTGAAATAAAGGAGAAGATATTCCAGAAATTCACATAGATTCTATTGAGAGACATTGGGAAATAAGTGACTGATGTTTTTTGAATGTTTAGTTGAATTTTTTCGATCGTTCAGTGAGGATCGTACTTTCTGTTTCACTTGAAATAATTTTCTGATGAAAAAAAAAAAAAAATGATGGAACACAATGTAAGATCTACTGTGAGACATTAAAATAAAACTTTACTGATTTCAAATCTGCTCTACAAATGGTATTGAGCACGTTTTCGAATCTGTATTTACTTGATATGTTGATACATATTTACACATACGGTGAATAATCTATTTCTATTCCCTTTTATGCATATAAATATATATATATATATATATATATATATATATATATATATATATATATATATATATATATATATATATATTAAGGAATGGATGTATGATCAAACAGAATGATCATAAATTGCGTTATATCATAAATGGTATCTTGCCATGTTTCTACTCTCCCCAGGCCTCGCCTGGTGAGGCCTGGAGAGGGCAAAAACATGAACTAGTTTGTGTAGCAAATCCAGATTGTACTATCTATTTCCAGCAAAAATAACTTAATTTCAATAAGAAAGAGTTGTATGTATCGAGCCTTCTATGAAATAAATCCATTACAGTGGCTTTATATTATTGATATATTAGTATATTATGTTATACTTCTTGCCTGATTTGTACCACATATACTATATATATATAAATATGTATATATACATGAATATAGGGGCATATATATATATATTTTATATATATATATATATATATATATATATATATATATATATGTATATATATGAATGTATACATATATATAAATATGCATATACAGATATGATTATATACATACATAAATACATATCTCTTTGAGTGTTTGTGTGCACACGTGGAGGCCACAAAATTTGGGGTTTTCTAACAGATTGGTATAGGAAGCCAAAAATCTAGAAAATCTGCATTTATCGATGAACTTAGTTTATAGCACTTTTACCAAAAAGGAAGAACAAATATATGCTACTTTCAATGAAGTGGAGTACATAATTGTCAGTTGTGAATATGGAATGCAATTTTGATTCGTCGAAATTGATACATGGATTTATAAACAAATATGATCGTCGCAAATGGAATCAAGGGACTTTATTGTTCCATTTAGAATCTCAAAACATAACTAGCCCATGTGCTCATTTTTCATACAAAAGCAAAACTGTCATTTTGGACAGGAATTTGCCGATATATATATATATATATATATATATATATATATATATATATATATATATATATATATATATATATATATATATATAGGTATGTATATTTATATATATATATATATATATATATATATATATGTGTGTGTGTGTGTGTGTGTGTATAAGCCATATCAGCAGTGTCTTTCTTGTGTAAATTGATTTCTGAAGTCTTCAGCACATTTATAAGCATTTTCATATGTTAGAGATTTAGGGTCAGGCATCCAGCAATGGTTCACTTCAGGTTGGTTAGTCTTTGGTAGAGCAAACTTGATCTTTGATAATACGAAAATCTTATCAATTTTGATAAGAAAGGCCTACAGTCAATGCACACCCTCGAAATAGTCACATGTAGAGCTTAAATATGGCCCTAACCAGAAAAATGGCCATCAAACTGAAACACTGTACAACATTTGCTACAAAGAATCATGCTTAACGTCACATTAAGAGACCACGGAACAGTGCACTATATAAAAAAACAAACTGGGGGCAAAGATATCATTCCCCCCTTATAACATAAAAAAACTCAGATGGAAATGTTCATGTTGCAAAATGTGAGACGACTGCCGATATCATGACTCACAATGTGGCTCCTCAGAGATCATATACAAAAAGGTGGCCGCCATGTTCAGGAAGTATTTGCTCCGTGACGCCAATTATTGATAGATCAAACAGATCATAAGCTGCTGCTGCTGATGATGATGTTATCATCTTTAGAGATGTTGGTGACATTATCTGAGCAAAATTTTGTTCAACATCTTCCTGCTGTATATTTTCATAGTAACTCTCCTGAAAAGAAAAGGAAATCACATTATATAAAACTCTTGAACAGCCTGGCACAACTGGTGGGATACATAGAGTCTGAAACCTGTTGGTTGAGTTGTTCCAAGATCTATTGATATTATCCATAGAAGCACAGATACTACAGTTCTCAATGTGATGAATAACGTGTTTCCACGCCATCTTGAGCCCAGTTGTATTCCAACGTATCACGGCGGCCATAATTGATGCAAATTCTAAGGAAAATTGACAATTAATAGAAGTCTCAAACGCTGATTTCTTAGTCAGGAAATCATTTTTTGCTCCCACTGTATATATGTATGTATAGTGTTGCTCATAAATCAGTATATCCAACCATTTTTTGTATAGAAAGTCAATTTACTTTTAAACCGATCATCATCATCATCATCATCATCATCATCATCATCATCATCATCATCATCATCATCATCATCATCCTTATCCTTTTTGCCTCTGTCGTTGGACATAAACCTTCTCCAAGATTTGCCACATCTCTTTATTGCGAGCGTCATGGAGCCAGTACTTTTTTGAATTTATATCTAGTTTGTTTCTCCTTCATCTATTTCCTCAGTAAGGGTCTCGCATGCGATCTTTTTGGATATACTCTGTTGGTTGTGATGTTCTACAGTTGTTTCATATTCTTGCAACATAACCAACCCATTGCCATTTGATTTTTCTTATGGATTGTATGATATCTTGGACCTTTGCCTTTCTTCTAATATCAACGTTTCGGCTCAATAGGTGACTGTCAGATGGATGCATGGCTTGTTTACTTTTCTCTCTAGCGCTACCGTCATTTCCTGCTTCTTAGTTTTGATCATTTGCTTGATCTTTTCCGGATTTAATCATTTCTAGGGGAGTATTATACAGTCAAAACGAATATTATCAGTTATTATTTATGACTAATCTCTAAAACGTTTTAACTTCCTTGCTGAACATTCCTTTTCATTAGTGTGTACTCATTTTTGAGGAGCAACATATTCACATTTTCTGCAACAGATTTTCAATGATGTAGAAACCGGTCACAAATAATCCTTGATATCTCCTCTAGAAATAATAAATCCTGCTTATGTTTGGTTTGGAAGAAAATTAACTTTATATAAAAAAAAATGGTACGGGTGTATTCATTTATAAGTGATGCTTTATATTTTCTTTATACAATCGTAACCCGAAGTAATGTACAGTCGAGCAACTTTATTCGTATCATCAATTCTCCTAGGCTAAAAATTACTTTGATCATCGTTGTATGAAACCAATATATGGACTTTCTTATAACTTATCTGCCTGGCCCTCAGGTCGAACTTTGCCTCCGTAAGAGGATGGAAAATTATAAACTGTTTGATTCAGAATTTCTTGGAAAATCGATCGGTTGAAAAGGAAATTGCACTTACAGGCCGTGCCATTCAGTTCGAAATATATATATATATATATATATATATATATATATATATATATATATATATATATATATATATATATATATATATATTATAAAATCAATAAATTTTAACTCAATTAATTACTTAGGCATGGCAAGAATAAAGATATTACTTCTTGGAATCCTTTGTGTTTTTCTTGGAAAAAAGATTTTGATATATGATTTATTTACTTTAAAAATGTTTTGAGGCGAATTACTTTCTCTTTTAAGTTGCAAAATTAAATTTAGTGAAAAAACAGCGAGTTGTTTTTATATCATTATAATTGGATTTATCAGAAACCCTCAACTGAAACTGTCAACATAGGTTTCTTCGGTTCTAAGTTAGTCTGGCTGGCTATGTATTTACACATCATACATACAAACTACACTAATAGAGCACGAAGGTTGATATAAGCATTAATCCTTTACTATGCTTTCAAACTCCCCTTGAAAGGCTTTTAGAAGAGTTTCAATTTGCAATGTAAGTTTATGCTTGATTTTCCCTTTCAGTTTGTCTCCAGGAGCATTCACAGTTGCTTTTGAAAATTCTGAATACTCTAGTGATCTGTGCCCAACAAATGGCGAAAATGTTAACTTAATCATTGATCATCCCTCCCTTTAATATTTTAAATGATCACATCTAACATGGCTTGCAGCCAAAAGACTTTGGTATTGTGACGGTTTCTATTGAGAGGCTAACCAGACCTGTCGTTTTATTGCTTTTGAAGAAGTTAGCTTCCTTTTTCAGATATTTTGTTACTTATTCTCTTTTCTCTGGCCAAATTATTTCCTTTCCTTTCTGATTGCACTTTAAAGCGGATGGGGATCTGAAAATTATTTTTACGTGATTAATTGAAGGTTTTTGTTTCTTTTTGCATGATGAGCCAACAATCAGTTGCTGTATTTATCATTAAAACAAGTTTGCCGTACTAGGTCTGTCCATAAAGTATTCAGCAAAATTGCATTGTCAGCGAACCTAAAGGGTGACCTGAAGGAAAATTTTGACGAGATACTTTACGGACTGACCTTACGAATATCTCATGGCACTTTCACAGTCTAGGCTCCAAAAGATGAGAATTCTATTTAACGGACGTTGAATATTAGATTTTCAATTAAAAGAAAAGTTATCTGGTGCTGCAACTTAGTAACCAATCAGATGAAATATTACTCCCCGTGGAGATACTTAGTCGTCAATGAGATATTACTTAGTGAGCATTTATACTATTTGATTGTTGCAGCATTCACAATGGCCGAACTCGGCAATTCTTTAAGTCTCGTGAAGATTTGTTTACGACAAAACGTTGCATCGGCCAGGTCTACAATTTAGATCTTGGGCCATTGTTACTCCTGGCTTTTCCCCGAGCTAAATGGGGAAAATCCCAGACCATGAACAACAATGGAGAGAATGCTATAAGGCAGTTGATGATGATTCTGAGAGAAGAATCTGCAAACTGTTGTGAATTACGGTAAGAACTCTACGGGGAGTACTTTGAATGGGATGTACACGCCATTACCCAGGATACCCCCGATTAAATGGTTGGATAGTTCCCTTATACACTTCGTAAGCCATTTCTAAGCAAGAAAAGTTATACGAAGCAAATAAGAATACATGACTCAATAGGCCAATGGTCGGGAGAGAAAAGAGGCGCCCAACTGCTATTTATCAAGCCCACTAAATCTGAATCACTTACATCAGAACAATAATACATTTACTTAAGTGTGAAAACATTCCTCATAGCATTACTACTCACATATATTTAGGGACATAAAAATTTGTGGTGGTGTGATACACTTCATTGTTGAACGACCGTAGCCATCAAGGAGAGCAAAGGATTCTATTTTTTTAATACGTGCATGTATTTACATGTCCATGTGGCTATTTGTGCTTTCCTGGGCATACTGTTTCTGTCCGTAGATTTGAGAATTGGCATCATTACTCCGCTAGACCCAATAAAGAAATGTTTTTTTTTTAAAAAAAAAAGACCTTTTGAGGGCCCTATTCTGATGAGTTCATTGATAACCTCTATATTCACCAGAATCTGGATGTCCCCTTGGTTTTTTCGTCTCTACTTTTAAATATTTTCCTTCACAAAACACCTGTGATGCCATACATGGAATTTATTAGGACCATATTTATTCACCGATTTTTTTACATGACTTCTGTTGATATAACTGCGTATTCCAGTGATCTATTCCCCACTAGTCAATGGCTAAAAAAATGATTTTCTCATTTTTTACCTATTCCTATTTACTCCTACCATGTGCCATGCAGATGGTGTGGGGACAGCAGGTCGATTCAGCCTTAATCTACGATTTAGGGGCCATGCTGTTCATTCTTTTGGGTATATTTGACTCAAGCAGACGCGGAGTGGGGGGGGGTATAGACCTGAATTTCGAAATATAAAACAATACTGTTTTTTCTGCTCCAAAATGAATTACTGTATTGTCATATTTTTGTTACAATAGTACCACCGTGTATCTAACCTCCCTATGACCCAGCCACCCAACTGGACTATCAGGACTGTGATCAAGATGCTACACTGATGTGTACTTATTCAAACTTGCAAGGTTGTTGCTCTGAAAATGTGGACCAACCGAAACACACACACACACACACACACACACACTCAAAGACACACACACACACACACACACACAAAGACATAAAGAGACATGGAAACTGGAAGAGAGAAGAATATGTAGCCAATTTGACTGATTGGTCGGGTGGAACCGATCGTGATGCTATGGTGATTCGATTCTTACACTGGCTCCATCTGTCTTGCTTTCTCTTCCCGTTTCATTCTAAACAAACTTTTTGTGAATAATGATAATGATCCTTCCAAATTTAATTACTTCTAGATTTTTCAACATAATAATTTTCAAGATGTTTAATCATATAGATAATGATGACAATAATAGTTATTATGATGATAGTAGTAGTAGTAGTTGTAGTAAAGGTGTGCTTTGAATAATCAAATCAGATGATCAACAGAAATGAATGGCAAAGTGGCAAAATAGACCAAAAAGTTAGACACTAATCATACCATCAAATAAAAAGAGTAAATTCTAATATATTCAGTCCTCATTGGTGCTTCTTGCATACGTGAGACATATATAAACAACCAGTCAGAATAACTCGAAACCTACGTTGACAGTTTTGGTTGACCATTTCTAATGATTGATTCCAAGTCAAAAAAGCCAAAGATTGCTCGTATGAATCAATGGATCTTATTGAATAGAAATCTATAAACCTATTGCTGTTAGTAATAACTAGTTATATCATTGTTCTAAAAAAATTCAACCTTGTCAACTGTTTTCTTTCCATGAAAAAAGGCAAAAACAACGACAATCGTTACTTTTCGCTCAATTTTTTAAATCCAAAAGGGGACAGGACTTTTATTGAAAAAAATCAATAACCGGTTAGTTTTTTCACAATGAAACATAGAGTGTACAATAAGCAGAATTACTTATTCACTCTTGCAAAACTTTCACTATTGCAAAAACAAATTACACACTGTAAAAAATTTTGGAAAAAAATTCAGTTTTCTCTAGCATCAGCACTATTGTATCAAGTGGCCACTTCTTGATGGCATGAATTTCGCTAATCAAGTCCAAATAAACCTCCAACAATATTCCTCTCAGGGTCCTGTTGCTACTTCTACCGTCGTACACATACAGAAAATATAGAAAGGCAGCAGCCTTTTTTGCCACCAATTGACAGACTTTCACCAGCACCCCCCTGTATCATACATTTTATCAATGAATTAGAGTCAACTTTTTCATTCTCTGCATATTGTCAATTGCTCTTTTTCCAAAGATGATGATTCATCAACTCAAAATTTGTCTGGTGATTTATTTGTAACAGTTCACAGGTAGAAATACCTAGTAAACTAATGTTGTATCCAAATTGAACAAAATTAAGATCTTATAGAAGTTTTAAAAAACAAAACTTACAGTGTATCTTGAAGAAAAATGTTAGTAAGTTTCAACACAAAATTATGACTTGTCAGCTCCCAAATTACCTTCACACGACTCATCATTGCCTTAAACTACGTTACATCGTTTTTGTTCTGCAACTGATGTGCATATATATTCTTACTGACGTTTCTTTCGTACATATTATAAATAAGTATACTCTTTATTTCTTTCATGTGGATCATTGATGATTTGATTATATTTGACTAAAGTATCATCAAAGCAGTACCTAAGTAAGTTCATGTTTACAATTCGAAAGACATTTCGAATTTCACATTATTTCTATAGTCAGATGATGATTGGATTTCTCTCAAAACAAAATACTTTTTTTTCTCAGAGAAATGTATCTCAGGCTACTCCTGTGGCCAAACTGATGGCAGACCTGTCACTACCTGCTTTCTCTTGAACTACAGCAACAAGGTCGATAAGGGGGTTCTGACGATTCCAGGATTCCCATACGCATTTCCCAGTGAAGCGCACTGGGGGAGATAAGATATGTAGAATTTTCCAGGTGTCTTTGTTTTTGTTATGAGCCAAACTAAATTCATGAAAAAGAAATAATGAACACTGCAGAGGGAACACGAGCTGAGATTCCACAACAATACCATTATTTGATAAAACAAAACAAAGCCATATCAGAAGCAGCGTTGAATGGTCACCTGACCATAAGGAACATAATTTAAATTTAAATTTAAGATCTAAACTGCTGAATAATATTTATAACTGATCGAAATACGTGAAACATCTAAAGGAAAGTGTAAATTCCCAAGCGTGTTGTTGATTTATATCGGATTTAACGTCAGATTATTATTCAATTTTTACAAACTAATTTTTCACTGGGAAATTCATCTTTTGAAGAGACCGTCATGAACAACTTGTATCCTCTGCCAAACGTCCACTGAAGCATTCAAGTCATCATAGTATACTCGTATCCACGGTACATTATACACACTACACCGTGTCAATGTATCACTAAGTGATCAATATAGAAAATAAGATATGATTAGGGTAGAGCGTCTACAGTGCGACAAAGGTGAGAAAGTCGGTGACAAGTTACAGGGTCTGTTGTATGTGTAAGCTGTGTGATCTTTGCAACTCGCAAGTCTGGTTGAGACCAGGACTCGATACTTAGAAGTTTTTATGACTACTTTTCCTGGCAGTTTGCAGGTCCACCGAAAGGAATTCCTTGACTTTAATCACACAGATTGGGATGTACTCAATCAACTACTGAGCACACAGGAAATTTGTCCCAATGAATGGTATTTTGCAATCTTCGTTCATACTGGGAATCAAATGCAGGGCTTATCTGTGTTGGATACGGACGTGCTGACCATAACACTATCTAAGCAGACGATACAGAAAATATCCGTTTAATAAACTTGATGTCAATACTAATACAGAGAATTGTAAAATTTGAATCGAGTGTATTGCATCAACATATATTAGCTTCCTTCTTAGTCAAAGAAGTAATTTTAAATAAAACAATATTGAAAAGTAAACAATACAGCTTTAGCAAACATGCTATGTATTCTAAATCATGAAAAAAAAAAACGAAGAATGAAAATGGATCCATGTGGAATCCAACCCAAACACTGACCTTGAAACTAAGAACAATGCAATACACAATGGAGAAAATCATATTCAACCTAAATAAATATATATCAGCATAATATATCATTTAGAAAGCCAGGAGTTCGAGATATCAAACAAACTATTGGAAAACTCAATTGACAATGGGCTGGATGTTGCAAGATAGTCAGATAACAGCTAGATATCACAACATAGATATCCAGAGATCATATACGACACATTTTGGCCTAAAGAAATTAATTTGGCATGACAAGCAAGACAAATTCAGGAAATACTGGCCCCGTGACGCCTATGAACGTCCGACGAATCTTGAGGGAAGTCTATGTCCAACGGCAGACACTAGAAGTTTGCTGGTGCTGATAAAGCTGAAAGGCAGAACATTTTTGTGTAATGAACTTGATTCACATACTATGTCTCTCTTTGTTTTGTCCACTAAATACTCTAGCCGTATATCGTATCCACATACTCATTGTGTTCATGTTTATACCCAACATATACATAAATTATACGTATTTATCACTGATAACAAAAATATCTTGCTTGAAATAGGGGACTTCTTTTTTTTTATCCGGCCAAGTCCTACTGCCGTCTCAGAATAGCCTATATTTTAACGTAAGTGTATGGTCTTTCAGTTCTATTTACCCTCCTCTAATGGGAAGATTTACCAATTTAAAACTGCACATAAAGTTGAGTATTTCTGTCAAGTCTCTTAGATTCATCTCATTTTCTATTGATGATAACCTTAACCCTTTTAACCCACCTTCATAATTCATACTCCTAAAAATTCTTGTACTAGATTAGTTGCTCGTCTTACAGTTATAGTGATGGCTAGCTCGTAAACCACTGCTAGCCTGAAACACATTTCCTTGCACTATGATAAATTTGATAAGCTAAGCAGAGTCTGAAACGTGGTCATAAGAGTTTAGTAGCAATGCTGGTATATACTGCACCTAGGTTATTCTGACATGAGTGCATCTCGTTACAGTATCTACGAAACCTTGGGTTGTCTTGCTACAATCCACAATGATGAGGCACCCAGGGTGCATCGATCTCACTAAAGACTTGATGGTTCCCGCGACAATCGTACTGAGTTACAGGATAAGTCAAATAGTTATTCGGTATCTGAAAAGTCAGATTTACTCAGATAATGAAGTATCACAAACATTTTTGGCATTCAATTGATTGATCTGCTTTCTCTCAATTACAGTATGACATATTTGAAATTTGATTCATACACTATCATCCAAATCCACCAACTGGAAGTCTTGCCATATTGCCATGAAAACCGATATTGGAAACCCTGTTTTTCAGTTGCCCAACCGACTATAAGGTTCAAATATGTTAAATAACAGTCAAAATGGTTCCTATGCAGGAGCAACAGTTGAATATAGAAAAACACAAACACAAACGAACGTGAGCGCGCACATAAATGCACAAATACATATTCACTGTTAGATATCAGCAGATGGTTAAATATCATCATCAGCAAGAGAAAACATTATAAAGAAGTGCTGGGCAAAGGCCTTTCCTTCTACGACGAAAGTAATTGCTCTAATCTCTGAAATGTCTTACTGGAAAACGTTTCTATCTCAACACCCAGTCCTGTAATCATTTCTTCCTGCGTTTACTCTCCTGCAGGCACTAATTGGTTAAACGTCTGTTGTCCTTTCTTCTCGTTCTTTGCCCAGTCCATATCCATTTTTGTATATGATGTCCTTTTCCTTGATCATTTTTGGGATCCCAGTCCGTCTTTTTCTCTCGTTATGAATTGTACGTTTCAATTGCCCTCTGCCAGGTTCTGTGTTGGTTTACTTGCGGGCTTAGAAATTTTCATGTTTTGCTCACACAGCTTATATTATGCATTGATTGCATATTTTACGTTTTGAAAATATCGGAATTTCGTTCTTCAGTATGCCTCTCTTGATACCATGTGTTTTCAAGCCAATCATTATACACTCTTTTATTTGATTCCATGGTCTTTCTCTACCTCTCTCTAACCTATATAATCTGTTCCTCAACTTCTTCAGAGGCTTCACCGTCTATCCTCAAAAAGATGAATAAAAAAGACTGGAGTAAAGTTAAGTGATTAAGATATCTAATATACATACATTATATATATATATATATATATATATATATATATATATATATACAGTATATGTGGTACAAATCAGGCTAGCAGTATAACATAATATAATAATATATCAACAATATAAAACCAATTCTGAAATGTAATGGATTTATTTCATAGAGTACTCGATACATACAGGTTTTTACTGGTGAAGTTAAGTTGTTTTAGAGTACAGCTGGAAATAAATAGTAGATTGTGGATTCGCTACACGAACTAGCTGATGTATCTGCCCTCTCCAGGCCTCATGATGAGCCCGGAGAGGGCAGAAACATGTGTTAGCTTGTGTAGAAAATCCACATTCTAATGTATATATATATATATATATATATATATATATATATATATATATATATATATATATATATGTATATGCATATATATATATATATATATATATATATATGTATATGCATATATATATGTATATGCATATATACATATATATATATATATATATATTGATAATAGAGATAAATTGATTGATAGATAAGCAGACAATATTGTGGGTGAATACATATATATATATATATATATATATATATATGGAGAGAGAGAGAGAGAGAGAGAGAGAGAGGGGAGAGAAAGAAAAGGAGAGGGCACAAATGTTGATACATACATAAATCAGTGATAAAATATTGAATGCATTTATTATCGTTGACTCATGGATATTAACCAGTATATATACATGAAGATGTATGAACTGTAATACATGTATACAAACTCACATGCATGCATTACACATCAATACAGGTCCCTCCGCTATCTTATTCTTAAAAAGGCTCTTCTTGGGCCGAAATGGTCTCAACAAATAAATTGATTTTTATGGAAAAACTACCGAGCGTTCCTGGACACAAAGAATTGTGTCGTGGGGGGACTTTAGCGAGTATTAAATACCTAAAACTGCTCAGTGCTAACACTGAACGCTATCTTCGCTTTTTCCCTTTTTGTGGAAGAGGAAAATAGCATGAAGTGAAATTTTGTGAAGAAATGAATATCCGGCTTATTTATCTATTGAGATATAATTTTAAATAAATTTCTCTCTCTTGCTCTCTCTCCGTCTCTCTCTTTCTCTCCTCTTTACCTTTCTTATATATATATATATATATATATATATATATATATATATATATATATATATATATATATATATATATATCCATTCCTCTGTCTGTCCCACTTTATAGGCCACCATCTTGCATGTACAACCTGAAAGTTTGCATAACGTCACATCTATTAGCAATAGAGGAGATAACATTTTGGAAAATTTCATTGGATAATTCTTTTTTTAATGAAACTATGATTCCAAACTTGACTTTTCCATACTAAAAGTTTTGATTTCGAGCGGTTCCTTTCGACTGATTTACTTTCAGATAAAATCTGAGTAAGTCCGACGATACATTACCAGGAGTCTGACTGGAAGGAAGGACACGCTCGAAATGGTAATTCACGTACAACTAAATAATATTGTTCATCAAGTTATTTCAAACAAAAAGTAAAAAAGTTCCCGAAAATATCTCTTCATCATAAGAGCTGAGAGTATTTTTGAAAATTATTCGACTTTTTTCTTCTGAATTACACGTAATCGTTATTGTTTTCCCAAAGAAAAGATGTGATCACTTATGCTCTACTTAATGAGAACTGAAACTGAATAATTCACCTTTTATTATGCTTATCTCAATGAATACATCTTCTGTTATTCAAATCCTCGTTTCCAATGTTTATTTTACCTGCGCATTGTTATCTGCATCTTATTCAATGCATATGCAAATTAGAATAAGTGTTTTAATACTTTTGTTACGATGTTCAATGTCCACGACCTTGGAGAATGAAACAAAGGAAAAATAAAAACAAAATGAAACAGGAATAACCCTCGTTCTCATATAGATGCCAATTTTCGTTCTCTTAACTAATCAGCAATCTACAACAGAGCCATGCCATGCTTATATGTAAACATACGTACGGCTACTACTACTGGATCGATTCATGGCTCATCTGATGGAAATGCCATGGTATTTCTACATCTAATAATGACTAAGTAATTAGTTAACATCAAGTGTAAACGGATAGAATAAGTTATAAAGTAATATTTGGAGCTTCATAGATATTGTACCTGATTATTTCAATCCAACTCTGTATATAACATTGAATATTGCAAATTAGTTTTTATTTATTTAATTAATGTTTTTCACGCAATTGATTTTTCTTCGGGTTTTTGAATTAATTTCACATGTAAAAAGCCCTGTGTAAGCAATTATAGAACAATTAAGAGATTTAGACAGGCTTTCACATATTGTTGCTCATTGTTAATTATTGAAAAATGTCTCCATGAGACCCTTCTCCAAAAGACTCTCAAAAGAAGAACAAATCAAGCAAAGAATCACCTTGGAATGGCAAGCCTTTAGCAGAGCAAAGTAAACCCTCAAGAAAAAAAAAGATCCTACTAATCCTAAAAATAAGCATATACAACCAATGTATCCTTCCGTTAGTCACCTATGGATCTGAAACATGGAGCCTAAACAAGAGACAGAACTGCAAATTGATAACCATGCAATGCCACATGAAAAAGAATTATGCTCAGCCTCACGGAGTACTGATACTTGCGCATTTGGAGACTTTGGATTCGTCCTTTGGCTCTCCAACTACTACTCAGTCAGGTTGTGGGGGAACTGTCGCATTGCACTTGAAGGGATAGATCAGGCTCGTCCTGACGCATTCGTGACTGCAGTTGCTTTAGCAACCATGATAGCTTAGCATCCAAAGTTCCGTCAGCTTGGGCTATTTTTGATGGGTTGCTCCTATTTATCCACGTAATGCCTTGACTTTGTGTTGCATTTTGATCAGATGGGAAATTAAATAAATACATACTCAACGTCACACGGAAAGATCATGATGCAGTACTATACATCCAGGAGTTTGAAACTTCATAGAATCCATGAAAAAACTTAAATGGCAATGGGTTGGTTATGTCACAATGGCAGACAACCTATGGACATCACTACTCACAACATTTATCCCCAGAGATCACGTGCACAACCGAGGCCGGCAGAATACTAAATGGAGAGACGTACTAGACAAAATCAGAACGTACTGGCTCCGCAACGACCGTGTATGGCGAATGGCAAACGTTAAGGAAATGATGATGATGATGATGATGATGATGATGATGGAAAAATGATTTAAAAGCAGACTCGAAATGCTTTGAGCATGATAATTGCTTGGATAATCATTCCCCAGATGTATGAGCATCCCATTAAATATTTGCACGTACAATTATTTGCAAAAGAAATACATGAAATATGGTTATCACTCAAGTTATTTCAGTTTCATACGAAGTAAATAGTTATATATATTTTACAACCGGGTAACGCCAGTCAGTCAACCAGTAAATATGTATACACATACACTCACACATACACACACACACACACACACACACGCACGCACGCACGGAAACATATATATATATATATATATATATATATATATATATACATATATCACCAACTGAGTCAATTGCTGAACAAAGGTTTTTTCCCGTCTCTTTCAATCTTCTTCTCCCCCTTTCTCTCTATCTCTTGTATATGTGTGTGTGTGTGTGTATATATATATATATATATATATATATATATATATATATATATATATATATATGTATACATATATATGCATGTGTGTGTGTGTGTGTGTGTGTGTGCGCGTTTAAGGATTGATATGATAGGTAAGTGTCTCTCGAGATTACATGGCGTGTTGATTCACTCAAAATATTTTCACACAATCGGCCAAGTCGAATCTCAATGTTTCCATTCTATTAACTGTACAGCTCCCTCATTTTCACGCCAACTTCGCCAGATACAAAGAAAAGTAAAAAAAAAAAAAAAAAAAAGAAAAAGAAAGAAAACAAGTATGTACTTTAAACTTTTCTCACTCTAAATCTGTCCCTGGACACTTCACCGGGTTAGGGCCTCCTATCATCGTCTCCAAATATTCCGAAATGAACGCAGAAACGCTATTCGACACTCAATTATTCATGGGAATATTCAATTGAACAGTATTCCGCCTATCCGCCGAGATATTCAGCGCAATGGAACGAGCGTAGCTACGTTGAAGTGGCTACCTCCAGTTGCTGGTTCGATTCCGACGGCAGCCCTATTTTTTCCAATTGTTCATGCTATCAACGTTATTTAAGCAGAATGACACTTTTGTTGCGTATAAACGGGAGGTTATTTCAAAATGTATTTATTCATTTATTTTGTCAGATTATAAATGCATTCCTCAAAAAAAGAATATATATATATATATATATATATATATATATATATATATATATATATATATATATATATATATATACAGGAACCACAGTGAAAGTTATTGATAATATGAAAACATAGACAGAAAACATCTGTTTTTATTAAATGTCCACGTGAAAAAAAAAATGAACATCTGATGATACAGAAATAAAACATGTTTATTTCCTGTCCATTTTTATTTTCCTGTAGTAACTAACATTTTGCGTGACCGAGTCTTGACATGGGTGATGCAAACCTTTGTGCAGGCTGGTGCCCACTCTCGTGTATGCTAGTTCAAATCCTTTTTCGGAATGGTCATTGTTGTTAGCTCAGCTTTCCGTTTCATTGTAATTAAAATGTTTGACTGCAGCAATTTGGGTTTAAAATTTGTATCATGAAAGCTATTTTTTCGACCCTAAATGATATTTGTATTTGAAATAACAGTCATGATTAGCGTTATAGTTACAATAAGCATTTAAAAACAAACTTTTGAAATCTTTAAAAAAATCTTTCCTTTGCTGAATATGTTGTTGACTGAAGTAAAATTCAATTAAAATTTTCAAAAAGGGAAACATTGTGGACCATAAATGCTACCTTTAACATTACAAATAGCCAAATTGATACAAGAAAGGATGTGAATTGAACTGAACGTTTGTCAAAATCTATGACAATGTGATGCCAGGCATATATATATATATATATATATATATATATATATATATATAAAATGAATAGTTGACACTCCTCTATTCAGGGTTGAGTACTCTTTAAATGAGGTAACTCGTTCATCGTAAGCTTATGCAATGCTCCTCCATAGGAATGGGGCAATTTGGTAGTCGAGGAACTGAAGAAATATATCGCTCGAATTCAACTTCACTGAACGTCTAGTTCCGTAGCTTAGTGGTGGGATACCGGTATCCGGGTCTCAAGCGAAGGTTTCCATCTAGCCTCTTGGTACTAGATGAGATAACGCATAATCTATTGCCACACTGAGGAGTTGTAATACAACGAAACGGCTGTCCATGGATGACACAATGATAAGTAAATTATTTCCCAATATGTGTCAATGTAATTTATGTAACCTTTTTGGGAAATTAAAATGAAAGAAAAATACTTCTATTAATATGGCCCCAGCAGTTTTAATCAGACATCAACTCACCGTCAGCTATGATTTTAGAATATAGCATACGTCATATTACTTATTGTTTGTTATTTTGTATAGGGAATCATCATAATGTATTGTGTATGAATGTCATCATATGCTATAGATCATTCAATTTTTCTGGAAACATGGGCCTTACTCATTTGGGTTCCCGAAAAAAAATGTATTTGGCGATGAAAGATCAATAAGAGCAATACTATCATATATATATATATGTACATATATATATATATATATGTATCATAATAATTAGATAATCGTGTCATCCACAGACTGCTGTTTCAATGTATTACAACTCCTCGGTGTGGCTATAGACTATCCATTATCCTATCCAGTACCACGATGTTGGGACAAAACCCTCTCTTCAAACCAAGAGGCTAGCATTTTACCTCTGCCCTACGCAGAACTGGACGGTCAGCAAGGTTGAATGTAAGTGATACATTCACTCATGCATAATTCTACATCTACCAGAGTGTTCTATTCTTATGTTGGGAAAGCATTGCATAAGCTTATAATAAACGAGTTACCCCACTTAAAGAGTGCTCAACCCTGAATAAGGGGAGGATTGATGTGCTATATCATTATTATCATGATTTTCGGTTATTACATGATGGATGTATCATTTGGTCCTGGAATCATTGATAAACCGAACAGTTAAAAAAAAATTTAGGCTGTTGCAGAGTTCGAAAGTAATAAACTGCTTTTCTGATTTTTTCTGTAGGATTATAAATCCATTTTTACAACTAATACTTCTCCCACCACCACTACTACAACCTTACTGCAACTACTACTGCTAATAATAAGAATGATAATAATAACAATAACAACAATAACAATAATTATAATAATAATAATAATAATAATAATAATAATAATATATACACGGTCATATCTATACATAAACATATACATACATATATTTATGATGATATTTCTCTTTATGAAATACGGGGAGGGTTATCGGTTAAGGAAGCGTTTGCAAAGAAAGAGGAAGAAGTGATAGAGGTTGCATCCCTTCACTGCCTCAGTTCGCCATTTATCGGTACTTTCGCCATTTCTATTCGTGTTTAAGAGACTATAATGCGTTCCTCATTTCATGCATATATTTATAATGTCACACCTTTCGACAGGCGGCTCTATGCGTCGGTAGCAGGTCGAAGAAGCGTGACTGAAAAGTGTCAGCAACATGAATTCATACACGCAAAAGTAGACGCTTTATGGTAAATATTCTAAATATGCATACTGTCAATTAGACTTTCAGTGCAGACTCGATGAAAATAGCTTAGAGTGCGTTTTGCTGTTCTTACCACAATATTGGAAATTATTCTGTGTCCATATCTATTTCAGTCTGTTCCTTTCTATTTATCTATCAATCTGTCTCATTCAGTTCATATTTATCCAAATATCTCCTTATTTATATGCTCATTTTCATCTATCTATCTATCTGTCTATCTATCTATCTATCACTGCCTGTTCATATCAATGTCTGTTTTTCTATTTATCTATCCATCTATCTATGTATTTTTCTATTATTTACATTTCTGTCTACCTATATATATCTCGGTCTGTTTCTATCTATGTAGCTATCTATACATATATATATATCTATCTATCAAGATATATATATATATATATATATATATATATATATATATATATATAAGTCTCTTCCGATCATATTTATCTATGTATCTCCGTATTTATCTGCTCAAATCTATAAATCTATCTATGTTTAAATCTATCTATCCATCTAAGTCTGTTTATATTCGAATATGATACATGTATGTACAATTGTGTGTGTATTTTCATTTTATTTCCACTGTCCGAAAAAAGATTACTGAGTAGAGTGAAATGCATACAATGGGATGAACATCAAAGGGAATGTGACTTCTGCAGGAATGGAAGCCTGTAACCGATATGATATCCGCTTCAACCTAGCGTAGCTCTCACCATTGAGATAAACATCCACCGGTAATGCAAAGGCCAAAATTACTGTTTTGACTCGGGATCCCCATCTTGCTTATTCGTGGCCTCTATTTTGCCCTATAGCTCCATTTTCTTTGATTGTTTATTCTATTTATGTTGTCTAGGACAACTGATACAATAATAGTCTCTTATTGTCCATTGTTGACCTCCTTCGGGATTCTCTAGGCTTCTCTATCCTGGGCGTCGCTAAGCAAATACTTTATGAACTTGTATAGTTCGTCTCTCAATCATGTATTTTGCTGGCCCGCTTTACACATCTGATTTCCTGGGATCCATGCAGATAATTATCTGCTTTTCTTGTAACATAACCAGTTGTTTGTCATCAGACTTTTTAGGATGAATTTTATGATGTCTTGGACTCCTGTTTTTCCCGAAAAATTGTACCGTCTTGTGATTTTTATTTGTGAGGTTCAGTATGATTCTTTCGCATGCTTCCCCGTTTGAGGGCTATATTTTCGGTTAAATTTCATATTTCAGCTCCATTGGTGACTATCAGGGAAATGCACCCTTCTTTTTAAAACTAAGAAGACATTCCTCTTCTTGGCGGTCGAACTACCTCTGCTGCTTTAGACTTAACTTTGACTTAAACTTGCCATCTTAAAGTATCTCTTCGCTTGATCTTTTTTTTCTTTTAATGATTCCACCCTGATTTGTTGTTCCACGTTGATGTAGGGGTCTACTTTCTCCAGTTCTGCGTTTCAAATTTTGATCATTGTGTGTTTATTCCTGACGTGATTGTTGCACATGGCTTCCTTTGTGCTGGAGTTCATGAGAGGGCCAAACTTTGGTGCTTTCTTCATTCAAATGATTATTTATTGAGGTCATGGAGGTTCTCCATGAAAATCATAGATATTCACCATCTATCATCTTGCTGTACCTGTTTTAGGGCTGAAAAGGGCTAAGAATCTCTATATCGCCTGATAAAGGACCCCATGTATGTGGCAGTACTCTGACGTATACGAGTTTTTCACCTTGTTGAGTGATAGGTGCGATGACTGCGATAACCATTGGGA
>OY735232.1:33569890-33574890 GCA_963457665.1 Thysanoteuthis rhombus
TGCATTTTCATCTGTGTGATCATCTCAGGAATTCAAGAATTCATTAACGTCAACCTATTTATATGGTCTCAACACATAAACAAACACTCATATACATACACACACACACACACACACACATACACACACACACACACACTCACAAACATATATATATATATATGTATATCTTCGTATTTATTCTTCCATCTGTCGAGTTATGCCTATCTCTCTATCTATCTCAGTTATTATCAGTGATGGAGTCGGTAATCCATAAATATCAAGCGATTAATATATACCTAATACACACACGCACACACACACGCATGCACACACACACACACACACTCTCTCTCTCTCTCTCTCATACACACACACACACAAACAAATAATCAACCAAATTCGTCTATCAATCTATCTATTTATTTATCTATCCAATATCTTTATATCGATTTATTTACTTATTAATCTAGACACATAAGTTCTGATGTACAGGAAGTGAATAGCAACATAGATAGAAACGAAGAGCCTCATGCATATTTATATGTGTACATCATCGATTCATAAATATTCATATCGGGCAATCAGTCCTAATTTAATTATGTGCGCATCGAATATGAATAACGCACGACTTACAATGAAGTTCGGTTATCGATATCAGAATGTAAATGGGAAGTAGCCAATGATTCTCTGTTTTTGTCCCTCTGACAATTTCTCTGGGTAGATAGATAGATAGATAGATAGATAGATAGATGGATAGACAGACGGATGGATATGATATATTTAACTCTCTCTCACACACACACACACATATGTATATATATATGTATATATATATATATATATATATATATATATATATATATATATATATATATATATATATATATGTATTAAGAGACAGAGAGAGGATGGGAAAAGGAGATAAACATACAGATATTGTATGATTGGCACACAGATAGCTGTACATATATAGATTAATATTAGGATAGATATGAACAGAGCTAGATAGATGTGGAAAGGTTTGAATGGATAGATAGATAGATAACCGAAAAGACTCGCCATCACAGTCAATATTTGAACAACTGTAGCATAAGATTTGTATTTATGATATCACTGGTGTTTTACAATGGAAAACATGTAGAGTAAAACAGATCTATAAACATCAGGATCCTCAAGAGATATTCATAAGATCGTCAAAATAAGCCCCCCCCCCAAGCAAAAAAAGCTTCCCCCCCAAAAAAAAAATCAAAAGTGGTCTAGTGGAATACCGATTCAACTGAACCTCTGGAGCACAAACATAAGTTGAATTATTGATGAAAAAAATCGTATTCACTCACATGCACACACAGAAAGTATATACATGTAAGCACTCACACACGCACGCGCGCACACACACACACACACACACACACATATATCTATATATATATCTCTCTCTCTCTCTCTTTCTATATATATATATATATGTATATGGTCTAAAATAAGAGTATTAGTTGACATAACAGAAACCATTCGTATTTTTGCTACCATGTTCCATTAGAATTACTTGCACACGCACACGGGTACAAAATTAAATATTAAACATGCACATACACATACACTTACATGCGCAAGTACGTACAATTATACGTTTATCTTTGAAAGTATGAGCATATGGATAGTCTTATACAATATTTCCCCCCTCTCCTTTGTATACATGTAAGTATCTCTCTCTCTTTCTCTTTATACACACACGCATATATGCGTGTGCGTGTGTTTGTGAGTGTGTCAGAATGAGTTATTACGCACTTGTCTATGTATTCAAATCAATATGATGAAGCAAGTTAAGGTGAACATATATGGTTTCAGATATGTTTACATGAATTCGTTTTTTGATCATATATATATATATATATATATATTCGTGTGTGTGTGTGTATGTGTGTGTGTGTGAATATGAACTAAATATATATGTATATATGTGTGTGTGTGTAAACATAAATATGTATATATATATTCATTTATATACAAATATATATTTATATATATTCCAATGTATTTCCTGATAGATGAGAATAAAGGTTTATTTTGCTCAGGTGTCGGTTCATTGTCTTCAAATCAAATATGTATTTCAGCCAACAGCTACTTTAAACACTGTCCACTTGTTAAGCACGAATCTGCGAACCTGTGAAAGAGAAATTCACTTTTCAGAGTCGATGGAAATACACGCAGATAAATGCATTTGAACCTATGCACCCTGAGTCCTTACCCTCAATATGACACTATCGAAGGGTGAAGAGATACACTCGTGCTGATAATAAATCATGTTTTCTCTGCAGCAAACAGGTAAACCCGATCGTTGCAACAACATTTACCAAGTTTACAAACTTTCCGCTTTGTTTTATCAATCGGCATTCCGAGGAATAACTCCATTATGATGCAGAACGGATCTATAAAATGTATATATGTATTCCACAAGATCTGTTCATATGTATAAAGCTTACCATATATATATATATATATATATATATATATATATATATATATATATATATATATATATTATATATATATATATATATATATATATATATATATATATATATATATATATATATATATATATATTCGACTAACTCGATCATATTGCAAACAGTTATATATCCTCTAAGCTTATTTTTCTTATGCCAAATTACGGGCTTGAAAGACTGTGTCTCGTCAATATGCAGAGTTAAGGTGGGGGTCCAGAGTGGCAGATTGGTTGCCGGTATGTAAGACGGAATCGTTAGATCGAGTTCAAGTTTTGGCCGAGTAAGATTGTAATAATAATAAAGATGATGATGATCATCATCATCAGCAGCAACCTTTTAGCATCTTTCATTGGATATGAACCTTCCCCGAGATATGCCAAGCCTTTTATCGTTTGCGTTGCAGAGCCAAAACTTCCTGAACGTGTCTGATTCGTCACACCATCTTATATTTTGTTGGTCACAGTTTCGCTCATGGTCTCTGGGAATTCATGCTGCGAGTCGTGATGTCCACCAGTTGCCTGACATTCTTGCTACATAACAAGCCCATTGACATTTTATTTTTCAAATTGATTATTCGCTCCACTCAGCAGACCCAAGAAATAGTAAATACAAAAAATAACAAAAAACAATGTGTTCAACAGTCTGATAATTAATAAGTTTATTTTAATTCGTCACTAAATCTATTCAGAGTTGATGATAACTAAATTATGTTGTGTCAATGTACAAATTGGTAAGGACTTACATGACATAAAAACAAAATAAGAGTTGATTTCGTTTTTTACCCTAACAAGATCTACACGAACAATCTTCAGCAAATTCTGGGGATTACAATTCAACATTCGTCCAAGTTGATTTTGAACTACGACCTACTGATTTTTCTCAGAGATTTACTAGGGCTTATTTAATTCTAATGAAAAATACATCCATACTAAAAAGTATTTTTGATCTTTTTAAAATAATAATATATACCATACGAAATTTGTATTAATCATCTCCAGTCAGAGTAGAAATGTAAGTAAACTAGTTAGAACCCTTAAATGAATCACAAATATATCTGAATTTCAATGAAACAATGTTCTAAAAAGAGAATACCAAATTTTTAAATGGAAGTGCTCATAGTTTCAAAAGCAGGGTAGGAGATGTTTTATTAGCAACGTGTTTACACTTGTGTGGAAGAATCCATTGTTCCATAAATAAAGGCGGACGGGGTATACTGTTCCGTACTCGATAATTAACTTAGCATGAGATGGTATTAGAGTATTCATGCTGGGAGATCCAATGATTTAATCGACTAAAAAAAGTCATCAATATTACTTAGTTGATCGTTGCTACACATCCAACTTCCTCGTCTGTGTCTTTCATGATTCGTTAACTAAACATGGCCTGGTATCAAACCATCAATAGTGAGAGATCCTTTGAGTATTGAACAAAAAAAAAAACAGTGGCCTGCAAAATCGGCATTGTAACCATTGCTATACAAAGTTCATCCTGATTTTTTCCTTCATATGATCTATTCGTTAATTTCAAAGACAGAAAATTCCCAGATCTATTTTGATACGGTTTTTGAAATATTTTCTTTTAAATGCTGAAATCTTTAACTGTGAAATGTGTTTCGATTGAAATGACACGTAGGAAGTATTTTTATCGGTATAATACCTATCTATGATTGAAAGAGTCCGGGGTTACGGAGAGTAAACTATGAAACTGACACTCCATGATTGGAGTAATTTACCGTGAGTTGATATCAAACCATCTATTCTAGGGGACCCAATAACGATTAACTTCCTGATTGTTGCTATGTGACGTGATTCCTAATCTGTTTTCCTTCGTGTGATTTATTAACAAAGCATATGTTTGTATCAGGCCATCAAAGATGGGAGATCTTATGTGGATCGAACCCAATAACAACTGCAAGCAAATTTATCTTTCTGAGCCTTGCTATACTATATGCTTCCCAAAAGAAAAGTTTAAAAAAAAATTCATATGATTTACACGTTAATTGCATTGACAGAAAAAAAACCTTCAGTATATTTGGATAAAGATCTCTCTTCAAGAAAATAACGAATCGTGGATCGGGGAGAGTGCGTTGTTTGGAAGGGTGAGTGGGAGGCTTTTTTAACAGTAAAACTTTTACCCATGAATGAAAGAGCCTGAAGTTACAGACAACAGACAAATAAAATCACAAATGTTCATTATTAGAGTAGATGTATGAGTGTTCAAACATATATATATATATATATATATATATATATATATATATATATATATATATGGATATTAATATGTAAATAGAGAGTACGTGTGAGAGATATTGATGGTTAGATAGACAGATAGGCATGAACAGACTTGGATAAATAAATGGATAGAACTTTGATGCATTGCATCAATGCATTCATGGACGCCTCTTCGGCGCAAATGACACTATTTGTAGGACGTCAATAAAGAAATTGACGAAATAGTGCACAAAACACGTACGTACACCTCCCTCTCGCGCACACGTACACGTAA
>OY735232.1:33579890-33584890 GCA_963457665.1 Thysanoteuthis rhombus
GAAAAGTTGAAAACAAAAAATCTGGGCTATATGGGGGCCTTAAGGCCCTGGTGATGCGCTGCTTCGCTGGAACACCCTTCAAGAGACATGATTGTTTATGTGACAGTCACACAGTAGACAAACATTCTCAATGGAATTTTGCAGGAATTGCTTTATATTAGAGGGAGTAGTTTATTCATGCCTGCATCAGATTGTACACAACCAGCTCTTGACATATTGAAGATAGCTTGATACTTTCCAGACGAATTTCATACTCAGAAGTAACCCCCGAAAATCCTGTGGTCACTTTTTCGATTAATAATTACTGTTGTCCTAGCTACAATATATAAGGTTAACGCAGTATGATAATCTAATGCATTCAATTTTAATCAATGAAATCTTTGCTTGTGTATGAACGCAAGAGACATTATTGTGCACTGCAATTACTTGACAACTGGCCACTGTACAACGTTGCCATACCCCGAATATATTAACTCATATATCAGCACAGTATACATTTTGGAGTTGATTGCGTCTGCAGTTCTCGAAGAATTTGATAAAACTGAATGAATTGCTCAAGATAATAGTTTCTTCTTCGGAGTTTCTATCAATTATCTGTATTGACTCACACTCAATAGAATTATCTCAATTTGGACGTATAATATCCAACCTGGCACTAATAATGAAAAAATAGTTCTTTATGGCGGATACAAAATCATTTTACAAGTCTGGTCACTTCTGAACATTAAGCTTCCGAACTTGCACATTTTTTAAGTATTATATTTAGAAAAAAAAATCTGATCAAACGTTTAGATACTATATGTTCTAAAATAAGGATCTATATAATCTGATGACTGATTTTGTACTTCGACTAAACATATGAATACAAATGTCTCTAGTGCAGATGACTGTAAGCCTGTCAAGCTATTCTCTTATTCTATTTCTCATATAAAATCAAGAATCATTACTACTACTAGATCACCTGAAGTAGACTTTAGTAGACTGATGACATACAGTATATCAAGCTTGGTGTAATGTCATTTAGTCAAATTTGGTAGAGGGAAGCGATTAGCAAAGTAGCTAATATCGCAAGGCAGACGGAATAATTAAGAAAACAAATCACCATTGACTTCGTTAAGCAAATTATGGATAGATTGAAAAAAAATTACAACTAGCTACAATACTTATTGATTTGATATTTAATTTCATTATTTTTACATTCAACATTTATCGCTGTATTCACCCTTTCTGTAGCTAAAATCAGTGATATATTTTGTTCTCTCATTATTGTAAAGTTTATTGCACCTAAAATATTAAAGCTTAAAGAAACTGGCATTTAAAAGGGAAATCATGAATCACTGCCATCCATGTTGCTTTTTACCTCATGAATTAACCATTATTGATAGTTAAATCATGTTACCTAGACGAAAATACTGCAAGTATGGTTAGAATCATAAATCTATGATTCAGAATAAGTTCTGATTGGTCACTCAATAAGGTTATCAATTGGAAAATGGAAAAACCGGTGGACATTGAATAAGCTACACTTCTGAGGGGGGGGGGGGCTGTGAAAACAAAAAAAAATAAATAAAAAAGACAAATTTAAATGCTGCTGGGCACAAACAAGGGGCAAATTTGTCGTACACTCTAATCATAGATTAAACCCGCCGATAAAATCTTCCGGACGGACTTCCAAAAAAACTCAAATACCATTATCCCTACTGATCGATTGGAATGCCTGTGCATAGTTTCAAGTTCGTACTTTAAACAGTTAAGGCTTGGGGAAGTCCAGATAGACAAATGGATAGCTATGGATGTCAGAACACATGAATATCCTAGAGTTACCAACGGTGATTGAACCTGTCTGTTGTAGGTAGCGGTGCATAACTAAAACACCAACATTAAGGCCAACAACGTTTGTTACTTTTCAGTTTTGACTGATTTTATGCTGGGAGATAATTATGTTCATATTGCTACTTTTTTAAGATCTCGTTTGATAATCATATTGTAAGACCAATTTGTTGAAGTTTTGAATCACGTACCAGTTATGAGCATGGGATCCCCCCCACAGTACCGAACCAGCAGGGTGCCCCTATTCTCTACATGATGTCTACAGGAAAACGAATCAGGTTTGTAAATTCCAAGTGCAATTCATTTCACAATACTTAAAAGCCGTGTGCAGTACACAATTGAACAACATCGGCATCAGTGCTCCCCGATTTTCGATTTTTTTTTTTGAAAAAAAAAGCTTTTTGACTTTTTGAGGCCTTATTTTGAAAGACTTACTAAGAAGTATCTTGATATTTCTAGATGTTTTCTTTTAACTCTATATAAGATGTTTTCCAATTTTTTCGTCCGTGATGTCATAATGGAATTCATTCTGACCATTTATATATATACTTATTAAAATTTTGACGCGACCGCGTTATTATTATTATTATTGATATTATTATTATTATTATTATTATTATTATTATTATTATTATTATTATTATTATTATTATTGTTATTATTATTATTATTATTATTATTATTATTATTGTGGTGGCCACCGCTGGATACTGAGTGACAACAAGTCTCCGCAAGTCCACAGCCCTCCTGATCACACTCCCATAGGCCATACCAATACTCTGGTTTACTGTTTCACAACAATTGCCAAGTGGTCATCGCTGAGGTCTGAGTGACAGTAAGTCTCCTCAGATCTTCGGCCTTCCTCTCATCATATCTCTCCTTCACTTATCACACCAGTACTGCAGTTCACACCTCCGCTACCATTTGGATGTTTTTTCCTTTCCTCTTCTGTAAGGCCACTGCTAACATTTAAGGCTGTTGAGTGAGATCGAGTGACAGCAAGTCTCTTCAAGTCTCTAGCCCTTCTCTCCTAGTTCTCATAGGCCACAGTAATACTGCAGTTTACAGTTTCACACCGGTTGCCCAGTGGTCATTGCTGAAGGCTGAGTGACAATAAATCTTCTCAGGTCTTCAGCCAACATCTGTTCTCTCCTTCACCTATCATGCCAATGCAGTGGTTCACATTCCCGCTTTCATTTTCCTTCCTTTGTTAGGTCACTGTTAACAATTAGTGTTACAGTCTTTATATTTCTAGCACTTTTCTCAGTATCCACGCAGTTCCTAGCAGTGCTGTGGTCTGTACAGTCTCAATCCTCCCCTTTATCCTGATCTCCTACAGTCCCCTCTCAGTGTCTTTGGAACAGATCCTAGTGCGCTCACTATGACTGGCACTACCCTGGCTTCCATGTTCCACATTTTCTTCAGTTCTCTCGCTAGATCCTGGTATTTTCCCAGTTTTTCACTGTTTACTCTATAGTCTGCAGGTACAGCCACATCTACTATTTGGCAGGTCTTCCTCTTCTTGTCTACAATTACCCAGTCCGGTGTTCTTGTCTGGATGAAGAGGTTGGTTGGGATGTCAAAGTCTTAGAGTAATTTACGGTTGCCATTCTCCAGGGCTGCCTCTGGCTTGTGCTGATACCACTTTTCCACATGGCTGAATCCCATTTGTTTGCTTAGTTCCTAGTGTATCATCGTTGCTACTCTATCGTGTCTGTGCTTATACTCCTTCTGGGCAAGCAGAATACATTCACTAGTTATGTGGTTTACGGTTTCATCTCTTTCACTGCACAGGCAGCACTTGCTGTTTGTCTGTGTTCTGTCGGTTTTTGTTTTTATATAGTTTGTCCTTATGCTTTTGTTTTGAGCTGCCATGATGAGCGATTCTGTTTCTCTCTTCAGGTTTCTTTTTCATAAGAATGTCCATGATCTCTTGTCTGCCACATCTTGTATCTGTTTTTGAACTCTCCGTACTATTATTTGGATCTTTGTACTTTACCATCTATTGCTGAATTATCACAAGCAACTTAGGGTAGACGTGAGTTGGAGTAAAGCATACTTCTTTTCCCTCTTCCAGTCTTATTCTACGTTTGTGCCATAGTCTTATTACTTGTGTGTATGTGTGTGTTGCGGTTTTTTTCATGCATGTGTGTTTCTTTTCCGTCAGTATGCCACAGATAGCAACGTTCCTTACTAAATATGGACAGTGTCTATATGCACTATATACTAGATTCCACAGAGAGAAGAGTCGCCAAGAGTTTTGGTGCAATGATTTCCAATGCCCTTTTTAATCAGCTCGAGGGCTCCGACAATAACAGGGACAGCTTGGGTTTTTTAGTCCAACATTTTCTTCTTCTTCTTCTTCTTCTTCTTCTTCTTCTTCTTCTTCTTAATGTTATTAATATTGATGTTATTATGATCATTATTATTAGTAGTAGTAGTTGTATAACTACTACAACAGCAATAACAACTACTACTACTGCTGCTGCTATTACTACAACTACTTTTAGTAGGAGTATTTGAATTTTCACACAAGCAATGTCTTATGGTTTCCATTTGAGATATAATGTGAGTTTCCTCGATATTCCAGAAGTCTCCTCAGTATCCCTGCAGTCCTCAGTAGTGCTGTCATCTAGATAGTCTCAATTCTTTCCCGTGTTCCTGGTACCTCCAGATTTTTTCTATAGGTTCTCTGAGTTTGTTCACAGAGCTCCGAAAAACTTTGCTACTACAATCTCCTTCATTCTTTTTAACTTATTCAGCTCTCTGGCAAGGTCCAGCCATCTAACATACATTTTGCCCTTTTTCAGTCCCGCCCTGTGGTCCGTTGAGACAGCAAAATCAGCTAGTTGACTTTCTTGTCCTATCATTTTTTAGTATAAAGTAGCACAAGATCCAGTCTTGTCGAATCTGTTAAAGTTAAAGGCAAAGCTTCAAAGGCGCCAGGGTCTATTTCTATACCTTCGTAATAGAGGATTGGGATAAGCCTGTGAATTATCAGAGATATCTTTCGAAAACTGCCGCTTCTTCAAGTTAATGATGGTGGTTGTCGAATGTATCATACAAGTGCAATTAATTTCACATGAGATAAAAGACGAATCTATATACGATAAAACATTGAGTTTGAAATATCTCTCCAGATTTTAGAAGTGACAGATATCCTCTTCGCA
>OY735232.1:33589890-33612390 GCA_963457665.1 Thysanoteuthis rhombus
CCTTTTGTCAAGTATTGCCCTTTTCTTTCACTCTTCTTTTTAAATGTCGTGTCATTCTCCTACCCTTTATGTTTTTTATTCCTCTCATCTCCCCAACTGTTCTCATCATTCTCTCCTCCTCGTAGTCTTTTTCTCCCTCTTCTCTTGTGTATAATCGACCTCTCCTTCGTTTTATCCCCCAGTCCCTTATTCTTATTCCCCCCTCTTTACTCCACTTACTCTTTGCCTCCGTTCTTCTTCTCGTACTCCCCCTTCTTCTTGTCGCTTCCCTCCACAATTTTCTTCCTTGCTACAACTACTACTACTACTACTACACTACTACTACTACTACTACTACTACTACTACTACTAATAATAATAATAATAATACTAATAATGATATTATTTCTAACATTATTATTATTATTATTTTTATCATTATTGTTATTATCATTATTATTATTATCATCATTATTATTATTATTATTGTCATTGTCATTTATCAACCATAAACTGAATCTTTTATTGTGAAATGTCCTCTGTATAAAAAGACGAGAAAATATACGTATATATATATATATATATATATATATATATATATATATATATATATATATATATGTGTGTGTGTGTGTTTGTGTGTGTGTGTGTGTGTGTGTGTGTGTGTGTGTGTATCCATGTTTGTGTGTATCTTTTTATAAAACTTACGTATAATTTTTTTAGGCATTTATTTTGTCCTTCGTAAAAAAGAGAGAAAGAAACATTTTTCGCCCACTTGTACAGCGATATTCAAAAGACCTTCAGAACACAATACAGCCATTCACTCATAACAATTTGTCCAAATTATCACCACCTTCTGCAGAGCGCTTACGTTTTAGACTTATTTGTTTGAGCGCAATTTAAAAAAAAAACTTTGATGGCAATCAGTATTGTTGCTATTGTTGCTGTTGATGTTGTTGTGTTTTTTATTTTTGTTGTTGTTGTTAAACTGTTGAAAGTCGTGTTGCAGAGATACATTGAAAGTTGAAGAGAAACTGGACAAAAAGCCAGAAAAGCGTGGGTATCATATTAAAAGAAATTCCAAGATTCAAAGATGAAGAGTTCATGCGAATAGATTTTTCTGAGACAAACGTCAGTTAATGAAGTCCCCCGTGTTTGACGGATAGAGTTTGCTTGAAATAGTAAGAGTTAACGTGTAAGATACATGGATACCCATATACACACATTTGCACTTGCGTAGATATATGCATACACAGACAAGTGTAGATTCATATATATGACAAAAGATAGACAGATCTAAACAGAGAAAGATAAATATGAGCAGGCTGATATAGATTGTTGTTAGCGTAAGACTTGAATAGATGTAGATGTTGACTAAATTGAATAGGGACTGAATGATACACTAACATATAAGCAAAAGATAAATAGATAGATAGATAGATTGATAGATAGATAGATAGATGGATGGATAGATATAGATAGATAGATGGATAGATAGATGGATAGATAGATAGATAGATAGATGGATGGATAGATAGATAGATCGATAGATAGATGGATAGATAGATAGATAGATAGATAGATATAGATAGATAGATAGATAGATAGATGGATAGATAGATAGATAGATAGATAGATAGATGGATAGATAGATGGATGGATAGATAGATAGATAGATAGATAGATGGATAGATAGATATATGCACGTATAGAAATATACATATCATGTAAAAGCAATATATGTAAATTAGTATGTTTGCATGGTTGGTTGTGTAGAAAAAATAGTGCGTTTGTATTGTCAGTTGTCTCACAGAAACATTGAGCGTTTGAAACATGAGTAAAATAGCAAAATGACAATGAATGTGTGTGTGACTCAAAGAAATAAGAAGATGATGATAGGTGAGAGAGTGAGAGAAAGCGATTCACTTAGTGACTGAGTGGGTTAAATTGAATGAAAAGTGATTCAGTGAGTCTCTCCTTCATCTTCCCCTTTATCTTCTTTCAAATGGATCCAAAGTCTGTGATCATATCGCTGTCAACAAAGACGGGGATGCAGAGTTGCTAGATATTTTGATACTTTCTTAGTAAAAACCTTGCAAAACTGGCCATAAATCGTCGGATGCATTAAACAAGATTATAATTGTTTATAAAACATGACAATACTCTCAGCAACTTACCCAAAATATTATCAAATATATTGCTGCAACTAAGTCTAAATCGTCTGTGAATTTAAAACAGCAAATCACAATAATATGCTTTTCGAGTGCTTTAGAATAATTGCAATATATGTCAAATTTGGCCAAATGTTTTCCCAGATCCTTTTCATGAAATATTATCAAACATTTAGTAAAAGATTGACTATGCTTCAAATGAAATAAATTTGTTCCTATGCTTTTCCAATACTGCATCATATCAGAGTATGTTAACACTTTCATGCAATATATAAATGCACGCCTTCGAATCAATCAATTGGTTTGAACTTATAGAAAAACATTATTTTGAATACTTCTATATATTGATATAAAACTATCTATCTATATAAATATTTATCTCTATCGATTGAAGGAAATAAAAAAGGTAAGTTTATACATATATATATATATATATATATATATATATATATATATATATATATATATGGAAAGAGAAAGAGAAAAAAGGCACATATACACACACAGAGTCATATATACATATAGTTAATTAATGAATGTGTCACACACAGCAATTTCGTCGTATTACATATATATAATTAACACTCCTCTATCCAGGGTTGAGCACTCTTTAAGTAAGGTAACTCGTTCATTGTAAGCTTATGCAATGCTCTTCCATAGGAGTAGAGTGCTCTGGTAGATGGGGAATTTAAGCTAAATGAATATATCGCATATATTCAGCCTTACATCCAGTTCCATAGCATTGGGGTAGAATAACTGGATCTGAAGGGAAGGTTCCAATCCAGCCTCATGGCACTGAATGGGATAACGGATAGTCTATAGCCCCACTGAAGAGTTGTTATACAACGAAACAGCTGTTGGTGGATGACACAATAATATATATATATATATATATATAAAGAAATGTAAAAGATGTGTAAGCAACTTCTCCCAAAATCCTTACAAGGTTGTTTGGTTGCTGTTTTTCGTTTATATATATATATATATATATATATATATATATATATATATATATATAATACATGTATGATTGTGAGGAACATCAATTCAAACAGAGTTGCACGTATACGTTGTTATGTAGGGTGATAATCTTTTCGAATTCATCCCTTGATGTTAGGTGTGTGTTCAAGAGACGTTATAGCAGAACAGAGAAAAATGTTTCAGTGTGTTTTGGAGAGCTGTAAAACAAATAGTCAAGTCTCGATAGTCGATCCATAGAATTTGTCACATGGCCAACATCTTTGAACAGCATGCTATGTTTAAACTGACCAATAAAAAAATTGGCATGAAGGGGGATCAACAGAAAAAATAGAGCTCCCACCACTTATTTAGTATCAATCAGCAGCTGTGCAAAAAGGGTGAATGGGACCAGACACAAACTAGGGGCAAATTTAGCATGAATATACGGAACAAAATGAATCCTATCCCATTTAAAAAATCTATTTCGGAAAAAAGAGGAGGAAATCAAGTGAAGAATCACTTTGGGATGGCAAGCTTTCGGGAGAGCAAGCTCAACTTTAAAAAACTAAATGATCCAAATAATCCTAAAAAGAAGTGTATACAACCAATGCATTCTCTAGATGGAGCAGAAGCATGGAACCTAACCAAGAGACAGACCTACAAACTGAGAAGTAAGCCAAGTGCGCATGAGAGAATCGTGGTCAACCTTACATGGAGAGATCACAAGACAGCACAGTATATAAGGAAGAAAGCAGGTGTCCATGACATCATAGAAACTATTTAAAAACTCAAATGGTAATGGGCAGGCCATGTTGTATGAATGAAAGACAACCAATGGACATCATGTCTCACAACATGGATCCCCAGAGACTACATAAAGAACCGAAGCCGACGGACCACAAGATGGAGAGACGAACTAGACAAATCCGGGAAATACTGGCTCTAAAACGCCCATGATAGAAAATTGTGGCGGACCCTGGGGAAGGTCCATGACAAACGTTGAAAGACTGATGATGATGATGATGATGATGAAAGATTGGATGTTTAAATTCTCAGCACTGTGCATTGACAGCCAGCCAACCAGCAAACTTTAAAACTGAAGAAACCTACGGAGATAGTTTTGGTTAACTGTTTCAAAAAAGGAAGGTGAAAGAGAGGTTGGAGGTAATCATGGTGAGACACACCAACAGAAAGACAGAAATTAGATGAAAGCGATTAGAAAAGTCAAAGAAGCATTTCCTGAATTTTAGCAAAATAAAGAAAAGAAATACGATAGAAACTAAATACTATGCATAAAAGTTGTGTTTTAAAATGAACAGTGGCTTGGCTTATTAGAAATTTCTTTATCAACTTGTCGATCTTATTTACATCTCTGGATAGACAGAGCTAATTAGAATTGCAGATATGTATTTGGAAAGAATCTGGAATGAGAAAATATGGAATTTAAAAGAAACTCACACCTGACACCGTGCTGTAAATGCAGTACGGCAGGCAATGCAGAAATACACCCCATCCACTCACACTCATACATACACTCCTGCTCATACTCTCTTACACCCCCGTATATTCATATTTTAGGGTAGTGCTGTAAGGCAGGTGCTCCCTCCGGCATGCAGACTTTCTCTTGCAACCGCTACAGGAAGACCTGTATCTCTCACATAAGCATGGCTGGGTACCTGAGGGCATACAGTAGACGTGGTAAACCCTCCAAAATTTTCGTTTGGCAAGGCAGACCATATATATATATACATATATATATATATATATATATATATATATATATATATATATATATATATATATATATGAATATATGTATATATATATATTTGTATATATGTATGTATATATATATATATATATATAAATAGATCGATAGATACATAGATAAATAGATAGACAGAGAGAGAGAGAGAGAGAGAGAGAGAGAGAGAGAGAGAGAGAGAGAGAGAGAGTTTCCAATTGCAAGGAGAAATCAGTATTTTGTCGAATGTTCAATCGGTGAGTATATCCAAAATATTGCTTTTAATCCTAGATATTTCAAAATTAAGATGTATGGGGGTGATAATTTATTCTATTTTTAGAGAGTATTACAGATTCGCCGATTGACAGAATCCCTGTCAGAACAGTTAATTACAAGAAAAAAACTACTTGAATTGATGGAAGAATAATTCAACTTCAAAATCTCATTGCATTGCTTGTCATCTTGAGGATTCCAATGTTGAGCCTAATCCAACATAATGTGTTACGAAATGGTGTGGTCGAATGGCATTCATGGTGCACTAATCTCCTGAGCAATGAAGTCTGCTTTATTTTAGATTTCACAAGAGCTGGAACAGGCACGTGACACTGGTAGGATACACAAAATTAACCACATGGTAGAATCAGGGCCTGACATATAGACTCCTCCACCGAATTCCGTTGAGATTTATTCCAAATTCTTGGAGATCTCGTGTTGACAGACATAAAGTGTTTACGATATCATATTCTGTGAACCATCAAGGACACTCAAAGGGAGGTAACTGTATATAGATCCTTGAAAACTAAAGACTGCTTTCATACGTCACTGCCAGGTATTCAACAAAATATCATTGCAAATGATTGAGAACCTCAAAAGACATCGTACGGATAGACGTGAAGTTTTGGCAATATTTTGTTGTGTGGACATATGGTTATGACTCTTTCATGGATCCATCCCCACAATTTTCAACCTCTTCTCTAGCCTCCCATCAAATCTTCCAAAAATATCATAGAAATATATTGAAATTTTTTAAAAATAATGCATGGTCAGTCTTGAACGTAAACACGAATGCGTGAAAAAAAATTAAATATCTTCCAATCAAAAAAATTCTCCATCCCTCCCTAAGTTTAACTGCCCTTCCTGACTTTATTGCCAATACCATCACGAGATGCCATTTGCATTTATTGGATACTTTTGCAGATGGCTTTTAGATGGACAAATTGATAGACAGATGGAAACAAATATATATGTAACTATAACTTATCGGCAGAGGTGAAAAATATAAAGGACATTCAGTTGCTTTACATATTCTGGACTCAACCATAATGGTCCTGGATTTTTACATATTTGCAAAAGTAAAAGAAATAATGGATGCAAATCTACGATGAAAATATGACAAGTATCTCCCATGATACACACAGACACACGCACACGCAGACACACAGACACAGACTTATATATATATATATATATATATATATATATATATATATATATATATATATATATATATATATATTATTCTGTTATTCTCGAGATCAAAACCTGTTTTTTCATCGCAAATATCACCGATATTGTTTGCGTCAACTGCATAATTACCGTAAGTTTCATTTGTCCGTTGTGGAAATCTACTACATCCCCCCCCCCCAACAGATTAATGATGAAGTGCAAACACTGCCTATCATGCACTTGATGTTCAGCCCTGAATTTTACTGTCGAAGGGGAATTTTCAGTTTATCATAAATCTTGAAGACTATGCTTGGAAAGGCAGTTAAGTTAACGTTAAACTTTAAATGCACTCTTGAGATTCCATCAATACTGTATAAAAGATAGCGTTGTGAAATTTCATATAAACGTAATCTAGCTGGTCTAAATAGTTAATAAATTTAGTTTTGTCCAGCATAAAAGTCAGAGAGAGAGAGAGAGAGAGAGAGAGAGAGAGTAAAAGAGTGAGGTACTCTGCAAGGATCGAACCCACATTGAATGCATTGCAAAATAGTCTGTGACAAAAAAAAAAAAGTATTAAAAAACGTGCGTTCGTTCTCATCCCAGTCTTATCCCATAAACTCGCAGAAAAAACATGCTTACCTTAACGTTCTCATATCGTCAGGATATATCATGCCTTCAACCCAAAACAGCAGAGAATTACTTCAGTCAGTGCGTGAGAATTCTAATCTTCAATCAGGAATTTGTATTACTAATTGCTAGCTTCATTGGTTCCATAACTCCATAGTGTGACTGTACACCGAGAAATAAATTTGATTCACGCAGCACATCAACTCTTGGAGTCGATGACTCTTATATATCAGCATACTCATAAGTCATAATTTCAACTTGCACTAAAAAGGATACAATCTCGCAAAACCTTGAAATAAAACCGTCAAATTATCAGCTTTGTGATGGAAATAGGGCAGACGTGAGATCGTTATAAGCTCGAAATACATGTTTTGAAAACTACGTGAAACACACTTGGAAAATACTTTTGGCACACTATTTTACCCCACCACACAGTTTGAGGATCATTGAATCGATTAGAATTTTGAATCCTGTTCGATTCTCAATATCTCAACTAGATCACGTTCTGAATATCGTTTTTCGAACTAATTTGAATAATATTTTTCAATGAGCTTGCGATCAACATTTTGCAAGGCCACCTTGTTTACTTTCCTAGAAGCAAACACTGTGTTCAGAAGTGCACTTCATGAGTGTATTCAATCGATGGAGAACAAGGAGATGAACGATTGATTGAGTTTTTCCCCTTGGAGTAAAGGCCATTAAACTGCAGGTAGTGGCTTTTGACTTCTTAACATGATATTGCTTCAATTGGTTTCATCCATTATTGTTGTGTTCAGGCAAAGCGCACTCACAAACACTCACACACACATTTCTACACACAAATTTCTACACACACACACTCATATATATATATATATATATATATGCGTGTGTGTGTATATACATATAAATGCATATGTGTTTATATTTATACACATGTACATTTATGTATATGTGCACGTGCACACACACACACACACACACACACACACACACACATATATATATATATATATATATATATATATATATATATATATATATATATACATACATACATATATGTGCATTCCCATTGAGTATTCAAAGCGAAATCAGTTGACTGTATCCATTAGCAAAGCATTGAAAGATTCCCCCGATCGATACAGACCCTTCCCTAACATCTTTATAAAACATTCTTCCTTCACTGTCATTTCATTTCCAACCCAAACACATCCCGTCCAGCCCTCAACTGAATTCTGTAAAATAAGACATTTCTTTAATAGAGAGGGCAGGTCAGTTTGACACAGAAACAACCTTAAATCCATTCCTTGACCAGAGGATTGTAATATTGAGTCTTGGGACTGACCGCCTGCAGGAAACCAATCCTTGGATGATCTAAACTCCGTACATTTAATGCCTTTGGTTCGCAAGGTTGACCGCTCCCAGTTGGTTAGACCGAGTAAAGCTTCTCGTTGAGTCCGGAAATTTGCGATGGGAAATAAATTTGGCCAATTCTTTTCAGATCTGAAGCGAGAGTTTAGCTGGAAAGAGAGAAGGATAGAAAAAAAAAACTTAAGAAGAGAAACATAAGAAAAAAAAAGGGTAGAAATAGATTGATGAAAATAAGATGGATCGGTCGATAGATAGATAGATAGATAGATAGATATAAACAGGCGTATAGATATTTAAGTAAAAAAATGGATATATATGAATTGACTGCAATTAAAAGATATATCATGAACTCGTTGAGATAGATACATTATAATAGTGAAATACGTCTTGGTAATCACTTAATAGAAACCATCGTACGATTATCATCTTTTGGTAGCATACCGTATCTGTGGGGATCAATAAAAAAATGGACGAAATGCAGATCAATGGAAAAGTTAACATTGTCGCCTTTTGTTGGTTTGTGATCACTGAAAAGTCCGATATTATCAATATACAAGCTGACACAGACTAAGACATCAATCTAGCATAAACTCACATTGCAAATGGAATCCCTCAATGAAAAGCTATTCAGATTGAGAAATTTAAAGGGAAAAATTTTCTCTTCCTCTTATGAACTATTTAACTGAATGTTGAAATGTTCAGCCCTCTAGCTCCATTGGCGTAGCCGGTGCAAGTGTAACGTTTATACAAAGCTAATCGGTCTGATCAGATGACCATGTTAACAGTTTTGTTGACAGTTTTGATGACAGTTTTATTGACATTTTCAGTTGATGGCCGCTAATACATATGAACAGACGGGTTGATTGACAGACAAGGGCATGTTGATACAACAGATCAATACGAATGGACTGATTAATAGATCTGAGAGACATGTACGTTTATATGTGCGAAGTAAGAAGATCATAATTTTGATATAAAATGATCACGGCAGGTAGATATATGGATAGATGGATCAATAAACGGAGTGGTAAACAGAGGGATATGTTGGTTAGTAACTTAATAGAAATCGTTATGTAACGAACGAGTCTTGGCAGCATGCTGTGCTGGGTGTGATCAATTGAAAGATTATAGAAAGGGGTGATCAGTGAATGAATCACTTGTCACATTTTTTGTTTGGCAGTGGATTTTCAGAATGAAAAAAAAATGCTCACGACCAGGACCAAGGGATCAACCAAGAATAAAGTTTTATTGTAAATTAATCACCCTCATAAAGACGCCACAGGGGTTTAAAAGGAGAAAAAATGGTTGTTTCTGGGCATAATGAAGGATGAATAGTTAAAACATTAGCCATCTAGCTGTTAGATAACGAAAAACTTTTTTTATTCTGCTAGAAATGTGAGCTGACCAACAAAAGTTTTCAATACAGATGCATATGTTTGTGAGTTCAAGTTTACCCATTGAGAAGTAAAAATTTTGGCTGGATGGTTTTGAAAAAAGTCAACAATCGAAAGAGTGATTCTTAGAAACCTTTCCCTTCTTTAAGAAGCGGCGGCGAGCTAAATGTGACCGGGATTCACACGAGCTTTAACCGAGTGAAAGGAACAGGAAAGAAGAAAAAGAGGCTAGATAGACTAGGTAAACAGATTTGGAAAGTCATCCGATGTTTTTTTCTAGCTCGGAGATAGGAGTCATCTGTAAATATTAGTCGAATGCATAATGATAAAATAAATCTTCATTTACCGAAAAAAACTTGTTTTTATTGGATTATTCCCAAGAGAATATGTACGTGATATGACTTTCCCTCCACAGCAAAATTCATGTCGCCTAGACCAAAAACTAAAACGTTAAGCTCACACGACTCTTTTGGGTCTGGTCTCTCCTTCCTAATCGTGTCTTGTTCAGACTTTGAATCTGTTTTGATCACGATGTGAATTTCGATTAGGCCTACAAAAGTGAACCTAAGGCTCAGATCATTATCATCATCATCATCAACATTATCATCATCAGACTTTTAACGTTCGTCGTTGGACATAAACCTTCCCCAGGATTCGCCATACTTCTCTATCATGGGCGTAGCGGAGCCAGTACTTTCCAAATTTGTCTTGCTCGTCTCTCCATCTAATTTTCTGCCGGCCTCGGTTGCACATGTGATCTCTGGAGATCCATATCGTGAGTAGTGATGTCCATCAGTTGTCTGTCAATCTTGCAACATGGCCAGCCCACTGCCATTTGAGATTTTTTAAGAATTCTATGATGTCTCTGACTCTTGTCTGTCCCTGGATGTACCGTGCTGTTTTGTGGTCTCTCCATGTGAAGCCCAGCATAATTTTTTCATGTGCTCGTGGCATGGTTCTCAATTAGCCGATCTGTCTCTTGGTTAGGCTCCATGTTTCAGCTCCATGAGATACCATTTCGAGGACGCATTGGTTATACAGCCTTCTTTTTAGCATTAATGAGATCTTAATTTTGAAGGTGGATCTTGCTCTGCCAATGGCTCGCCATCTGTGTGATTCTTTGCTTGATTTCTTTTTCTTTTAAGAGTGTCATGGAGATTCGTTGTCTTAGGTAGCTGTTGACCAGTTCTGTGTCCTCGATTTTGATCTTAGTGTTTTATCTCCGATTTGGTTGTTGCACATGATCTTCATCTTACTGAAGATCATTTGTAGGCAGACTTTCTTACTCTCTTCATTTAGTTCGTCTATCATCGGTTGGAGGTCGTGTAGGTTCTCTACGAAAAAAAGGCGATAAAGCTCAGTTCAACATAACTTCATGGGTGTAGCCTGCGCGCAAAATACGTACGTAGATAGCTAACAAGACCCACTGGAAAACTCAAGAAACCTATCCTGAGAGATTTGGTTGATGCTTTTCAATAGACGAAAAAGAAAATAGATGGTAGTTAGGCGAATGAAATTAGGAAATGGAATTTCAAAGTCTCAAGTTAAATGCTTTGTATCTTATCAAAAGTTCAAATACAGTCTTCGTTTCAATGTTAGGTTTAATGAAGCCAAAATATTTGAGATGTCTGTTATGTTTAAATTAATTCATAATATTTTTTTCTCTATTCTTCCCATTTCCCTGAGCAATCTGATAAATTTCTACATCCATTATGGTTTAAGAGGAAATAATTATTATTGTGGTTGCTCCAAATTTTATATCAAACGATATATGAATTCGAACAGGAATAAAATAGAGTTGAATCGATGAATATGGAATTCAGAGTTGTGATAAAAAAAATAACCCCTAAGCCAAAACCATGTTTGAAAATTGTCAAAATCGATCACGTTTGAATACAAAAAAAGTAAAGAAAAGAAAAAAAAAGACACAAAAAACAAAAAAACAAAAAAACAACCCCCCCCCAAAACTCATGGATATTCATGAATACGTGTGAAAGAGATGATATTTACATAGTGGTGAATCCAAATAATTCCCCCTTAAAAATAAAAATAAAAAAATTGTATGCAAATGTAATGAGCCACTGTTTTGGATCTTCGCTTCGAGATGATGGAGTCTTGTAATTTGATTCCAGACCTCTTTGGAACATGCAATTTGACGCTTTGCTCTCAGCAGACATAACATCGACCCTTTCTACTTCAGTTCTGGTCCTTGCCAGCCCTATCTCCAAGGGCAGACATTGATGAAAAGGACCGGACAAACCTTTTCAAATTTGGATCGTAAAATGCAGAATATTTCGTAGACGTTGACACGCATCTTCCAGCTAAAAGAATATTCATTGCTTTGAAATTTTCTCGTCGATTTCTTTTATTTTAAAATTTTCATATCATTTCCATTGAAATAAACATTCTTTACTTCCCCCTTATTAAAGATATTTTTTCATCATTCCATTCCTTTTTGTCTGTATCATGGTCCTTCTTTTTTCTTCATTTTTCTTTCCTTTTATTTTCCTTCCTTTTTCATGTTTCTATTCACATTTCTACAGGGATTTTGTGGTCATCTGTCCGTCCATATCTATCTATCTATCTATCTATTTATATAATCAGCGTCCTTCCACGAAAGGTCCATCTGGCCAATCAACTAAGTGGGTTACAATTTCCTTCTCCCTGTTTTTGTCTGTCTGTGTCCGTGTCTGTATATCCGTGGGTCTCCAGGCGCTTCTGGTCACGTATTTTGGGCTACAATCTTAAGGATCCGTATCATTTCATCTCCAGGCACCATTTTTCTTTAAAAAAAAAATGCTTTTTTGGTCATTTGAGACGAACAATATTCAAATCCTGTTCTGGTATAATTTTTTTTTTTTGTTTTTTTTTTATAAAATATCTATTTCAATTGATAAATGTATATATTTTCTTTAGGTGGTTAGTTTTGGTATACAGGCATCTTATGGTGATTCAATTATGAGTTCCGGATATCTATCTATATATCTGAATTGATGTACGAAGTGCTCACACGTACTGAAAATGTGATCAGCAAACTGAATTGGGATTCCTACAGGGTGTTCGACCTCCACATAACACTTGTAACCTTGAGAGAGGTTCTAATACCAAAGCCTGCGGCCCATCTCATTGTTGGCTATCTTGATGAAATGTTTCCCGAGGGAGGAACAATTGCATGAGTGACGACATGGGCAAACAACTTACTGATAACCATTGCCCAAGAAGCTTGAAGCTGTTACACATATCATCAACATTAACAGGGTTCTGAACAATGACAGTTCCGCCCCAATACAGTACAAATCATTCTGCATGCTGCGTATTACAACTGAACACATGTGGGACTAAGCTGAGGCCGTGTTCATTTCATAACATCGTGTATTGTGCTTCTCGTGTTAGCAGCGAGAGAATGAAGTTGCTTTAAATATAATATTAAGACATTCTCTCGTTGACAAACTCCTACAACTAAGTTTTGACTTAATTCTCATTTCACACATAAATGACGATGACTCGAACAAAAAACAAAGACGTCATGAGGATATGATTAAGTATTGCACGTGTAAAAACTGATGACAGAATTATTCTCTTAATTCCGGTCAACTTGGAACTATTAATGAAAGAACTGGAATAGGACATGTCGTTTTGGAATAATGTAGAGGGAAAATATGGAATATTGAATTCCATTTTGTTTATTTTTTAAAGTTCAAAGAAGCAGAGGAGTTTGACCCAAGTGCAACCAAGCTTGTTTACTTTGAAAACAGTCAGCTTAAAGTGTTAGAATAGAAGATATAAGTGCCTCTTGGTATCTTACCTGTATCACATCTAGGATACGAATGGTTCTTTTGTTTTTTTTAAACCCCCATACTTGCTGCAAATAAGTTTTTAGGGGATGTTCATTTCAACTTGTCACTTGGGCTACTTTCATGCTTTGAAAAAATCCACTGTTTTTGTAACAATTTCGAGATCAATCATTCCTCTCTATTTCCAACCGGACTTGGGACTAGCTCTGACGACTGGTACAGTGTAGTTTATTTTTATGTCAAAGTACGATCACATGCACTATCGTACATGGACTGCCAATTGCTCTGCTATTTCCCATGGGGGTCATTCCAGTCAAAGGGAATGCTACTTAAACTAAACCAGTCCACACCAACCGAAAGGTGTGACACGATCCAAGAGAGAAAATGTTCACCGTTAAGATATTTCTGTTGGCCTTTCTTTCTTGTTCCTTTCAATCATTTTTTGATAATTTTTTTTCAATTCTTCCTCGTCATTGTCACTACTTTTCCACGGATACTTTCTCTTCTCAAACTTATTTTTTTGTCTTTCTCTCCATCCAATTCAAGTTCCAACTTTTTCCCCCTTGAAGGACACCCTTTTTTTATCTCCCTATATATTTTGATTTATTTTTGGTACTGTTACCTCTTTCTCCTCTTTTCTCTCCTCATTACTTCCCGTCTTCTTCTTCTTCTTCTTCTTCTTCTTCTTCTTCTTCTTCTTCTTCTTCTTCTTCTTCTTCTTCAGTTTTTATCCTGTTCATCTACGTTTCTACCCACATCCTTCCCCTCTTCAAAATTGAAATGTTAACTTTCAATATTCTGTCTTCATTGTATTCTTCATCCTTAAGCGCATGGAATCCTCCTTTTTTTTTTTCTTCTTCTTCTTCTTCTTCTTCTTCTTCTTCTTCTTCTTCTTCTTCTTCTTCTTCTTCTTCTTCTTCTTCTTCTTCTTCATTTCTGTCTTCCTTTCTTCTCATTAATCTTCTCCATCTCCATTTAAGTCATTTCCTCTTCCTATGCCTCCTCGGCCCCCACCTCATATTATTATCCTATCCGTCGTTCTCTCCCTCATATCTGTTCCTACCACCACCTCTCCATTCTTCTCTCTTTGTCTTCGATATCGCCCCCCTCTCATCAAGTATTGCCCTTTCTTTCACTTTTCTCGTCTTATTATCTCCTTCCCCACTATTTGAGATCACCAGCTTCCTTCCATTCAACTTCTCTTAAAGACATCTTCCATTAAAAGTCTCCGACCGCGTCAAAGAAATCCTGCTTTAATGCCCGTTAATGAAGCTAGTTGAAGAGAAGGAGGCCTAAAAAAGACGCAAAGAATGGATCATCTTTGTCCCCCCCCCCCAAAAAAAAAGAAGCAAAAAAAAAGATTCTGCATGATCATTCAAATTGGACTGCCCATTGAACGGCTGTAGATTCTCTGGACATAACAATTCAATTGACCAAGTTTATTATAGTCCGCCTTACGCACGAAACAGCGCGCTGGACTTCGAAGATTTCCTTAGAAAACCTGGATCAAACATTAAATAATAAATTGGCGGGAGGTATATTTCATCTAAAAGAGCCTAATGGGATAATAATAATAATAATAATAATAATAATAATAATAATAATAATAATAATAATAATAATAATAATGCTGATGCTGATAAAATTAATAAAAAGAAAAAAGAAGCGGAGAAGGAATTAGTAAAAATGTTAGAAACGTCAATTTTACCCATACTACAGGATAAAAGTTGCATGAATATACATCTTAAATTGAACTTTCCTGCTAAAAACCCTACAAGTTTCATCGGTATGGTGTGTAGGTATATATATATATATATATATATATATATATATATATATATATATATATATATATATATATATATCAGATACATTCAGTCAGTCCACCAAACCAAGGATTGAAAAACATGAGTTGCCTCTTTCGGCAACAGTTTTGGTTTATAAGAAAAAAAAGAATTTATTTTATTTTTCACGCAATTTGGTCTCTAATTTCCCATGCAGGTTTATTGCATCGAATAATACCTTATATTCCACAACTTTTCCTCCTCTCATCAATTTGTTCTTTTAACTCTTGCAATAGAGAATGTGTACACTTTTTTCCATATCATGGAAAACAACTCCTGGTTTGCTAATTCTTATCACTCAATGAAGCAATGATTTCCAGTCCTTCCCATCTCCCAGCACAAACATATTTGAAATATACCATAAGTATTCAAGGTTAGTTTTGATCATTTAGATGTAACTGAATGATAAAAATGTGTCATAAGTTGAAAAAATTAATAATGTATATGATTGATCATAGATCAAGTTCTGAGCATACCCATGAAACTTCTGCAGCACACATACGGATGTTCTGAGGTGGACTGGTTGAAAATCCCTGCACTAAAAGGAAGAGCGTCTGGACAGTTAACGCCAAAGAAAATTGGATCTGAAAACCGAGTTCAAACTTTGGCTGAGACATTTGTTACAAGTACTCTCAGAAAAAAAGCATGAGTCCATATATTTTCCCTCTTAGGTATGGGTAAATAGCGGAACAGACTGAGCCTTAGAGTGATGGTTGGCAAGCAGTCATGAAGATGGACATTCTCATTCCAAAACAGCCTTAAGAGGAATCATCCCTTTCAGGCTATGTAGATTCAATATGATCAAATAATCTGAGGTGCCCAACAGACCCTTAATATTATCAGATTTATCAGGGGACTATTTCGAAATAAGGAAGTGCTCTTTGAGGTATCACTGTACAGCTATCTAGAATAACTGTCTTTTTGAAAGAACAACTTCCTCGTAGTAGAATTGATAGTTACAGATAATCAGGACAATAAGACGAATGGTTTACAAGGTTATTTCGAATACTTCTGCTTATCACATCCCATCAATGCCCGATTCAAAAAAAAAATTCAGTTATTTTCCTTGTTATGATTTATCAGGAGCCTCTCTAGTTATATTTTTAGATATTTATGCAGTTTCCCTAAGTATTTTTCAGCATAATATTTTTTGTATGTTCGATATAAATTAGGTGGAGGGGTATCAGTTGTATTGATAGGAGAATAAGCATCCCGAATTCGATTCGAGTATTTGGATAAAAATTTTATATAACACTGTTTGTCACGTTGCACGTCAGCTATTCTTGCTGAAAATTAAACAAACAAATTCCACGTGAAATATATTCACTTATTCTTTGAAAATAAAAGAAGGAGATTGAAATCAATTCAATTCGTCTTTTTATCTGTTCTTTATTCTGCAATTAGAAAACAACAGCTCATGTATGGGTGTCAAAGCCTATATTATGCTTTACAAATGGTTTCTTTTGATGATCCCCGTTTTCACTGCTCTAGTTTCACTTCTCCTGTCATCATAATCGGTCTTTTAACATCCAGCATTTGATATAGACCTACCCAAAGATTTGCCACCCTTGTCTGTTGTGAGCTTCGCAGAGCAAGTATTTTAACATCTTGTATCTGTTGGCCTCAGTTTGGCATGTGATCTCTGGGGATTCATGTTCTGTGTCGTGATGTCCATCAGTTGTCTGTCATTCTTGCAACATGGCCTCCCTTTAGCCATTGAAGTTTTCTAATAGATTCTATAATGTGCCAGCCTCTTGTTCTCTTATGGATATACTGTGCTGTCTTGTGATCTCTCCGTGTGAGGTTGAGCATGGTTCTCTTATGTACTTAATGTTAAACTATAATAACTGACAATGGATGGTCGTTTATTTCCGGACTTCATTTCAATGTGTATGTCACCATCAGTAAAACTCTTGAACCAGTTTTTTCCACTAGCAACATTCAGATATTGTTTAATTTCCTACCACGTCCTGACTCCTGCATTCAGTGGTTGAGAATCGAAGTTTGAAAAGCATTGAAAATTGCAAAAATCACCATATATGTACCAGCTGTACAATCCGAAACAAAATATATAGTTGATTAGTTTTGATAATCATATCATATATGATGACAATATAAATGATATAGTGAAGTCATCGATAGTATATAGTAGTGGCCGTGAAATAAGCTTTGGAGTAAATGTCTGGAAAAAATAAACCAAATACTTTTGATACACCTTTATATCCGCCAGATTTCCTTTGTCTTTATTGGAGGAAAACACGTAACATTTCCGTGCATAGCACAGAAGATTCAAATCTATTTGGTGAGGTATACGGGCCATTTCTTGGAGTTAAGGGGGTATAATCCATTAATTGTTGTTCCCTGAGGAAACAACAAGAAGCTATCCTTCTGCAGGAGAAAGCTCCCAGTTTTGGGCTCCGTTTTCAATGATTGTTTTTTTTCCCTCTTTAATTCGTGAGATGGTCGTTGGGTTTCTTTTTTTTTCTTGAATGAGAAAAAGATAGCCAAGGGAAATGAAGCTTTGAGAAGAAGTTGATATTAACTGCAGTATTATACTTCTCGGGTAAATTGAATAATGTTAACGATAGGGGTTTAGCAAAAACGGTGGAAGCATGAGGTTTGTTCGAACGTACTCTGTGTCTGTGAATATGGATCTTGAAATCTCAAAAGTATAGAGAGGGGGGTCAGTTGTTTATTAAGACTGTTAGCTTTCAAATACCCGTTTTGTTTTTGTTTTTGTTTTAATTCAACCAATAAAACGATTGCAAATATATTTTTTCTGTAATTTGGTACCCAAGAAACAAGATAACAATTTCCATTCTAATTGGTTCAGCAGTTCAAGATTTGAACTATTTTTTACATGCTGGCATATTGTTATTTGCATACAAATTGTAAACTAAAAATCAGATCGGACATAACTCACAATCCTCCATTCTTGCGGGATTTCTCAACGTTATAGCCAGAAATCAAGGAAATCGATCGAAATTCGAAAAATATTCTGAAAAGTAAAAAAAAAAAATTTGCTTATAAAATATGGTCAAACAATTGGATCAGCCATAACTCATCATCTCTGCGATATAATATCCCCACAAGTCAATATTCATTTCAATGAAATACTTGAAGATTACCAAGTTATCCAAACAAGAGAAGGGGGACGACGACGACGACAGACACCAAAAGTGTATAATAGTTCCCGGTTATTTCAGTCAGAGACAAATATCTCTGTATATAATGGACGGGGTATTTTTTCCTGTCTATTTTCCTATCCGTAACAATGGATTCTTCAAATTGAAGGTAACATTTCTGCTGATAGGAGCATCAACTTATTCTTGAAGCAATGGACTAATTTCCATTCAAACAAATTCAGACTCTTATCAATAAAACCTCAAATAAGGTTGAATTTTTTTTTTTGAATGAAGAAAAGGTAGTCAAAGGGGAGATATTCTTTGGAAAAATCGAATAGTGTTGACAGTAGTATCTGCCAAAAGTGGTGAACGTGTGGTAATGGTCAGGGAACGTAATCATTTTCTGTAAAATATATTAAAAAAAAGAGAAAGGTGAGCAAATGTAGCCTCTGCAGGGTCAAACTCACACCTCTACTCCGAATGAAAAAGATTACAGCAGCTATTGTATTGCATAGATTACGCTTAAAAACATAAAAAAAAAGTATATTATTGAGTATAAATTTATTCAATCACTTGAATGAGATAAGCCCTTGGGACGAGGATTGTTGTTTCCTTGTTACTGTGGGAGAAAAAATTTCAACCCAAGCCTACAACTTCGTCAAGAATTTGACGAATATATATGTAGATATTGAACAAAGTTACTTAATCTGTAACAACAGGCTCTTCAGATTGAAAGTATCACGTTTGCTGATTGGAATTCATTGCCTATTTTTATAACAATGAGCTCTTCAGCATAAACAAGTTCAGTCACTTATCAATAAACCCTCGGATGACACAGATATCGCACAAACATGTCATATGCTATAAATGTTTTCAGGGAACGGATGCAACAGTGAAAGATCGAAAACACAAATCCAAAAGGAATATCGCACTACATTGACTTCATGAGCAGAACAAAGAGAGACGTAATTTTCAGCGATAGAGTGCCTCAAATAAAAAGAGAGTGAGGCTTTAGAGAAAGTCGACGAATACGTTCACTTTGGCTGGCTGAAGACCGAGAAGGACTATGGATACTGAATGAATAGGCGTTTGGTAGGAACTGAGACATATTGAAAAGCCGGCAGCAAGATTGCCTAAAAATTTAGATATGCAATGAATACATTATACCGGTTATAATTTACTGAATTATTAGGATGAAACTGAGAACTAATTCAAAATTGCACAGCGATCCACGGAGAGAGAAATGCCAGGGATAAGTTAGAGATATACAAAAAGATTTATACAGGTCCAAGAGTAGAGTGTAGTATGGTAATACATACAAATGAATATATACATGTGTATTTTTATACGTTTCTGCTTCTTATATATATATATATATATATATATATATATATATATGTCCATATTCAAATGTTTGTGTTGAAATTTTTCTGGTAATGAAACATTATCTTGTTATTGAGCTATTCTTAAAATCGTCATCCCAGAGAGGATAAGTCAATAGGAGCTGACTTCATGGACAGATATCATCTTTTCTAGAATATGCTATTTCATTTAAAACTGATTATAGTCCCGATCTCAGAACTTTCATGGGGAAACGTAGGGAAAACTCGTGGTGGAAGTTAGTTATTAGCCAATATTGCTCTAAACACTAGAGACTGAGTTCTGCATTTTACCTTAGATGACACTAATCAGCCAAACAGATAGAGGCAGCAAAAAAAAAAAAAAAAGGGAGTAAAGGAAAGCCCAAAGAATAAAGTTTTGCAGATTTCTCCCGGGGATCGAATTTCCTTTCAATTCGAGAAAATAACTTCTAGAATGTATAGTATGTGTATTTTGCAGACATCGGAACGTCTTGTTTATCTATTCAACGATTTTACAATCAGGGAAAAATGTCCCATGAATATATTTGCAATCTACGAAGGATAAGAAGAACCTTCTTCGTTTACACAACACCTGTCTCGACATGATTATATTCACATGTGAGAGGCGGCTTTCTCCCTATAGGATTTTGTCACTTCTACCCTTCATCGCTTCCTGTCCCCCGTTGCAGATTTTATTTGCATCTTGTTTTTGATGGATGCTACTTTGATCTCGCAACCATATCCCGGGAATTGAACTTGCAGAAGAGCAACTTTTATTGAGTGGGGTTGATTATAAAGATTATAATGCAACCAAAATGGACATTGACTGGATACTTGGAAAGAAGCAATGACAACAAATACAGCAAAATACTAATCAACTTGTGTACATGGGACAAGAAACGCAGTAGTAAAAGCCCAGACACTAAAATATGGAGGAGATCAGCACAATTGCATCCACCATGAAAAGAAATTGAAAAGTCTTTGTATAGCTGCTGCAGCTGATGACTATGATGATAATGTTGATGTCTGAGAAGAGTGGGTATATATATATATATATATATATATATATATATATATATATATATATATATATATATATATATATAATCTCTTTCCTCTTTTAACATGTACCCTTACACCCTACCGCACTCTTCCTCTTTCTATTTCTCTTTCTCTTTCTCCCTCTCCCTCTCTCTCTCTCTCTCTCTCTCTCTCTATATATATATATATATATATATGTATATATATACTTCTGTGTTTTGCCGATTTCAATACATTTTGCTATTATTTATTTTCTCTCTTTCAACTTTAGTTTTGTCTGTGGGATGTTAAAGTCTTTTCTGTCAAGGTTAATACCCATTTCCTAAAATAAAGCATTTAAGAAACATACACTGTTCTTTGTCGCATGTTTTTTTTCTTTTTTTTTTTCATTCAGACTTATCGGATTTTTTCCACCTCGAACGGAAACATTTTGAATATGATCATTTGAGAATAAAAAAAGAGAAAGACAAAAACATCTGCAAGAAGCTTTTCAAAAACCGAAATGATCTTTGAAAATTCAAAACATAGAAATGTTATTCGATGTCTCGGAGGAAAAGAATCCGTAGAGCGAGGAGTTTCCAGTCTGTCGCCTCTAATTTGGTAAATATAATTATGCGGCAAACTGCGGGAGGAGATAAGAATTAAAATATTATAAAAACAAAGACGACCACGTCAGTTATGATTTAATTTCCCTCGTTGAGTTTTTAAACATACTCACATATATACACATACATATCTACAGTACGTTACATTTTATTGAGTTTTCGCAATAAGATTGGTATTAACCAAGTAATAGTAGTAATATTTACAGGGTAAATTTATACTCATACGGTACATTTACCATTTGAATTTCAGCTTATAATATCAGGTTTCTCGGAAATGTTCTAAATAACTTATTCGATGGTGAGATTTTATTATGCAACCTGAGGGTTATGCATCATATTGTACATAGATATATATAATAGGATAAATAATTCATATATATATATTTATATACATATATGTATATATATATATATATATATATATATATATATATATATATGTGTGTGTATATATATGTATATATATATAGATATATATATATGTATGTATATACATATACATATATATATATATATATATATATATATATATATATATATATATATATATATATATATATGTATATATGTAAACGTTGCCATGGGGCGTGTGGAAGATATAACTTTAAAAGTGAAACAAGATAATGTTCAGTTGTTGAGTGATTGGGACTCAACGTTGGAGATTAAAAAAGGTTTAACAGATATCACTGATTGATAAAAAAGGAAAACATTGGCAAGAACAGAATAGAAAATGTCCTCTCGAATGTAAAAAAACACAATCTGAGGAAAATCAAAAGGGTAAGAGCATTTTTGATACGTTTATTGCAAATGAAAACGAAGAGGAAAGATGCAGAATATACAGAAAAATGGCCAAAGACGTGATATCAACCAAATTTCCCATTTATGTAAATGTAACAAAATGAAACGTATATTTGGGGCGTAGAAGTACTTGAAATCTGATTTCTCAAGACTAATTTTGTTATGAATGTAGAGCTACACGTTATTTTTTGGTCAAAGTTCGGGCGTATCGTAGAAATAGTCAACCAACACGATTTGGCGAACATCTGAGGGAAGTGG
>OY735232.1:33617390-33639890 GCA_963457665.1 Thysanoteuthis rhombus
ACGTGAGAGAAGTGCGAAATGACCGACATTTTTTGAATCGTGCGGTTGGTATTCCACTTCATTCATTTTATATTTTAGAAGAAGAATAGTAGATCACTGTTTTTTAGTATTTTGGTACTATGTACAGTTATCTCAATCTTTGTTATATTTTCATTGCAACTAAATTAAGGCTGGTCTCCCTTCGATATTAAGTAAATAGATCAGCAGTGCAGAATAAAGTTCTGCACTCATGTCCTTCTATGTTGGAGAGTTGGAACTCTTAAAGCCCGACTGCTTTTGCCACTGAGCTACTATGAATTAGTGGCCAATCGGAGTTAAAATAAAACCCCTTGACTCAACCCCATCTCATCTTTTGATAATGTTGTTATGCATGAACTAACCAAGAGAATCGAACGTCAGTATAGTTGCAATAGGAAAGTATTAAAAAATGTTAGATGAAATAATTGTGATTGCACACCTTACACTTGTCTCGTAATGCACTTCCATGAACTGAACTTACTCTCCCTCTCTTTTGCTTCATTTTTAGCTTGCTCAATTTCATAGCCGGGTGAACTTTAGAAACATTTGTAAGATATCTCTACTATTTTGCAAAAACAATGTCGCTTGGAAATTTTGCAACTAACTACCTCACAGCAACTAATCCGAACCAACAAAGAGATTAGTACAATAACATCTTGCTACTTCCGGTAACCATCATATGACTAGTTGTCAGACCAAGCTATCATTATGAGCATTCAATATTGGTCGATGGTCACCAGCTAGTTGCATAGGCTAACTAAACTGACGTCGTCTTTGAGTTTAAAAACCATTTAATTCCATCATTTCTATTACAATTGATAAACAGAAGTTTGATAAATCAGTAATCCTTGATTTTAAAGCCTTAAGACGTTTAGTGCCAACAAACCTTTTTTTTTAATCTCTCCCTGTTACGTGCTAAGCAATATCAGTCAAAAAACGTCCCTTTTTGTAGGGAAGTGTATTCATTTTATCCTCTACAGTGATGTAGGTTTCCACTGATGATGATTTGTCTCTTCCATTGTTCTTTTCCTCACCTACAGAGGCCAGCAAAAAAGACGATGACGCTGAAGGTGTTAAGGGTTGATTATGCTGATAATATCCTCCAGATCATCGAGAATAAAGTTTTATTCTTGTAAACAATAATGCTCCGGAGGATAGTAAAATTTCCAAGTTAATTTACTAGTTTTCATTGCCCGTAAAGAATGACATATAAACCACTTTAAACTCGCTTCTTTTTTTCTTTTATATTTTTATTGTGTTCATAAAATGAAATTTATCATTCGATGTTGGAGAAAAAAATTATTTGACTGAAAGGCAATTATAATTCATCAGTTATGTAGAAAATTGACATAATAGGCTAGGAAGGTTGTGTGCATATATGAGATCGAAGCAGGAACATAACCAACACATTTGGATGTCTTGAGAACCAGTTGCACGTCCTTAATCTAATTTTGCAATTGATCCGTGGGAACCTACTGAGCAAGCGCTATTAGACACTCGTTCTTTTTATATCAATCAGCAGTGAGACTCTACAGGGAAAGCTGGTGTATTGTGTCACAGTCGCTCTTACGATGACAGAGCAAGTAATTCGTCACGTCTAGTGCCGAATTTTTAGCAAAACATTATCACCCAAGTCTGAGACCCCTTTCCCTATAGCCAACATTTGGCTCCCAACGACTTCTAGTTTTCTCCAAATACAATTCGAGCTGATGAAAAAGACACGGCAAGACAGCTGGTGGTGTATGGGCGCTTGGATAAGCGTGTGAGATGACAGGGGAACTTAAAAGAGGAATATGGTATCATTGTCTGGAATGAAATATTTTCTTTAATATATGAGGGTTTATGGAAGGACATAGTATAAGCCGATTTTACACTGACTCTCAAGTTTTCTTTAATATTTCTGTCATCTCGAGAAAATAAAATTTACTATTTGGTATTCAAGAAATATTATGTGGCAGACGAAGAGGGTTTATCAGTAGCACAGGAAATCGATATTACAACCTACATTTATGGGTAATGAGAATAATTGTATTCCTGTAAATGTGTTGGAACGAAGTACTCATATGTGGGTGTTTCTGTGTGTATATGTGAATGTATGGTCAGACATGATTATCTCTTTACAATTGAATAGCCATAACTATCAAAGGTGGCAGAGTTTTCCCTCCCTTTTTTTTACATATTTATGTGCGTGTCTTTTTTTTTCAAATGTGTATTCTGGTACTCTTTGTCATGTTGGTCTTCTACAAACTAGAAAATTGGCATCAGTACTCCTTATAACCGCTTAAAATTGGAATGTTTAATTTTATTTTCTAAGAAAAAATAAAGGTTTTTCTGACGGTTTTGAGGACTTTGTCCTATTTCATCCTTTTTATTCATAACATCAACATTTTCCACAATGTAGATATTTCCTTACTCAATTTTAGATGTTTTCCGGTGGAAAATATTAGCGATATCATGAATAGAAATTATTGTAACCATAGTTATTCTTTCACTGAATTTTTTTTTACATGTTTTGACAATAGAGTTATTCGATTTAGATTGTCCTTACAAGTTATTCTGCTCTATTCAAACGGGTTTTTACAAAGAAAAAAATGTTTGTGGGAATTATTAATAGTGTGGAAAACCAATCATTCATCTACATCGTCTCATTTATGTACATGTCCTCGTTTGTGGATTTGTATCGAGTCTGTTTTTCAATAGGCTTAGTCAATCACCGGATCTACAGGTCAGTGTTTAAACCTAAGTGAGCCTATTGCCTCTGCTTTAATGATGATTTGGATGAGAGAAGACGTATTTTTCCTCGGTAAGGATGTAAACCCATGATTTTGCTGTATTACTGCGTATTATAATACAACAAAATAGGAAAAAACAAAAATGAAATTTGAATGTGAAGTTATTTCGCATGAGTTCTATCCTCTAGACATGTTCCCTTCAAAATATCTATTGAATTCTGCCCAACCAACATATTTCCCTATTTAAAATTCCAACAAGTTTTAAACATCGAAACCTTTCAAGAAGCAAATAAAATCAAAACAAACTGGGATAGTTTTCTTTCATGGTGCAATACACAATTACTTTACAGATGATGTATATTCATAGAAAACCAGAAAAAAAACCTACTTTGAAGACTGAATAACGATAATATCGATCGGAGAGAAAAAAGGACCAAAACGATCGAAAGTTTGTATCAACCATATATATATATATATATATATATATATATATATATATATAGAGAGAGAGAGAGAGAGAGAGATCTGATTAGTAACTCAATAGAATATTGCAAGTCACTGATGTTTTTGGCAACATGTGATGGGGTGATCAGTTGAAAATTGAAAAAGAGGGTGTTAAAAAATAACTTCTGACTTTCGTTGGGCAGTGGTCATAAAAAGTTTTTTTTTTTCAGAAGGCCAGCATGAATGCTGTCAAACATAAACTGGCGGAGCAAATTTGCACAAACTGACATTGCACATTGTACACTTCCCCACGAAAAACCCATTTCGAGGGGAAATTATTAAAAAACTGTTCCTCAAGAGATATAACGTTTTGATATTTAGGTTTTAAACCTGTAGTCTTACTGGTTGCAGCCTATAGGCACGAGGCGTATGTGTATGGTGTATGTACACACGTACACACGTAAGTACATAGATATATATGCACAATACATACATAGCTAGCACAACTGATGGACCTATTTGAGAAATTGAAACACTTGCCAACAATTACGCAGTTTTTAACAATTATTGGCTGTTTTGGCCGTGTAATTTGAAAAAAGATCAGTGAATGCACGCCGTAATAATGCAACAAGTAACCATTGTACGAAGTTTATATTCACCAGATATATCAGTCAGCACAATAACAATAAGTTTTAAGTCGTTTAGGTGAGCGGTTCATCGTATGGAGAAGGTGCTTGATTCACATTGAAAAACCCATCTTGAAATGAACACGAATTTTTGTCCGAATTGTATACTATAGTACTTTGATAATATATTTGCATTTTTTCATTTTATTTTAAAATTAAATTCAAACTACAAATATATAAACAATATCGTAGGCTCTCATGCATTTCAAGTCCCACATTCATTTTAGTATTCAGTATAACGAATATTCAATCATTGTGAACCCCAGTCTGACTTCAAGCCAACTTGAACCCATCCTAATTGAAGATTGCAGAATAAATTTGTAAAGTAGATCGTCAAACCTTTCTTTCTCCCAATTCTTCAAGATGATAGAGAATCCCACTCGTTACCATGAAATGTAGCTGGCCAAAATATCTTATTAACTGCCTCTGTTTTAGTGCAGTCAGTTCTGTTTAATGAACTGTGCCCGTCTGTGATATTTCATTATGAATACATCATTTTTTCAAAACGTCTACAACAATAACAATGTTCACGCATGATTTAGAAACGAAAACTGTGTTTGAATAAATATGACGGAAGAATACCGTCAAAACCATTTTTTTTTTCTGAATAAAAAGGAGAAATTCACGCGTCCAAAAAATTACTGTCAACTCCTTCGATAGATATTTATAATGAAAAAAGATCATTTTGTTTAAAATAACTTGATGAAAAATATTATCTACTTACGTGGATAAATTTTGGAGTGCATCCGTGTAATTTGTCAGACAAGCACTGTAGGGTAGACTTGGCTTATATCTGAACCAGAATTGACTCAGTTGAAGCAAATGAAGCCTCCAGTTTCACTGAAAATCAAATGATTATGTAAAAGTTTGAGAAACTCATATATTCTATATCCTGTGTCATGAAGAGATGTACTGCTGAGATAAAATTTCAGCTTCCTACATTCAACATGCAATACTGCAGAACAGACAGACAAACAGTTTATATATATATATATATATATATATATATATATATATATATATATATATATATATATATATATATATATATATAAACCCGAAGGTAAATGATCAATACTGAAAACTGTACTCTCATTTGAATGTTGATGGATATCATCCACTGAAATTTTTCTTCGTAATGCAATCGAGACAACGTTAATGATTGGAAGCTTAGTGAACTGGTAGTTACCATTGACGAAGATTAACAGGAAATAGCCAATAAAATCCTTTTTTTTTTTCGTCCGAAAGTGGACCAAACCTTGGAAATTTTGTTTTTCTTGCCTTCATTCTAGCCAATTTACCTTGGCCGTCTTATATCCACTCGCCTGCACTAGGTAAACGAGACATAACTTCTTCTTGACAAATGCTTCAGCTAGACAGAATAAAAAAGTACCGTGTTTCCAACAACCTGAAAATCGGGATAAAATTCAACTTCAAATCTGGAGGCTAGAAAATGACTGAAATTTACAACTACTTCAAATGATGTAATTGTTGATAAAAGTGATTATTTGATAGAAACTGTCAAGAAAAACTGTCAACATAGAATTCTTCAGTTTATAAGCGGAGCTGGCTGGTTACAGTAAGTTGCGCTAATGGAGCTAAAGGGTGGAATTCTCATTATTCACTTTTAATTATGTCTTGATTCCGATAAGTCCCCCGATAATAGTTTCTTGAGGGGGACTGAATTCAAATTGCAGGTTTATGCTAAATCTGTCCCTTAATTAGTTACTTAGTAGCTTTTGGACTTTTTTTTTTAAAAAGAGAATTCAAACATTTTTTTTGGTGATTACCTAAAAGAAGGCAAGAAAAGTAACTTATTCATTGCTTTACTCATTTTCCCAATGCTCTAATTGATCATCCCTTATTTAGTATGCTGCCAAAAAGACGTAAAAACATTTGACAGTTTCTATTGAGTAATTAGTCGGACCTGTTTCTTTGCTTTCATGCTAAAATTGCCTCTTGGTGAAAAATTAGTTTATCATTCATATGACCCACCTTAAGGCTTTTAAATGATTTCGTTTGATTTTCTTGCCGCATTCGTAATTTACAGGTCATGCCGAAAACGAATTACCATTAAAGTAATCTTGAAAGCTAATTACATATTTGCATTTGGATTGTATTCATTTGTTCCATATAGAAGTCTTTTTTCAGATATCAGGGTGAAGGATGATAAAACAGTAAAAAAGTAAATATTCGCTTAAAACTTGACCCATTTGACGCAATTACCTTTTTCTTGATAATGCTTTGATGATGAAAAGCTCTATAAATCACTCAAGCTAAGTGGTCATTTGCAAATTTATAATAATAATAATAATAATAATAATATAAATAATAATAATAATAATAATAATAATAATGATAATAATAATAATACATGTCAATGGATAGAAGGGTACTACTACCAGAAGAATAGAAAGGGTGTAGGATAGGAACCAAAGGGGCAAACGACTTACTCTACATAGACCAGATGATCTTAAGAGAAGTGAGGAAAGGGGAAAGAATATCGCAATGGGATGGATAGATTACAAAAAAGCGTACGATATGATTCCACATAGCTGGATACTCGAATGCCTTAGAATGTTCAAAATTAGCGAACCGGTGGTTAAATTCATTGGTAATTCGATGGAAGACTGGAGAGTAGATTTGACAGCCGCAGGGGCAAACTAGCAGAGGTAGGGATAAAAAGGGGAATCTTCCAAGGAGACTCGTTATCCCCACTATTATTTGTTCTAACAATGATACCGCTCAACAGAATCCTGAAAAACAGCAAAGGATACCACTTCTCTAAAACAAAAGGAAAGGTCAACCACATAATGTACATGGATGATATAAAATTGTTCGCAAAAAACAGGGGAGAGCTTGAGACTCTGTTCAACGAAGTAAGGGAATATAGTGAGGACATAGGAATGGAGTTTGGAATATAAAAATGCGCAATCATGGTGATGCACAAAGGAAGGCTTTCAATGACTGAGGGAATTGAACTCCCGGACAACAGCAAGATTAGGGCATTGACCGCACAAGACCGATACAAGTACCTAGGTGTCCTTGAATGTGACACGATAAAACGGGAAGAGATGAAGGAGAAAATAAAGAGAGAATACCTCAGAAGGATAAGGAAAATATTAGAAACCAAATTAAACAGCAGAAATCTAATAAAATGAATGAACACCTGGGCTGTGTCAGTAGTTAGGTATACAGGACCATTCCTAGGATGGACAAAGGAAGAGCTCCAATCAATGGATAGGCGAAAAAGGAAACTCATGACGATGCATAAAGCATCACACCCTAGAGATGATACAGATAGACTATACGTTAAGAGAAAAAAAGGTGGCAGGGGGCTCATCAGCATAGAAGATTGTATCCAGAGAGCTAAAATAGTCCTAGAAAGATATGTGCAAACAAATAGTGAAGAAATCATAAAGAGTGCAACAAGCAATAAAGTAGAAAACAATGGAACAGTACAGCAAACTAGAAAAGAAAGATGGGAAGGGAAAAAATTGTACAGCGAGTTTAAAAGACAGATACAAGATATAGCAGACGAGAAATCATGGACGTGGTTACGGAAGGGGAACCTTAAGAGAGAAACAGAATCGCTCATCATGGCAGCCCAAAACAAAAGCATAAGGACAAACTACATAAAAACAAAAATCGACAGAACACAGACAAACAGCAAATGCCGCATGTGCGGTGAAAGAGATGAGACGGTAAACCACATAAGTAGTGAATGTAGTCAGCTCGCCCAGAAGGAGTATAAGCATAGACACGATAGAGTAGCAACGATGATACACTGGGAACTAAGTAAACAAATGGGATTCAACCATGGGGAAAAGTGGTATCAGCACAAGCCAGAGGCAGTTTTGGAGAATGACAACCACAAACTACTGTGGGACTTCGACATCCAAACTGACCACCTCATCCAGGCAAGAAGACCAGACTTAGTAATAGTAGATAAAAAAAGGAAGACCTGCCAAATAGTAGACGTTGCTGTACCCGCAGACCATAGAGTAAAAAAGAAGGAGGGTGAAAAAAGGGAAAAATACCAGGACCTAGCAAGGGAGTTAAGGAAAATGTGGAACATGAGAACCAGGGTAGTACCGGTCATAGTGGGCGCACTAGGAACTGTCCCCAAAACGCTGAGGGAGAGACTGGAGGAGATCTGGATTAGGGGGAGGGTAGAGACCGTATAGACCACAGCACTACTGGGAACTGCACAGATACTGAGGAAGGTACTAGAGATATAAGTACTGCAACGAATTGTAGCTCTGTCATGATATGCGAAAGAGAGAGGAGACGTTAGCTGAAGACCTGAGGAGACTTATTGTCACTCAGCCTTCAGCGATAACCACTGGGCAACCGGTGTGAAACTGTAAATCGTAGAATTACTGCGACCTATGAGTACTAGGAGACGAGGGCTGGAGACTTGAGGAGACTTGCTGTCACTCAAACTCCACTGGTTACCAACAGGCAACTGGTATGAGATTCCAAATAATAATAATGATAATAATAATAATAATAATAATAATAATAATAATAATAATAATAATAATAATAATAATAATAAAATTATTCATATTAATTTAAGTACTGACTTCCTCAGAGAAGGAAAATGCAAGTTTTTAATGTCAGATAAAAGAATTACTTGTTAAAAATTGACAATCAGTATCAAGCTCCAAGTGAAATTTCTCGACATTCAGCAGACCTCACTAACAATGGCGTGCGGAGCCAAAAGATTCTGAATTTGTTTGGTTTGTCGGATCATTAGTTTTGCATATGATCTTAGCGTATTCATGTTGTAAGTCATAATGTCTAACGCTTGCTTCATACCCTTCCATCATAACAAGTCCATTGCCGTTATAGTATTCTGATGATTTCTACGATAACTCTGAAAATTAGTATTAGTTGTCAATGCTTCATTTAAATAAAAGGTAGATGTTATTACCCTTAACGAAATTAGTGAATATAAAAACAATAACAATTATGGTGCTGTGCAATAAGGCAAAAATAAAAGGTTAGTTGAAAGGTTGGATTTGAACTTTTGCCTTCCAAGAGGGCTTTTGTAGTCCAATCGATAGAGCTGTGTCTGTAAGTAAGAGAGCTGACAGACAGGCTATCTAGCTGAGCAGGGATGCAAGTTTAAGTCTGGTATAGAGCTTGATCTTTAATTCAGATTTGCACTATTTACTCACTACTATAGACAGACGGCCAATTACTAATAGCAATTCCTTTGATTCAAAATTGTGTCTTAGTAAAAGCAGCAGAATCTTTCTCTGTTTTCATTGGTTCATTTATAACAGCAGACAGCGCATATAATCTAACAAACGAAATGGTTGTGTCTGAGAAATCGTAAAAATCAAATTATAATTTCCCTTGTTACGCTGTTATTAGACTCTTCGATTTCCTTTTATTGCAGACCTGTTCTTCGAAGCACAATAAAAACAAGTGCAGGTCAAGTGGAAAGCCATATAAAGTGATGTTTTTGAAAAAGGACTGAGAGGCCATCTTGTGCCCAATAGTCTGGAACTTTGATTTTGCCGAGTTCAGCATTAGAATTATGGTCAACAGGAGCTCCTAATTTTTCGACACTCTAGACTTGGATTATTACCCGTTACTAAAAATAGCAAACCATGAAGACGTTACCATTCGAACTGCACATTGGAGCGTTACATTTAGTGGAATCATTTGTGTTCGTCTATACTCATGATTTCACTGCATGTGTTGAGTGTGCGCATGCGCGTGTATATATTAGGAATTGAGTTCTTGGTGACTTAGAGAAGCATATTGTATGATTGCTATCTTCATTACTCTGCTGATATGCATGCATATATGTTATCGGTCACAACCTTAACACACACTCACAAACACACGCATATATATATATATATATATATATATATATATATATATATATATATATATTTATATATATATATATATATATATATATATATATATGGGTGTGTGTGTGTTTATATATGTGTATATTTTATATATATATATATTTATATATATATATATACTTCCAGAAAGAGGCTGAACTTTAAAAAGGGAGAAGGAGAAAGCAAACTTATGATGTTCTTCTGGTACACCATTTCACATGGGTTTTTTTTCCAGTTCTCAAATTCGTCCTGGAAGTCATTTGGAAGTCATTTTAGGGAATAGTGTGACGGTCTCAACAAACATTTCCTTCCTTTTTTTTAATTGTCTTAAATCAACGGCCAAATCCATACGGTAGTACGGTTGGGGAACAAATATGGTCTTGTGCTTCCTTAAAGTCATGAATTATCCGTCAGCAAACAGAATAAAATTCTTGAAGCCACACGAAGTTTCATAGATCACAGCTCTTCCCGTTCCAATTTGATCATGTCATATCATTTTGAAACGTAGTCTCATTTTTTATCATCTTATGTAGATGTCTTTCCCGATTTAAAAGCTGGTAGCATTCATGGCATTGTGTGCAGCCACGAGTATCCAGTCCATAGGCCAGATGCAACATTGAAAAAGTCACTGAATTCTTTTTTCAAGATTTGACACTGAATTTCGTACAAACACGTCACTTATCGAGTGATCATTGTTCAACCAAGTGAGGGGTAAGTGCATTCCACTTACCTTCACTCAAACAGTGTTGCTCAAAAGGTAGCTAACATAGCTTGATGAGTTTTTTTTAATTGGAAAGGTAGAGACACTGCTAATTATAATTTCAGTCATCACCTCACTAAATAATCCCGTTGATACGCTTTTTTAAGGGTTCAGTTTATTCATAGACACACATATTATGTCGATATAAACGGTCGTTCATAAAAAATGAATGTAAACCATATGGAGTCTCATTGTATTCATTGAAGCACACTCACAATCAGAATTACAGTTCCATATCATAAATATATAGTGTCTCCACTTTAAAGTCAATTCACTTGCCTCTTATAATGTCAAAACCAATTGAAACAGTACGTTTTGCGTAGTGATATATATTTTATTACTTTTTTGTAAGTTCAAATTTCGGAATTTTCAACTATTGCCTGAAAAAGATAACTTCTAATAGACATAGCCAACCCCAAATAAAAGTGATATACACTTTAGACCCTGTCTTGAATACCGAGATACATACATAAATCATTTATATATATATATATATATATATATATATATATATATATATATATATATATATTGAAAAACTGCAGTCATAAAAAGGGGCAAAAGACGTATCCTTTTTTTACAGGTGTGTATGTTTATATATGTATATGTATGTTTGTCCCCCCTGATCATCTACTTCCGTCCACCGACTTGAAAATAAGCGCAAGCTCTCCAATAGACCTTTTTAGAAATATTTTCTAATGTTTGGGAGAAAAAGATTTTTTGGCGCCTTGTTCTGATGTGTTTATCGATTTCTTTTTTGTTCCAGTTCTCCTGTCAATACTGTTTTAAAACAGGCTTAGCATCAGTACTCCATTTGACCACTTCTAAAAAATATTTTTGGGAATTTAAGAAATGAATTAAACGAACTTTGAAATGAAAAAAAATGTTTCATCCTGGCGGGATTACTAATTAAGATCTACATTCTCCATAATCTAAAAGTTTTGAAAACTCTTTACAGATATTTTCCTGTGATGTCACAAAGAAAATTTATGACCATATTTATTCCGAAAGGTATTTCTTTTACATGAATCGAAATATAGATATATACATATATATATACACACACACACACACACACACACACACACACCCACACACACACACACACACACACACATATATATATATATATATATATATATATATATATATATATATATATATATCCTGAGGCAAAATTTCAGTCCCACCTGGTGGCACTGGGTGAATATTGCATCTATATCCACACTGAAATGTTTGATACGACGAAACAGCTGCCTGTTGATGGCATTAGACACACACACACACACACCAATATATATATATATATATATATATATATATATATATATATATATATATATATATATATATATATATCACGTGAAAATTCTTTGGATCATATATCATTAATGAGTTTGCAGAAACATCATCCTCGCTGGTAGTTTCAAGTTCAACCGTCAAACTTGAAACACATATTATTGAATCTTTGTTTCGATTCCTTGTGATCCATTCCCTGAAACAACGTTCCGGTCTCGCTCCGTTTACTTTGTGCTGTTGGCAATAAATTTTGGCTCAAGATAAATCTTTGATGTTTACAGAGTTAAGCAAACATTAATAACGAATCTAAAATTTTTCATTCATGATCCATCGAACTTCTTTCCCATTTAAAATTGAGGTCAAGATCTTATCTATTCATGATTCAGTTATTTTTTTTTTCAGTGAAAGAAGAAGCGAAACAATTTTTGCTTTTGATCATTTTGAACAGAGAAATCTTTTTTGACATGAAGACATGAAGATGGACGATTTAATTCAGTTGTCTCGTCAATCATGAATCAAGAAGAAAAGATGGTATTGATCCTGTGAAAAAAGACTTTATAAATGTATATATATATTGAGAGAGAAATAGAGAGGGAGAGAGAGAGCGAGAGAGCGAGAGAGCAAGAGCGAGAGAGCGAGAGAGCGAGAGAGAGAGAGATAGTAAAAATGTATGTATGTGTGTTTTAACACATATATATGCAAGCACACACACACACACACACACGTACATAGATTCCAAAATACTATATATGCACACATGCGTACAAAGATTGAGAGACTGAGAGAGAGAGAGAGAGAGAGAGAGGCAAACATATATGTATTCATGTATGTGTCAGTGAGTGGTAACACACCAACACACATACACACGGATACACACATGCACGCTCTTTTTATATAAATACATATATACGTAAACTATAATATTATATAAATTATAAATAATAATAATAATAATAATGATGATTATAATAATAATAATTATAATAATAATAATGATAATGATAATAATAATAATAATAATGATGATAATAGAAGAAAGCGTTTTAAATTCGTTGTTTATCCATCATTGTGAATGGAAATCGAATTGAATCAATCCGTAACAACTTTTCTTTTTTCTTCTAAGGATGCTCTTAGGTACAACGCTTAATTCCTTCGCATGAGCCATTAGATGTTTTTCGTGAAACCTCTTCGGGGATTTTTGTACAGGAGGTAACTTTATCAAGTAAAGGATATCCTGGGAAGGATGGCTAATTGATTTACTGATGCAGTGAAAAGTTACTTTCAGTTATTCGTAAAGGCAAATCCTTTTAGTAAATAAGAATTTCTGATTTTTCTTTACTTCCTTTGAAGAATGCTGATACCTCCATCGTGGATGTTTTGTGCATGGGTCATTAAGCTTTTCAAGTCATCTCCCCTGGGGATCCTTGAGATGGGTATTTATGGTAGGTATACTGTCCAACGTTCTGTCTCGTCCAATCAGGAAGTACAACTGGGACAGGAAACAGAAAAAAGCGGATTAATAAGCGTTGAGATACTCTTGTTGTCATTATTGTTATTGATGGTGATTGGGAATGAAGTTAGGGCAGGGTTCGATAAAGGACGATTACGGGGTAGACCGTTTGGTAGAATACTGCTTGTGGTTACAAAATCTCATTCGTATCAAAAGCAGTCAATATTGAACATTTAAAAAAAAATTACTTAAATAAGATGAAACGTTCGAGTACGTTAATTTCATATTAACTTTTTATTTGAAATTTGTGTAAGGTTCAAATTAATTTTTTATTACACGGAGTTGTTTATAACAACACATATAATAGTACGTATATTGATTTATAATGTAGGTTTAGAACAAAAATGTGAAATATATCAATTTTTAAACTTTTTTTTGTGTTATGTATTGATATCTAAAAGACCTTGTCCAAAGTGATCACAAGAAACGGTTTTTACCTGTTTAAGAATAGATGGAAGAAGATGACAAAAAGGAGTAATTGTTGAGAAGAAAAAACAAAAAAGAGAAAGAAGAAGAACATAATATTGATGGTGCTGTTGGATATGAACAAAAAAGTGGTGGGTAGAGGGAGAAAAGAAAAAGAATTCCAAAAAAGACAAGATGGAGAAAAAAAAATAAAAATAGAAAGATAAAGAAAAAACAAGGGAGAAAAAAGATCATGGTGTAGTTTCGGATTGTGACTGGGGCGGTGAAAGAAGGAGGAAAATCATAAAAATGAAGGAGGAGATTATAGATGTTTTGGGGGGATAGCTGAGTTGCCCGTCTCTGTGCATGCAACATGACAATTCGAGAGCTGACCGTTGTCTGAAGTTGATATTCCCTTGATAAATTCCTCCGTGCAGTGTTGGATTTTTGGTTAGGTTATTCTTAGGAATTCTAATGAAAAAAAAAATAGAACATTTAGAATTATATGGATTTAGATATAAAATATCTAAATTGGCAACACTGAACTAAAGTAACCAGAATACTTCGAGTTTACACTATTATACAATAGACGGAGAAATTATTTTACATGGCAACTATGACGGGGTACTCAGCACAACATCACATCTGGCACCTTCAAAACATGCAATTCTGGAGTGGGTATGGACTTAGTATCTCAAAGTCCGCTCATGAGTAACATTCCCGTCCGGAAAAATGAGAACATTATTACTGCACTTGTAAATTGCAACATTAGTAAGTGGCAAACATTCTCAACATAGGACATGATTGTTGGTAGATGATTTCGAATTATAATGGGCAGGTGAGGCAGGCACAATGCATCAGGCTTATGTACTGGGGATCTATCTCTAGGGCAGCACCTCACTTGATCGATTGATGAAGGGTATAAAGGTGAAGATGAGGGATGGGATGCCAATAAAAAGATAACGATGAAGAAAAACAGACCCAGAAAGAAAGGTGAATAATTAGAAGAAGAAGAAGAAGAAGAAGAAGAAGAAGAAGAAGAAGAAGAAGAAGAAGAAGAGGAAGAAGAAGAAGAAGAAGAAGAAGAAGAAGAAGAAGAAGAAGAAGAAGAAGAAGAAGAAGAAGAAGAAGAAGAATTTTAACCAAAATACAATGGTAAAAAGATGAAAAGAATTGGAATATAAAAAAGATGTTAAGTTGATAGGGACGGCAAAAAAGAAAATGAAGAATAAGAGGCCAATAGACAAGACGAAGAAAGAGGGTAAAACATCGGAAAAGAAAACAAAGGAGGGGATGATGAAGAAGACGATTTTAATGATATTTGGAATGTTCAAAAGAAAGTGAAAAAGGTGGAAAATGAAAAAGAAAACGAGATTGAATAATGATCGCAACCTGATATTCCTTAAGACCCTTCTGCCAAACAGAAAACTTATGGCAAATCGCCAAGACTGCTCAGAATTTATATAAAAAGACCAAGAACATATTTTGTTTAACTTCCAAAGAATGCCTTGCCTTTGACATAGGTGTATAATTAAATGGTACACTCATAAAAATCGATAGTATTTTCATTACAGCACCCAGTCAATCCTATGGTAACCTTGGGTCATGATGAAAAAAATATTGGCCAATCCTATATTAAATACACTTAGAGTTAGCTGATATTTAACCAGGACACTTTGCAATAGGAGTTAGTTTAATGCGTACATACGCGTGGTAAAATATATTATGATGATACAATTTCTGTTAATGTGTTACCGTAACGCAACAAAAAACAGTACATCGCATCAAATTTTTTGGCCATATGGCTAAAATGTTCTTACTTTGAAAATAAAGTATTTTATGTGAAATTTGAAGCGATCGTAATAATGTTCGGTCTATATTGCAACAACCATAGTGATGGATAATATAATGATCTGATTCCTAAAAGATGATAACTTCAGGCATATATCGGGGAGTTTTTTCTCTTATCTATTTGTAAATAATTGTAAGATATGCGGTAAATGACTTGAAATCGAACATAATGACCACTTGAGGCGGCTTCAAGCGAGTATCTATAGTTTACCTTATATAACGAACATTTTGCACTAAAACTTCCGTTGATTTACTGAAATATTTTCTGATGATATGTTATATGAACAATGCTGAACCTGAAATATAGTTATTCAGAAAAGAAATACAATACACCACCAACATAACAGATTTTGGATTCGTAAAACCCTTTTAAGGAATATCCTATTTTATTTCTGTGTATTAGTCATTAATACAATATCCGAACTTAGTGACTTCTATGAGGTCACAAATAAGTCAAAGTATGGAATATTAGATTGTGCAACAGGATGAAAATTAGGTCCCTATTGATTAAGTTATATCATGATAATCAAATTAAAAGAATATCGTGCATTTATAATTGAAAATTATTCTGCGTATGATATGGAAATTGTGTAACGAAAAAAAATCTGTTTGCAAAAACAAATGGTATTGTTTAATTTGAGTTTTCCCTCAGATCAGAGATGAGAAAGTGCTAATTATAAACACTCTTAGAAAGGAATTTTGTAATTAAAACAGAGATTAAACAAATCGTGGATGATGTAATTTAGCTTACGTGATAGTTGAGAAGGTCATGTAAGGAGTCACATGATCTGATGTCAGTTCAGCACTAATGATGTAAAACTGTAAAGTCTACGTCGAACTAATAACAGATTGCTATAAATGAGATAAAATTTATAACTTAGAGGAGTCTTCAGCCGAAATTTTTCCATGATGGGCGCACGGTTAAAGACTTTGCCTGTCCCTTCCTTCAATGAGGGCAGCGGTGTCCCTCCTCCTCCCAAAATCTGAACTGTTAGAAGTATTTATTAGTGAGCTATTTGTAACCAGACATGCAACTGCGACAACCAAGTTAATAATTGTTTGACACAAAGTAAACAGCAAGAACATGAGTCAACCACTGTCCCCCCCAAAAAATGGCGAATTAATAAATCTGCCATCAATTGGATTTAGTTTTGAATCTTCTTTTTCTCCGTACGTTCTTCTCCCAAAACGCTTTCCTTCACCAGCCCACCGATGCTTGGACACCGATGACCAACAACAAGATTAGAACCCAACCACCACCCATGAGGAAAGAGATGGAGTGAGTACTCATTCCATATTATTCAACCATCACTATCGTCATTACGTCTCATTTTGGTATCCATTACGTAACAATATTCAGAAATACTTTTCATTTTCCATGCATAATAACCAATTTTCATTTTTATGAATATATCATGAGATTAAACTCGATGAGAACATACGTCTCCATGATAGATTTTAGAATAGATTTTCGCTCCCCGTCTTAAAGGTGAAAAATTTATTGTACTACACTTCTGTAGCATTACACATTCCTTATACTTTTTTGCATTTATCGTATTACAGCGTTTTCATATAAAAAAATAAAATAAAATTGTTGAAAAGAGTTACATTAGAATTTAACAAACTCTTTTATTGATATGTTGTATTGAATGTTTTGTTTGCACTTAAAATAACAATTTAAATTCGTTTAAACATGGAATGTTAATGGATAGTACAATGTTTATAATTGTGTCGAATCTGATATAAAATGAGTTTTGCATTATGCAAAGGAGAATCTTATTATAACGCAGAAAGCTCCAGAAGAATTTGCAAAAGTACAAAGGTCTATAACTTTTTGAACAGTCATCGACAAATTAACTCCGTTCGTACCAGCTTCATTTTTTTGCTATCGTTTATGTAGGTACAACGTTTTGGTTGATTCATCTTACAGATTACTTCAGATGTAAGAGTAATGTTCACAAGAAAAGAGGTCATTAAACCGGGTCCGCTTGCGCAATTGAAATCAAACATTTATCAAGTTTGCAATTAATGTTCAAATTTCCTTTTCGAAATAATTTTTTCTTGCTTTGCACCATCGGAGAAATAGATCAATAGAGGAGACTATGTTTCTTTATGGATTTACCCCTGAAGAAAACCTTGGAATAATACTGCTTGAACACCTCACATGAGTGTTCAGATATTTCGAACAAAAGTTTGTTGGAACAAATAGTAGATTAGTAAACTACGAAAAAAGTCACCGAAAATAGAAGACAAACAGCTCCATAAATATTTCAAGAGGCAAATGAATGTGATTACAGTAGAACAGAGAGGAACAGAGTAGCCCACTGTGCAGTTAGCAGAAAAAAAACGAATTCTTATTCATTGTAACTCAGACGAGGACAAACAACATCAAGACAATTCAAAACAGAATAGTCAATATCACTGATGTAGATGCTGTTGGAATCGTCAGTCATATAAGCAAATGCTGTCATTTAGCAAAACAGGAAGAAAGAAAAGACCAGTGAAAGTATGAACAGTGATTTACGAGGACTTAAAAAAAAAAAAACAACTACCATTTAACAATACAACCCAATGGTATATTCACTAATCAAAATATGTCATAGAAAAGCGAGAATGTTCGAGGGATTTTAATAACATTATGATAACAATGGATCCCCATTCACTACGAGGCATGTGGGATAATGTTTGTCTTCATCTGACGACACGGAATGTATTCATTGGAGATATATTCATTGGTTTTGAAGGAAGATCATATTTAGAATTCAGACATCAAATTGATTTTCAGATTACACTGCAATCAAGAGAGGATTCAATTTAATCAGAACAAAGATGAAATGTAGAATTCGGACGCTTTTATCTACTTAAAATATTATTGGGGAGAAATAGTTTCACAAATAGTTTCGATCGAATTGAATTAAATTTTGATCAGAACATTGAATCTTATTTTATTACGTCGGAATATAAACACAAACACACGTCATTTGCAAGACATTGCATTCTACTACGCCATTAGTGTCAAATGAAGATTTTTCCAGGGCAAATTATCGTATATATTGTCTGACTTTCTGGCTTGTTTCTCTGTGTCACAATAAACTCCTCTTATATGGCCCCAAGCGCTATAGTATATATCAAGAACCTTCATACCTTTCCCCAAGGCCGTTGGTATGAAGTTTACTTAAACAGCTTCCGCCAAGAATCGCTCCGTTCTCCGGTTTCGTCTTTGTGTCGAGAACGATAATGCAACTCTACAACTCTCTTAGTGTAAATGACTTCCAAATTTAAACATGTCACACAATTCACTTCGTGGAACAGATTTACTTGTGGGCAAGTTCAATTCCAAGAGAGAGAATCTTGCTCTTCTTGCGGAGGATGAAATGAAGTTGCTGCAGGGTCAAACTCGATTCTTGCATCCTTTCTAGCTGAAGATGATTATTGCAAATTTTGTATCGTAAGCATGATAAAAAGTTGAAATTACAATTTTTTTTATAGATGCATTTAGCTAGAATAAAAAAAGTACCAGTGTGCTTGTATAATAAATTTATTGATGTGTATGGCTTATCAATTTAATTCAGTAGATACTGGACTACCAATCAGTTGTGCATAATTTCAAATACGGTACAGACATGTTAAATTTTACTCCCTTTTCGCTGAGGATTGTTTTTGAAAATCTTGTGTTTCTTGCTAAAATAGAAAACCAAAGTAAAATCCATGCTTGGACTAGAGTTTGACATAACAATAATGAAGTCAATAATTCAGGTTTTTCTAGTAAGAGAATCAAATTTTGTGCTATACAGTCAATTTAAAAAGATAAACGGGTGACCAACGCTTACTCAGAAACTGTGCCTTGAATTGAGTCACCTATAAGAAAAACAAGCAATTTTTCAGATTAAAGATGTAACATCAAATGAATGTACTGAAAAACGCTAAATATCCATTGTCGGTTTCATGGTATTCCTGGCAGAACCACAGTTGCCAAGATGTTTTAATTTTACAACTAAAATTGAGGCAAACATTTTTTTAAATCTCAATCTTTTTTGAAGAAAAAGTGAATGGTGATCTAAAAATACACTACATATATCTACTATCTAACAACTCATTTTTCATATCAGAAAACCCTACGTGAAATTTGAACTGAGATGTACCCTATTTGTTGTCTACTGGAATCATTTTAGCCATTTGATTATGTACAAAATTCAAAAGTAGTGGTTTAACCGAAAATCAATCATTGTAAAATAATGTACTAGATAATGTAGAAAGTTGAATGACTGTCAAACCAGAGAAGTGAAATGAGTGTCGATTATGAAAGAATTATAATCAGTCCCATACGGAAAGACCACAAGATAGCACAATACACCGAGTGAAGACAGGAATAAGGGATATTATAGTATCCATTGAAAAACTAAAAACTAAAATGGCAATGAGATGGCCATGTCGCAGGAATGGCTGACAACTAGTGCACATTGCAACCGAGGCTAGCAGAGTGTTAGATGGAGAGACGAGCTAGACAAATTCAGAAAGTACTGGTCCTGCACCAACCACGATAGACAAGTGTAGTGAATCCTAGGGAAAGCGTATGTCCAATGACAAACGTTAGGAAACTGATGATGATTAAGATAACATTCGTATCGATCATTATTGGAGGAATTCATTATTCATCGATAACCTTTAGATCCATTGAATGGTGCTGACATGAAACTATGATTTAGGAGCGGATATATCCATGGATCACTTCAAAAGTTTCATCTCTTTTTTTTCTGTTGCCAATTATCAAACCTTCAAAAAAGTTGCTTTGGGATCCATTAGTAACTTTTGGAGATGTAAAAAGTAACAAGGTTTCATTATAGACGGGATTCGAGTCATGATTATTAAAATCATCGCCCTGGGTTTGTAACTAGATTTACTTTCTTTATTTCTTGTCAAAAGACCAGAAAATTTGAAACCCATTCAGAACTTTTGATATATCAATACGGTATAGAGGAAAGACTAACTTGCTGGATCTGCAGTGCGTTGCTCAATCTTAGACAAAGCTTCATTGAAATTCATTGAAAACTTTCAGTGAGACAATGGTGAATACATATACCTCTTCGAACTTTGTTTGCATTTTCAAAATTGATTAAACTAAATACTATCTGATTTCATATATGAAACTATTTTATCACTTTTTTCTCTGACAACAATATCTAGTCTACAAACAACAACAACAACAACAACAACGACGACCACGACCACGACGACCACGACAATAATAATGATGGTAATGACCAGGCAACTGGTGTGAAATTACAAATATAATAATAATAATAATAATAATAATAATAATAATAATAATAATAATAATAATAATAATAATAATAGTGCACATCATTGTTGACGCACTACGAACTGTCCCGAAGACACTGAGGGCGAGACTGGAGGAGATTGGGATAAAGGGAAGGATCGAGACTGTTCAGACCGCAGCACTGCTAGGAACTGCGCAGATACTGAGGAAACTGCTAGAAATATAAAGACTGCAATACTAATTGTTAACAGTGACCTAACAAAAGAAGGGAAATGAAAGCGGGAATGTGAACCACAGCACTGGCATGATAGGGGAAGGAGAGAAGAAATGTTGACTGAAGACCTGAGGAGACTTATTGTCACTCAGCCTTCAACAATGACCACTGGGCAACCGGTGTGAAACTGTAAATCTTAGTATTACTATGGCCTATGAGAACTACGAGAGAAGGGCTGGAGACTTGAGGATATTTGCTGTCACTCAAACTCCAGCGGTTACCACCAGGAAACTGGTGTGGGATTGCCAATAGTAATGGTGATGATAATAATTATAGACCACCCAACCAAAGTAATATAGAACAGTAAGTTAAATTAATCAATTCGACTAAATACTGAGGAAAGAACTCGAGTATTAAGCAGACTCTCTGTCTTTCATCTCTAGTGAGAGCCACCAGATACTTTTGGTGAGAAAACTAAACGAGTAAAAGTAAGAATAATAATAACCCTTATCTCGATTCTGTCAAATTTCTGGCGTCCGACCGTTATTTGGATATGTCTAATGGTTTGATCCTACACCACGGAGCTCTTCCCGAGCTATTTCTGTGCACGGACATCTGTTTTCTTTTTTGCTTCTGCACATGCGCAATTGCAAACAGCAACAAGATGGAAGAGGGTCGAAGAGGAGGGAGATGAATAATAGACATAAACGCGTTTCGCGTCCATGGAAAAAGTCAAAGAAAATCAGGCCTCGGTTAGTAATTTGTCTCTGTCAAGTGGATACAATAAAAAGAACTGAGACCCCTTGATGCCTAGGTTATTAGAATAACACATTAATTCAAAACTCGTGGCTGGCACTTCTATTTTTCTCTCTCGAATCTGCCATGTTTTATACGGCCGGCCATGATAGAGAAGCCCGGCGACCAATCAGAAAGCTTCATTTATCAATATGGCCGACAATCGATAGAAAACAGACGTGGTTGAATTTGTGGGCAAACAACCTCGGCTAGCGGTAAATTAAGGTTTGGAGAATTGAGAAAAATACAAAGATATAATAAAATAAAATGATCAAAAGATTTAAGGACATGAATAAACAATTCGAAAATGTCCAAGAAGATTTTGAAATTAGCTGGACTCCGAGAAAAAAAAAGGGAATTGATAAGCAAACAGTATTTCAAACAAGAGACGCCGTATTAGGGATATTCAGATAGTATCAATAATAATATGGTTATTTTTGCTCAAATTAATTCGGAAAATAAATCTTTTGATATAACCTTGCTCCCAGTTGGTTTCAGTCAATTATTGAGTAACGAATATTGGCGACTTTTGGGGAGTTGTGGGTGGTGTAAAGGTTAACAAAATGGATAGTGGATGCTCTAGCCCGTAAGGTTGACGTTGAGTTTACCATAATGCTATTTGACAAGGCGTG
>OY735232.1:33644890-33647390 GCA_963457665.1 Thysanoteuthis rhombus
CAGAAGTTTTGACAAAACATCACCTCCTTTTCAACCATCATTTTAAGATATTGCTTATTTCGTACATGTGATTTCTGTTTATATAAGGTATTATCATTTATATATATATATATATATATATATATATATATATATATATATATATATATATATATATATATATATATATATATATATATATAGCAATTAGCTATAAATTGTTTAATATGGCCAATTAAGATCTAACTTTAGTTTGACATTGTGATCCAGTCGGTGATCTGGTGAGGATCCAAATACAAGCTTGCTTATCTTGGCCTCATGGGACAAGTCAATTACAGATTTTATCACCCCTATATTTTGTCACAAAGCCAGAGGGGATCAAACTCACTATACTAACAAAGTGTGAGACGAGTCTGCTAACTATGAAGCAACAGTGGGCGTCTTCTTGTTCCATACAAAGCTATTTATCTTATACATGTGTTTTTCTTCTGCGAAAGTAGTATTCCAAGAGGCTTCATTGGTGATATTTCAACACGGTTTACAAAATGGATGTGGAACGTCACAAAAAGTTTTCGTGAAGAATACCATCAATGCAAAATAAATAAAATAAAACTTAGCCAGGAAAGAAAGGAAATGAATATAACGAAATTATTCACCGTAGTATAAGCCGTCAATTTGAACTGATATCAAATAAAATTCTTCAGTTTTTTTGGTGGTCCTGGTTGGCTGTTTATATCTGTACTCTGTGTAACAAACATGAAAATCTGGACATTCATTCCTTATTATGTTTAGAAAAAACGTCTTCTCAACCGACCCAGCGTAAAAAAGTTTTTAATTGGAGATTCTGTTTGGAACGTAACTTTTTGCTAAATTGATATCTCGGTTTGTGTCTGGTAGCTTTAACTGTTGTGCTTGAAAATTTTGTGTTTTCTACAATGAATACGGTCAAACAAAAGGCGATACAAGTAACTAATTCGTTGATGACCACATTTTCCTCAAGTTTAAATTGTATCATCTCCTCACGACATGCTACAAAAATAATTCGACCAACTGACACTTTTTGAGTAACTAGCCAGATTTGGTATTTTCCATGAATAAAAAAAAAACAGGTCTTTTTCAGTTATTTTACAAGTATCATACTTTTATACTGCTTGTAGACTACGGAAATATTAAGCAAAAATGGTACTTACAAAAGCAATAGCAATAGATATATCATTTTTATTCGTCTTTTGCTTATCGTCCTACACAATATAAAATATAAATTACTAAACAAATGTCCTTGATCCGCTCCCAAATCTAATCAATTAATTCTAAGAAGGTTTTGGGTGTATTGTATGGATAACTATGACCGAGGGGAAATAATTGAAAAATTAATTCCCAATCAAAACAACTCCTGGATCCTCGGATCCACTAAGTATACATTAATTGATATTCTTTGTTGGAATTCCACTCACTCGCTGCTAACGTTGATATTTAAATGAAGTGAAAAATATAAAAAAAAGATATTTTTTTCTTACTTTTGTCTCCTCTCTTAAATATCTCAAAATGATATCGATGAAAGTGAACACATATTTTTTAAATCATTTTACGCTTCATTTTTTTGTTTCAAAATTGAGATCAATTTCATCGTTTCTCACATCATTTACCAATTATATTTTCCCATTTTTTCTGTTTTTATAGAATTGGATCGATTTTATTTCTGGTGAATAAGTTCGTTATGTGGTTGTCACATCCTCTAATGAGGGTATAATAAACACAGCAGTCTACCCAGCGGCAATAAGACCAATTTCAATTTTTTTCCCGAATTCCGAACATATTTTCTGCGAGTGCGAGTTTTTCACACCATCTGGGAACCAAACTTTCAAACAAAAAAAAAAAAAATCAAAAGCCAACATAAAAAAAAGCAGAATCAATTGCGATTAATATATAAAGGAAAACATTTGAACATTCCAAGACCAAAGTGTTGTGATGATTGTGCGTTAGAAAAAATTGTCCGAAGTTTTGATTGTGGGAGGCAGAGGGGGCGAAGGTATACGTGAAATGCGCGTGCTTCCTCTTGAAAACCTGCAGCAAAACGAGCACTGATAAATGTTTCAGGTTTAGTTTATATATATATATATAAATTCACACACACACACACACACATTGATTGTGTCTGGTAAGTTCAGGTTCTGTTGAACAATTTTTCTGATTCTAAATGCCTTTGAAAATGGTCGGCTTTTTGAAAGTGTTTTGTGGGGCCTATTTAGATTCAAGGTATTTATGAGAGTCCGTGGGTTCAGTGTATAAGGAGGTTTTGAGGTTTCTATAACTATCAAGAAATTCGTTGATGTCTAGGAAAAGTCTTGAATCTATAGATGTTTCAAAATAAAATTTAATAGAATCGTGTGCAGAGTTTACATGTGCAAAGAAATTCTGTAGTTCATCTATACAACTAACAGAAAATACAATCTTTGTATTTCTCCAGGTGTGTGCAGTTTTCTTCAAATTTGCCCATGAAGATACTACCATCGGAAGAAGT
>OY735232.1:33649890-33702390 GCA_963457665.1 Thysanoteuthis rhombus
TACAATAATTCCAGACCACTGACAATTCCTCTTATCCCTATTTTCAATGCATTTTATGTAATAAAATCATAAATGATGAATTTACATTATGTATATGATGCCTTCGATGTACCAGTATTTTTTGCATTGATAAATGACAATAGTGTATCGATAAATGAGAGTAATATCCTCCACCTATTTTTAAAAAAAACTTCTACTGTGAAAATCATTGTCTTATATGACAACTATTTCCAATGAATTTTTTCTGTATTCTTTAATAATATATTAGCTATATATACCATCAAGCTATACTGACAATAACACTTGTATCATTTCCCAACCATTGGCAACCATTGACACTCACCATCTTATAGATTTCCCATGCATTTCCCTGCTTAATTCATCAGCATTGTTCAGATCATTAGACACTTTCTTAGTATCAGTCATATTCTTATGGACATTTGAATCCATAGGTATTTATACGGACACTTGCCTGAAGGTGATAATTCGCATAATATTTTAATATACTTGGATGCACTTGAAATGGGCTTTTTTGATAGGGGTTAATTGCATCATTAGGTCAACTTTAGTTTTGATTGGGTGACTTAATAAGGAAATTGTTAGTAAAATTTGATATGACCGATATCAGAATGATGATTATTTTAGAAAATATCGATATTCTTGAAACTGACAGTCGTTCCACTCAAGCTGTTCCGTTGGTTTTCTACTCACGTCGAGAATAGACATTTTTCTAATACTATTGAGGTCTGAATTCGTAGTTTATGACTGGGTACCATGATTATATTGTCACTTGGGAAAATCGAGCTTTCTATCAGGTATCTTGAACATAGAACATGAGTATCAAGTGTATGCCTATTGTTCTGGATTCTATATATTTCGAATTGGTCAGCACGATTTCTTCTGTGGTCCATGGTCTCTAGAGTATTGTTTTTAATCTCAGTGAAAGAAATATCTTCCACCGTTACAACATCTTTGGTGGCTCTCCTCTGTAATCTCTCAATAGCATCAGAGTTATATCAAAGGTTAGTAGACCATATTCAGGAAACAAACTTCGGATGGATACGTACCAGAGACGTTCGCAAGTTTACGGAAATTGGACCAAACTGAATATCCAACTTTATGTCCTCGTGCAAATATAACCCTAGCCAAGGAAATATTGTTGATGTTGTTTTTGTAAAGTGACGATATTACCTCATTAAATCTGATGAGTCATACACTGAAAAATATGGCACACACGAATACTGATGGTTTGAACAACAACAAAAAAAGTATTGTCAAATTTTCCCAATACGGTGAATAGAATAGAATATAAATTTCACCAAACAATAACACATTGATTTTTGCATATTTATTCCTAGGCAATAAGCTGATCGATCTAAGAAAAATATAATCAATTTCAAAACTGCATTCCTTGCAGGATTTTGTTGGGTTTGAAATTTTCTTTATGTAAAAACTGATTTTCTAAGCTATAAAGAAGCTTAAATGGAAAATAGATTTTTGGAAAATACTGTATGGGGAAATAATTTCTGTTTGTTTTACTTTTTTAGATTTTAATGGAGAAAATGAGTTTGACTCTAGTGCAGCCAAGCTTATTATTTTTGTTTTTTCGTTTCGTCCAGGAATTGAGATTTTAGTTCAAATTGTTTGATTATTCTTAATGAGACAAAATTACCAATTATTTGGGATTTGATCCATCACCCGTAATTTTCTACGAACGAAAGGATTGTTCTTTCTAAAAATCTTATAAAAATATTATGTAACTGTTTGGGACAGAAACCATAACTCTTTCAGCATTTATTTTTTCTTTTTTTTTCTTTTTTTAGATTGATCACTCCAAGCACAACTTGCTGCCAAAAGACGTTAGTCATACAACGGTTTCTATCGAGTAATTAACTTCATCTCCCTCCTCATCATCATTTTTAGTCTTTTAACGTTTGCCGTTGGACAAAGACCTTCCCATGGATTCGCCACATTTGTCCATGGTGGGCGTTGCCGAGCGAGTATTTTCTGAATTTGTCCAGTTCATATCTCCATCTTGTATTCTGTCAGCCTCAGTTTTGAATGCAAGTTTTGGTGATCCATGTTGTGAGTCGTGATGCCCATCGGTTGTCAGTCATAACACAACATTGCCTGCTCATTGCTATTTAGATTTTTATTATAAATTCAATGATGTCTCAGTGTCCCGTTTTTTTCGTTATATACTGTGCTATCTTGTGAGAATATTGCGATTTGAACTGGTCCGTTGGATTCACACGAAAAATACAGACACAAACACGAAAAGGCCGGACAAAGATTCGAAGAACGGAATTGAAGGGTTCAAATTCGATCAAAATTGGGAGGTTGAACGGGACTTTTATCTGACAAAAATTCGCACCCCTGCATTGTTGGACAATGGCCCACTAGCCATTACCCTTACTGCCCCTCCCTCCGAATCTCAAAAACCAGTCCCTGGATGTAAAAGATCTGCACCCTCTTGGTGTCTCAATTCAACTGCTATCCCAATCCACAACTTCCACTTCCATCCGGTCAGTATAGCATCTTTGCTTGAAGATCTAACCAATGAGAGCTACTTATACGTTGTACGCTGATTTGCACGGTGAACCAAAATTCTCTGTGAAGGATTCTGTGATTGGCTGATCGATCCCACGACCTGTTACCGCCAAAATTGTTAGTTTCAAATTATCTTGTTCGGCAAGAATATATGTATTCACGTGTTTCACTACACGCAGATACCTTTCAAAATTACTCAATGATTTTCAAATACGTTTTACAAGACGTGCAATTTATTGGGAATATTCATAGTTGCTTATCTTACATCAAAGCAAAATCTAAAAATATTTTCATTCCATATTCAGTGACGACAGCGTTTGTTGAGAAACGCACTCTCTCAGAGTAATGCCTTTACCCTGAGCTAGTTGAAATTATAGCAAGCAAAGTACAAAATTAATTAAGCAAATCAAAAACTGCCTGAAAATTAAAAAAAACAAAAAAATAGAAAAGAAAATACAGTATCTCTTGAAATTGACAGACATTTTGAGGTAGCTCCATATCCAATTAATTAGACTAAAAACCAACATTTGCAGTGATTAGAAAGGTAACTGTATTTATTCCATAATTACTGCTCATCAGTTATTATTGATGCTTCTCATTTGCACACTTTATGTATTAATTTGCTAGCTTTGTATTGATTTGCATGCCGTAGTTTTTGATTTAGTTGTTGAAATCTTTGCATTGGTTTGCATGTTGTATTTTTTTTTATTTGCCTTTAGCAGTCTTTGTATTGGTTTGCATATAGTTTTTGATTTGGTTCTTGAATTAATCTTTATTTTCTGCCGGAAAAAGTATAATGTATTTATTTTGTTCGACTTCAAGAAAATCTCAAACGACTGCCCTGTCACACTTTCCTCGAACTTGTTTACAGGAATTGATTTTTGTAGAAAAGCAGAAGGATAGAAAGTTGAATTTCAGTCAGTTTGAAGAAAAAAGCAATGGAACACTTTTCTATTGTTGAAACTTTGAAATATGGCTTTCACAAAATAGTGTGCTGGAAACATATGTACAAATAAGCAAGAACGTACGTGTTGTTAATATCCTTTACTTAACAGCTTTAAACTCAAAACCATTAAACATTTTATGTCACTTTACAAACATGCACACACACACACACACACACATGTACACACAACCACACACATACACACACACTTATATATATATACATATATATATATACACACATATATATATATATATATGTATATATATATATATACATATATATATATATATATATATATATATACATATATATATATATATATATATATATATGTATGTATATACTAAGTAATCGATGCGTGATCTGACAGAATGATTATAAATTGTTTTATATCATAAAAGGTGTCCTGTCATTATATACTTGATATATCACTCGACCTACACAACCTAAACAGATTATATAATCAATAAAAATGGGGCTGCTGCACAAACCAAAGCTGCAACCGTTACGGTGGCTGTTTCTACATGGCTTTACTGTTGAACTGATCAGCTGCTAGTATGTCAAAACTCTCATTTCGGCCTTTGTATCACCGGTGCCTGTTTAGCTCAATGGTAAGATCATACACATATATATATATATATATATATATATATATATATATATATATATATATATATATATATATATATATATATATATATATATATGTCGGGTGTATGTATGTTTTGGCTTTGTTTCTATATTCATATTTTCAAATTAATGAATTTGTCCTTAATTCAAATTTTGACAGATAGCACTCCCACTCCCCTAGACACACACACACACGCATATATATATATATATATATATATATATATATGTGTGTGTGTGTGTGTGTGTGTGTGCGTGTGTGTGTGTGTGTGTGCATACATTAACTTGTTTCTTGTGCTTTTGCGAATGATTGCATTGATTTTCTATGTATTACTCTAGTTGAAGTTACCAAATGAACTCATAAGAAAACTCTCCCAAATAACAGTATTAGTTTTCAAATTATCCCTAACAGAGTTTTAGCAAGAAATTTAAGGTCAATATAGCATTCAAAACAGCAAAAAATAACTAAAAGCATCCCTTGTTGTTCTGATTGCCATGGAATATAGAGTATCTCGCATAACATTCCTGTTTCTGAGTTTTGAAACCAAGCAATATGGGCAAGAACTTAAACATATGATTCAGTGTTTTTCTATGTTTCACATAGAATTCGATATTATGGTATTATACGCTTTTTTTCTCTCTGGAATCATCAGTCGTTTACCATGTAGCCATTCTGGGGATTTAAAAACAAATATATTTTCATATTTTTCTTTCCAAAGGATTTTTCCCAAGTCAAACAGAAATCCTATTGGTATAAAACGTTAACTATTTCAATATTGCATGCTATTAAAAATGTTTTTCTATCTGATATTTCTAAATGTAAACACTGGGAAGATGTATTGTAATATAAGTTACTAAAAACATTATCGATCAGAAAAAAGGAATTTCATGATCTGAACCATCTCGGTGGGAATTTAAAAAACCTTTGTACATGCTACTTTTATTTAAACACTCTTCAAAATGATTTCAGTGATGCATTTATCGTATGTTATAAGCGGAAAACATGGCAAGTTTTCTTGGTATCTCTATGGTATAATTAAGGTCAAGAGTTCCTAAGGGACCTGATACCAGAACCAAGTGAACATCTACCCTCTCGTCTTCTATTTTCCTCCAGCTTTTTTTGTTTCTTGAGCAACTGAACTTACTTTTTATCATTCTTACTTTCGCTTTTAGAATCTTTATACATCGTCCCTTCTTTTCATCAACCCCTTTTTGCTTTTTTCTTCCATTGTCATTTAAATCAAGTGGTTATCACTGAAAGTTTAGGGATTTCAAGCAACCACGCTTCATCTTGTAAATAAATATACTTTAGAAGTTCCTATAGCCCTTTTGGTATCTGAAAAATGATACTCCGTAACATCTCTTCTTTGACCAAGTATCTGAGTATAGTTCAGATATACCAACGGATAACGTTAAAAATCAAATTGAATATTTAAGAATGAAACTAGCAATTTGATCAAAGAGTCCCCAGCAGCCTTCATGTTGTAACTGTAAGGTGCATGTTTGGAGTGGATTTGAGTTAATTGAACTTGGAGCAGCCTGCTCTAATTGTCATGTAAAATAATTTTCGGTCCCTCGTATGACTTGATTACCTCTCCTCAGGGTTGTCAAATCATGTATTTCATATCAAAGGTCACATAATTCACAAGAACAGAAGTCAAAGAGGTATAATTTAGGAAACTTTGTAGAAAGATCAATGTTATTGAAAGTAAATGTTCCCAATACATTCTAACGGAGAGATCGATCGAACTTTCCTGGGTATCCAATGAATCGGCTTGTTTATCTATATTTCCCGTGCCTGTTTTCCAGAATCTAATGTCAGTCGATTTGTACTTAATGACTTGACGTAATACCATAAACGCAGAATTCTCTCTTAAGATATTAAGTTTGATAATGAACAATGTTTTTCACAGAATGGAAACGGTTAAATGAAAGGCAGAAATATATTAAGTACGACTTTGTAACACAATCTAATTGTTCCAAGTTCCACTTTTCGGGAAAGAAAGAAATAGGCTACTTCCAAAAAAACAAAAAAAAAATGGTTTCTCTGTAAATGACAAAGACTTTGTTTCGATTAAGTTCTTATGATTTCCCATGGACACAGGTAGGTAATTATCTCTTAGTTTTAGCTGCAATGTGTCTCAGTCTTTTTTTTTCACTCTCTCCGTCTCTCTCTCGGTCCAATCCGTTTAGAGTTATGGTTCCTGAGCGACTGTATCTCTGATAATGCATATTGCTGCTGGCTATCAGTTGATTACATTCAAGTGTCTTTACAATCGTCTCACTTTCAGTTCGAATATGCTTGATCTTTTCTTTCGGTATTGTTTGTAGTGTTAGTATCAGTATCATACGGTTGAGTTTTCACATAGAGAGTATTTAGTGTCCTTTGCAAAGTGACAGGAAGCCATATGGAATATTAAGTACTATTCTCAGTAATATTTAATATTCTTAAATAGGTTTCTTCAGTTATTAAGTTGGCCTGATTATCCGTCTTGCTATATATACACGTATTATTATGGTTTGGAAGTGTGAAAATTTACTCTATTTTGCGTCTGGAGAACTTGGAAAAAAAATCCTCCACCAAAATAGGGTTCCATCGCGTTTATTTGCAATGTAGGATTACACTAAAATTGATCCCTTAGTTCGTGCCTGATAACATTCATGCATTTTTTTACATCGAGAATTCAGATCAACTTCCAATAAAATCCGAGAAGAACTCATTCATTGATCACCCTTGTTTCCAATTTTTAATATTTTAACACGCCATGCTGTCATAAGACATTTATCGCAAGATGGTTTCTACTGGGTAACTATCCAGACCTGCTTTCATATCTATTCCTCTTATTATTAGAATTGCTTCGTGGTATCTGGAGATAAACAAAAAAAGAAAGAATGATTTCCGTTCTAATGCTTCTTATTTATGACAGACTATTGGGAAATGTGTTTGCTGATACCTGTGTTAGATTAAGGACATATCTACCGTTCGCTCAGTGATTAACATTTAACAGCACTTATTTTTTTTCGGTTCAGACAATTCTGCTTACGTTTTAATACCTTTCTTGCCAGTCTTTTCCGTGCCATTGAAATATTACATCCAATTCGAGGAACAATAATTTTTGAGATGTCTTCAAACAATTAGTAATGTCTTTTTGAGTCTCTCTCGACGCAAAATCTTCATTTTAAAAGTGCGTTAAAACAACTTGAGGGCAAAAAAGCTGCATTTGTAATTTCACAAACTAAATTCCATTCACTCTTTTGGTTGGCAAACTGGCTGATAATGAATCGTAACAGAGACCGATATATCATGACCAAAAGCGGCAAAACGGCGGGAACATTGCAATCAGGTCTTGGCTATTTATCTTCTTCTCCCCAAAACAAAACAAAACAAAAAAAATGGGTTTCCCCACTATCCGAAAGTATACCTTTCCTCTATGGAACTTTTGTACGCTACAAACATATGCCATTAATTTATAAAGTAAAAGCTTCAAGCATTTGCAGACACAATAATGTTGATTGGATGGAGTTGTCGTTGGCTTTGGTGATGGGAAGTACAGGAGGCAAAGAAATAAGAAAAAAGAGGAGGAGGGTGCGCACAACGTCTATAACAGTTGGGTTGGGGGAAGTATAAACGATAACGAAGTGAAAAAAAAGAGGAAGATGGTCCATGCTACTTATATAACGGATCCTAATAAAACAAACGCTGAACACTTTTTTTATAGACGGGGAGAAGTGGAGTGAATTGAAATTTCAAGAATATAAAGTCGGAGTCTCAAACTGGATGGAAATCTGAAATGGTGCACCTAGAGGCACAGAGGACATGTTGTGTTGTAAATTGTAGAAATACCACAAAATATTTTATTATCTCGTGAGTGTTAGGTAAGAATTTCCAAAAGCTCTCATCTCCCTCTTTCTTCCTCCGAAAGTGGAGCAATAAGTCTACAACCTGGAACCAAGTTATTAGCTGATCTCTTATCCTGTCTTTCCTCTGAGTTGCACTTGATCTCTGCCATAAGTATTCACCATTGAATTAAGTGCAATGGAAAAAATCATTTGAAAAAATCTGGTTACTTATCGAGTTTCTTTACGTATAGTCTGGAAGACTTTAAAGCTTTAAACACTAAACATCAAGAACTTTCTTCCATTGTTTTCGTATCTCCAGTCACCTATTTCCCAATATCTGTCATTGCAATTTATGTATTTTTTCTCCAATGTTTGTTTACCTGCTTCACAAATACCCTGTTATCATGATATAATGTGTTAATTTCCTCTCGTTGGGATCATCAGTTGTTTACCATGTAATCGTCTCGGGAATTCTAAAAACAAAACTGTTATATTAAAATGAAACTGCAGCAGTATTGATCAAATACCACTTCCCTTTCAGCAATGATTATAATATACAGTTTACACATCTTGTTTGTTATTTTGTATGGGGTATTATCATAATGCATTTTACAAGAGTGTTATTCAATATTTTTCATCATTCAATCATTTCAAAACAGCGTTTACTCACGTAGGTAACTCTGAAATCATATTTAGCAATGAGGAATCAGTAAGCGTAACTAACGTGACCCATTGTTCATATCACTCCCTTTGACACGATTGAAATAATTAAACGTTACATTTAAGATGTGTTTGTTTTCAGTTATATAGTGATTTAGTATGGTTAATCTCTCCCAGAATAGTTTGAGTTCAGTCGGGATAGATCAATCCATTTCTCGATGAAATTTGTTAGACATAAATCGGAATAACGCATTGATTTTTCTTTCTAATCATTTGTTCATAATGCTCTCTTTCATTGTACATACATATAAACATAATTTTTCTTGGAAATCTGTTTGAACTGGTTAGCCAAAACATTTTTGGCAGCACATACTAGAAATGAAGCAATTAGCACGAAACATCTTTATGATTATTTTGAAGTAAGTATCACAAAAATTTTTTTTAATAAGGATGGCTTTTCCTTACTTATTACAAATCTCTTACATTTATTGGACCTGTCTTGAGGAATACTAGACAGTGTAGATAGAATTAATAATTTTCGAAGAATGTGGCTGCTACAAGAATTGAAATTACGATCAATAATTTGCCGATTTGTAGTAGCGTTACTTTTACCATTGAGCTAAACAGTCAGCAAGACTGCAAAGACCAAAATATCTGCTTCTTCTTAATATTAATATTTTTTATTCACTTTCTATAACCATTTGCTTCTCAATTATATCATTGAGAAATTGATTTATGATCTGACATATATATATATGTATTAATACAAATGTATGTACAGGCATTTATCTTTCTGATGATGAATGTTTCAATGCATGTGAATGCGGATGGATATTGATATATTGGAGCATCCATAGATATCAATACAAAATGCTCACACGCATATGCATCCATGTGTTTCTGTGGAGTGATGTCGGCATATCTGAAATACACATTCTTATATGTGCTTCAATATTTATGTTAGACGTAGTTTATATATTTATAATAACGCACGAATATAAATGTCCGTACAAACACACACAATGTACATATGCTACTGTTTTTGTCCCTGTCATATTTGTAGATATGCATACGTACATATGAATATTTGTATGCATCTAACAACTTCTCAACACCCATCCATGTATCCCTCTCTCTTTCTCCCTCTTTCTCTCTCTCTCTCTCTCTCTCTCTCTCTCTCTATATATATATATATATATATATATATGATGGAAATGGATATTTCTCATCCGATTAGTATATTTAACAGCGACATCTCTTTTTTTTCCTGGCCTTATCAGCTATTTCTCTTCTTCGATAAAATCATACTAAAATAAACTTGATGTTTTTTTCTAAATGTCTGTAATTCTTTTCATAACTTAGAAAATAATGCGCTTCCCTCCATAACGATAAATACCTTTTCTGTGTTGACTTGATCACCCCCAGCAAACTCAATCTTCAACTTTGAACCCACTATCCTGGGTTACGTAAACTGATTCCATCACCACACCCGAGAACACATCAAAATTCAAATCATTTCCCCATCAACTAAAATCATTAAAATGCTCAGGTGCTATCCAAGCTTTCGAAGCGTTCCTAATGATTCTGAGAATCGAATTCAGAACACACCATTGATTATATTAAGATCACTACCCGACCTGCTAATTAGATCTCAGATGGGCACTTACGATGGAGGGCAACAGAAACGTGCTAATCAGCTACAAAGTTCATCGTCTGAGTTCCCTCGCACGCAAAGTAAACTTCGGGTAGGCGTTTTTTTTTCCTGGGATCAGACTAGACCACAAACAAAATCAGTGTGCTCTTTTCTACGGTAAAGTGTATCTTATTAAGTCGGGTGATTCCAAACAAAGCTTCTGCGTTCTCAGGAAATTAGTCTCCTTCTGCAATTGCAGTCGGTAGCACGATCATTTCAGTCAGTCCCTGGTTTCTAGTCCATGACCCCTGCTTTGCTGATAGTTATCATGAATCGAAATAATTCTTTTTGTAATATCAAACTGAGAAAACTCCGCTAAAACTGATAAATGCGAGGTAGATTGATACAAGTTCATACCCAACCGAACAACATTTCAATGGTTTTAGTCATTTTCGAATGACCATTGCTTTTAATATATATATATATATATATATGTATATGTATATGTATATATATATATATATATATATATATATATATATATATATATATATATATATATATATATATATATATATATATATATATATGGTACATGTAGTACAATTCAGGCTAGCAGTATAACATAATATGATAATAATAATATATTTATGATATAAAGCCACTTCTGATATGTAATGGATTCATTTCATTGAGTGCTCGATACATACAGCTTTTTACTCATGAAGTTAAGTTGTTCTAGAGTAGAGCTAGAAATGAAAAGTAGAATGTGGATTAGCTACACAAACTAGCTTATATTTCTGCCCTCTCCAGGCTTCATCAGGCGAGCAGAAACTTGAACTAGTTTGTGTAGCGAATCCACATTCTACTATCTATCTATCTATCTATCTATACATATCCTCTTTTATCTATGGACAAGAGGGCGCATAACTGGATCTAACGTGTGCAGCCATTGTTTGAACGATAGATTTGACGGAAGATTTTTCCTTTAGTATTCAGTTATTGTTGAATTTGTGAAAAAATTAGATATCGTCCAGATTAAATTCGGCGTTGAGGAAACGTTGCACGGGCAACCAAATGAATGTGTGAATCCGTATTTGAGTGTTTACATGTTTTAAAAAATGGATATAGATCTGAGAAATCATGTGAAGAACAATGGCAATTTGGAAAAAAAAGTCGAGGCTTAGCACGATTAGTACAATTACTTGGGGGGGGGGGGGCTGCTAATGCTTCATTCTAAATTTTGACTTCTTTTGAGCTGTTGGTGCCGAATGGTGTGAAATAATGATGGTAAGTTCACTTCAAGCTAAGCTTCGTTGTGAAGAGATACTGGTGATTTTTCTGCTGTTGATACTTTCATGGGAACAGTTTGAAAATAAACAGTTTTTGTAGTGTACCATTATTTAACTTTTTTCTATGATTGGGATGGCTACGAAAAAGTCCTCTAAAGAATGTTTCTGTGGGATATGCAGTGTAATCACGTTATACAAATACAAGAAAATTGTTAGTCTGTGTGTATAGGAAATAAAAACGAGAGTGGATGAACTACACCTATTTTTGGTACACCGACGATACCCTATAGATATACCCCAACAACTAAAAGTAAAAACAAAAACAAAACTTAGTACACCAATAGATACAATACAACCTCCCATACATTTCATATACGAATATGAATCAGAAGTTATCCTACCTTTTCGAAAATCACGTGTTTTAGCGAACATTTGAAAAATAGTGACATACATATATTATATAGAATACTACCAACCAAAACATAATCGAAAAACTACGTACACATTTTCCCTCTGAAGCTGGCGATCATCAGACCCTTTGTTAAAAATGTGTCTTGGTTTTCGTATAATCAGCCTCAAGGAATTGTAAAATCATATTTCTTTATGTAAATATGGTGTCTGTATTCAAGCAATCGTTCATTTTCACATGTTTGATTGAAGATTTTCAACGTTTCTTGTTGATCTGACTTTTTAGGGGGTTTTCCAATTCACAGGTGTAATCATTATTAACTGGTTCCAAGGACTTCGATAAGAGAATAAGGTTAATTTATTTTTACGTTTCTAAATAGTTATCCAGATTTATATTCAACCTTCTTTCTTAGGCTTTATAAAGCTAGGTTCAGCATTGTTGCCAGTAATGAATTTGTTTATATGTGTTTTTAATTGATCAGTGGGATTTTTGTAAATTTCATGTGATCACTCAGAATTATTTGAAATTTATCATACTAGTCAGATTCGTTTAGCACGAAGAGGATATTTGTTTTGTCGGCTTTTTTCATTTTCATATCAGGTTGATTGCAAAGCTTTTTATCTGCCTTTTTGCATAGGATTTGGTAGAAGTGTACTTTTTGATATTGTTGTGCATCTTTGTTTAGAATTCTGCTCTAAGGAGATGGTTTATTCCTAGATGAGTGGCTATTTTATGTCTTTTTGTCGTTTAAGAATATCTTGGTAAAGAATTTCGATCCCTGGTTTTTTAGTTGAATATGCTGCTAAAGAGACTGCAATTTGGTCGTTAGCTGAGTAAGCTTTTTTGTTGATCTGTGAGTTGTTGGTCGGAGAGGTTGATAAAGTTATCGGAGGAGTTTGACAGGTTTATTGTGCCTTTGTAAAGGTTATTAATTTTACCTTTTCCTAAATCGTTGCTGAACATATTGATCGTTTTGTGCTATGAGGGATAATTGGTGTGGTATTCCATTGCAGTCATCTGTTGACTTCAAGCGATCATTGATAACCTTATTCAGGACTTCGAGGTTTTTTATAATGTTTTTGGCTTCGGTAATGTGTCATCTTGAAAGGTTACGACGGAATATCTTTATATCGGTGTCGTAATTTACTACAGGGTCTTTTAATTCAAATATAGTGTATTTAGGAAGAAGTTCTTCTTTTATACATGTTCCATTAATTGTATCAACATTTTTGTCTATTTAACCATAAAGTGAGTTCATCCTATTTTCAAATGTTGCCCTCAGTATCTAGTTCAATTCCATGTAAGAATTTTCGAAAAATTCATGTCAAATGTGTTGTTTTGAGTAATTGCTGCTCCTTCTTAAAGTTTGTTTTTAGTCCCAGTTTCAAATTCTTACGATTTATCATCTATATTTTTCTTACATCACTTCCATTTGTAGTGAGATGCTCCACACTCTCATCAATAAATTGAATCTAACCACATTTCATATGTATTATGAAACATATATACATAAAATGTCTATTAACATAGATGAAAAAACAACTATTTTATTGTGAGTGTTCATTACATATTTTAAATCAAAGGTATCCTACCTCAAAATTGATTGGAGAAACATGAATCTTTTAAAATATTTTATCATGATAAAAGCCCGTCAAGACAATACAACTATGGCAGAAACGACTCTAAAAACCTACGCTCAACGCTCATGTAGACTTTCATTCAGAAACTGGTCTCTTATTCATACGGATGTTTGTCGTTTTGAAATGGAATATCATTATATAAGGGTTTCTTTGGGTCAGTACCCCCTTTTTTTAAATTACTAAATCGACGTTTCGACGAGTTCTAAGCTATGTCATAGTCTTAATCAACTGAAAATTTTGTTTGGCAAAATGAAAACTATATTGCTTTGTCCACGCGTAACACATTTATCTTTTTGCCAACTAACATCACATAAGATTAATACTCTGGGTTTGGACCAATCACAAGTGTCTGAAAGTAAAGAATATATCCAGATTTTGAGTGCTTTCATCTCGTTAGATATTCTTACAAACAAATGTATATTTAACGAAAGAAGATAGTATAGGTGGAAGGAGCACGCATTATGTTTCAAGAACAAAAACAGATTCTCGTTTCCAATGGAAAGAATACTATTTAGATACAACAATTCTCTATTTTATACGTTTGAATCTGACAATCAAAACATACGTGATTTTTAGACTTTCTCAGAAACAATGGAGTCCAACTGATGCAATCCATTTGCTAGTATTTATTTTCCTATCATTTTGGAGGGGTTCGGCAACTTCGAAAACTGGTGCTAGTGTCGATGTTTTTAGGACATCACATTTTTTTTAACGGGTGTACTCGAATTGTTATTATTTGCTTATTTTTTCTTGTATTCATTTGGAGACTGATAATCAAAGAAAACGTACGTCGTTTTCAAATTTCTAAGAGAATGACTCTTTAAACGATCTGACAGAAAAGAACAAAAGAAAAACTGGCGGCTTTTTTAAGTCGATATAAGTTATCCATCAGCTCAGACTGTCTCCGTTCCCTTGCCATTTGAATCAGTTAGTTGATTTGTGAAGTGCCGTCTGGTTTTTTGATACCCGTCCTCTGGGAAGCATTCCCCTGCTATATGTAACCCACGTCTGTAAAACATTGGACCATTATTCTACCCGTCGTCTTCGGGTGACAGTCTCATATAGTTTAGGATAACGCCCTAAAGGCTGCAATTTTCAACTTGTTTCAATTAAAATTGGACTTGAAAATTGGTGCTGTTTTTTTCTTAAAATTCGAGGCACCTTGTATGGAAAGCATTTTTAAAAATCTACTGTTAATTTTGATTTAAGATATTACAGCAAATTCGAATTAAAAGTCGATGTTTACTATTTATTCCTGTTAAAATGGAAAAACAAAAAGGTTTGCGGGAACTATGTTGAGATTGTAGTCGAGACAGTAACTTTCAGTACATAGAAGAAGTGAAAATGTCAAAATAGATGTAGAGAACGTAGAGAAAATTTAATCCTAATCACGACTTGCTTAGTTTTGGTTATGAAAATAAAGTGCAATATAGCATTTTTTGTCTACTGTACCTGAGAGTTCCAATTATTACTTTTCTCATAGTCTTCAAAATGCACATTCTCACCTCTTGGAAATTCTAATCTAGAGCCATCTAGCCTTGGGTTGAATTCTATTGTAAGGGCGGAACCTCGTGACTCAGAGGTTAAGCAAATCCTTACTATATATAAGATTCCGAACAAATAATAAAATGAAACAACTTACATCAGCTAAAATATCTCTTGTAATTATATAAGACATTTTGCCTTTGTGCTAATCAAATATAGGTATATATCTTGGAGTCCTCCAAACCGTCTAGACACTTTGTTAACAGCAATTAGAGTTACTACAAAAGAGCTGATTAATACGTTCTCAATTGAGAGTATTCGGTTGAGCCTATAATATCATTCAACTTGCTCAAACATACATTCCTCATAGCTTTTGTATGTTACGCTCTCGGTAAGAACATGATCGAGAGGGAAGAATGAGATAAGGAAAAAAAAAGAAAATTAGATAGTTTAATAAAAAGGCCAGACGTGAAAGGAAAGAAGAGAAAATCAGTTTATCAGGAGGGCACAAAGGGATAAAGTACAAAATGGAGTTAGGTAGTTTACTGAGAAGGTAGGTTTTATGAAACTTATGTATTAAAATGAGAACAAATAACAAACGTGGAGAGGGATAAAGAAAAGAATGTGTCATCATCATCAGCCTTTTAGAGTCCGTTGTTGGATATAGGCATTCCTTAGGATTAACCAGACCTCTCAATCATGGGCGTCACAGAGCCAATAATTTCAGAGTTTGTCTATTTTGTCAAGCCATCTTATATTATGCTTACCATTGTATTGCACATGATCGACGTTGTGAGTCGTGATGTCCATCGACCATCTGACATTTTTGCAACATGACCGGTCCATTGCCATTAACTTGTGATGATTTCTGTGACATCCCTGACTCAAATTTCTTCTCTCATGTACTGCAGAGTGTTGTGATATTTCCGTGTGATGTTGAGCATGATTCTCTCATGTACATATTGTGTGGTTTTCAGTTTGAAGGCCAAGCTATTGGTTGAGATCTGTGTTTCTTCTCTATAGGTGACTATCATTGCTCCATTGGTTGTAGACTTTCCTTTAAAAAATCAACGGGATTTTCTTGTTTTTAAAAGTTGACCTTAGTCTACTGAAAGCCTGCCATATTTGAGTATGTTTTTGCTCGATTCCCTCTTCTCTTGGGGGTTCTGGGGAGATTTGTTGTCTTGAATTGTTGTAGTAAAGTTTCAGGCTTTGTTTTTGGATTCAGATTTTCATGTATTTGTCCTCAACACGCTCTTTGTACATGGCGTTTGATTTACTGAGATCATCAGTGTGATTTTCTTGCTCTTTTCGTTCGGTTCGTTTATAGTTACTTGGAGACCATGAAGGCGATTTTTGTAGAGAGAACGATGTTGTCAGCAAATGTAGTGTTATTTAAGTATTTGCCGGCTATTCTGATATATTTGTTCTCCCAGTCTACGTTTCAGAAGATCATCTTGGGGCAGGCTGTGAGGACATTTGGTGAGCTGGTATCAACTTGTCTTACTCCTTTATCGAATTGAAAGGGTTCATAGCCCTTATGTATCCTAATAAATGAAGTGCTATCAGTATATGTGTTGCAAACTCTGAGATAACCATTGCCTACGATTTGTATGATAGCATCAGTAACCATTGACATTTCCACTGAGTCGAAAGCCTTTTTGAGGGCAACAAATACTACATCGAGTGTCATTTTATATTTTGCTACCTCCCCTTCTACCTTTCAAAGGGCAGACTGTTTCTGTAATTAGTTTTTATTTAACGTTTTGGTGATTCGGTTTTCGATCACTCCCGTGAAACGTTTGTCGATACAGTTCAGGAGGCTCATTGTAGCTGTTTATATCTTTTATGTCACTTTTCTTATATAATAGCATTCCAATAGTGTAGTACTTGACTATCATCCGGTCCTTTTTGCGTTTGTTTCATGGGTGGTTTCATCTACCACAAAGTAATTCCTGGGAATTTTTCAAACAGGTTACTTGTATGGGCTTGTTGTCCTTGGTTCTTTGCTTGAAGTGATAGAGTTAAAATTCCGTTTCTATCCGTTGTTAGGTCTCCATTTTCTTTGAACACACTATTTATTTTCGTTTTTCTTGTACTGAGAGCCTTTTGAGAAAAATAAGGAAGAGAATGAGTAAATACCAGAAAAGGATGAGAGCAGAGCAGTTTGTTTGAGATAATAACTGGGTTCACTTAGTACTCTTTAAGCGACTATTCACTTGTAACTGTAAGATGATTCTGTTCCAGTGCAATTCGTACGGACACACGGGCTGCAAAAAACACTAATGGTCAATAAAAACAATATATACTAATGCACATACACATACACCTGATACATACGTACACACATCAATTAACCTGTATTCAAATACTAAGACACATAAACGCACAAACACGTGCAAAAACCAGCATACACTAATTAATGGGACAACACATATTGACACTCGTATAAGCATACCGACATACGCATAAACACATAGATATAAGTACATGCACGCATATGCAGACGGTAATATGGACAATCCTAGATGTGGATATACACACATACACACGTGGAAATAACCATAGGTACACATACATGTATCCCTCCATAACTATTCTTGAATATCCCGAAAATAGTGTTTTAGGAAGTTTTAGCCGGATAGAAGGAGGATGTATTTTAGTACATATATATCTGCAGTAGAAGAGAATTATACGACGAGTGCATGAAGTATACATTCCATTGAAAGAAAAGTAACAAAATATTAGACTGCATCCTTTATATTTGTATTGTAGATAGTGGGACCCATTGAGTTCAGTTGTCAAGAAAAATCCAGTATCAATCTGGTACATGAATCTTCATCCAAAACACTTAGCACGGGGGAATTTTCCGGGATTCCGCTTTTGCAGATTTTGGAATAGTGATACAGTCATAGAATCGATAATGACTTATGTTTAATTTTTTGCTTCTCGCTGTAAACTATTAATAATTCACAGTTGTTTTTAACGTTTTTTACACTTTCCAGAATGATAGTATAAAAAAGAGATAAATCCTACCGATAGGTGCATTGAGACGTAACTGTGTGTCACTGTTCGACTTGAGGCTGCCCCAAAATTACATTGTTTCAGTGCTGTACGTGGCCCGGCAGAGCACAGCAAAAGTAAGCAAGGCGAGCCTGGTGTAAAAACGACATCCACGTAAAAATGTTTGGTTTTTGAAGCTTTTTGGTTTCAAGGATGTTACATCTAAGTTTTTCTATCAGTAGTATAGCCAAACAATGCTATTGTAAGTACTTGTTTTCTAGGCCAGGAAAAAAACGGTTTTTGAAGGCAGCTATTTGATATCTTTTGGAAGGAAGGAATTGTTACCTGTTTCTGATATTAGCTACGATTCTTCCTTCGAAGAAGACCAGCAGTCTTTTAACCTTTTCAGTTCTTGAACTTGATTTTTAGAATTTTTTGTAAGTATATTTTTATCAATTATTGGAAGTCATATAAAGACGAATTACGTTAGATGAATTTAATTTTTAGTTAAAGACAGATTTATATTGAAAAAAAAAATGACATAAGTTCTACCTAGACTGAGGGGTCTGGAAAGGAGTGCAACAATTTTTGTGATGTATCTTTAGGTAAAAATGGAGAAACATACCTAAAAGAAGGTGTGAGGGGCATTTGAAAAGGATGTATAGGGCCCTAAAAAGCTTTATATTTGTTCATTAAGATACAATTACAAATTCCATTAGATAGTGGAGGGCCCATCAAAGAACCAAGCCTCTCAGCCCTCCAAATCACTTGCTGAAAGTGAATCCCTACTAAGGTTTTGATATGATCAATCAGTTTGAACTGTATCTTCATAATTGATCGAATGAATTCAGATCTTGTTGAATGTGCCGCTGGTGAGTGGGACGATTGAAGGGAGCGGCATGTGTGTAAATGATATTCCAGCTCGGTATTGATTACCTCGGTAGAGAGGGAATTGAAGATCACCTCCATGTAGAGATGGATTCATCTGTATTTCAGGAGTAGCTGAGAATGGCATCAGAGTCGAACTTGTTTGTATGTAAGCAGCTATGTTCCGCCGAACCCTTATTTCTGTTGGAAAAAATCCTTTTCTTTCCTTGAAGATGGTGCATTTGCAGAAAGGATTATCTTAAACATCAATAAATAAAACACAAAGAATAGCTCAATTTTTTGGGTGGTAATGGTCATTTTCAAAATTGAAGATATATTTTTTCAGTTTTTAAAATGATATGAATTTAATCATTATGTATGAAATGGTCAGATTTTTTCCTCGTCTCGTTTCAGTCGTGTACCCCCGAACATTGTTGGTATATAATGTGGAAACCAACAATGTTCCATCGGGACCAGAGGGCACACGGCTGAATTATTGTAAATAAAAAACGAACACAAAGACGGGAAACATAGTTCGACAATATCATACTTAATGACCAATGTACCAAATCTAACAAAATTCGATCATACTATGTTTTTATTTCTGGTGATAATGTTTGAGGTGCCAGTCCTAGGGTAGTCGTTAGTAATATCATCTCAAAGATCAATTACTTGTCAATGGAGGTCGATCCTCATGGGGGGTACCACAATTCTGACTTAGTGCATGATCGTTGAAATATTTGGAGAGGAAAAGGGTGTTAGAGCCGTAAGTAGGCTTTTTTCGTTAATATCCAATAGCTGGATGGTCTCCAAAGCCCTTGTATTTATCTAAATAAGAATGTATAGTGTGCCTTTACACTGGCCACTGCTTCAGCCGCCTCTGCTCGAGCTCCAAATATCTTGTTGTTACTAAATTTACCTATTAGCGATGTGTGAAATAGACTAAGGAACGGCAGACATGTAAAGTGGTATGTCTCACTGTCCCTTGCAATATCTTACATGGGGAATGGATTCATGTTTTTTCCCTGTTCCAGTTGAAGATTGATCTCAGCTAACCAAGTTCACTCTGCGTGCTTTTACCCCACGGTAGACCATCCTGCATTTCTTTTGTTATTTATCGAACAATTGGAAAATAACTTTTGTTTAAGCTTTTGCCTTTTTTTTTCGTAAGTATGACCAGCTGTACCAATAAACATCTTAGTGCACATTTTATTTTTTCTCTCCCAGAACCAAAATTTTCCTGAATTCAATGTTTGTTCAACTGAAGTTTTACTCAATGTACTTCACACTTTTACACCTGTTATCGAGTTCAGTCGTGCACCTGTATTTTTCAATATTATTCATTCTCAAGTTTGTACTCTATCTTGTTCATTTTCTCACCTTCGAACTTTACCCATCCACCAAACACAAACTCTCTCTCCCAAAAAGCACACACACACACACACACGCACACACACACACGCACACACACACACACACGCGCGCACACACACACACACACATATATATATATATATATATATATATATATATATATATATATATATATATATATATATATATACTAGGATGTTGATTCGCTACACGAACTAGCTCATCTTTTTGCCCTCTTCGGGCCTCATCAGGTGAATTTATTCATTTCCAGCTATACTCTAAAACAACTCAACTTCATCCTCCATGAATAAAAAGTTGTATGTATCGAGCATTCTATGAAATAAATCCATCACATTTCAGAAATGGCTTCATATTATTGATATATTATTATATTGTTATACTGCTAGCCTGATTTGTACAGCATATACTGTATATATATATGTGTGTGTGTGTGTGTGTGTGTGTGTGTGTGTGTATGCGTGTATTATTTCTGTAATTTTCACTCAAATTAGAAAATTAATCAAAGAACGTCACTCTTGATATCCTGTCCATAGACGAGGTATCCAAGTTCCTATGAATGAAGATATGAGGAGAATGTAAAAGACGGACTCACAGACGAATAATTACTTCATAATCAGAACTTAAGAAGAAAAGGACCGAGGCATATATTTCTGGATATAATATAAAAGATAACCCGTCAATTGGTAAGCCTTTCCAGATTTGAAACATTTTCAAATACCGAAATACATCCAAAAACTTAGATCAACGTACTACTTGGTGTCCTTACGCTGACCATGGTATCAGCTGTCTCTGTCTAAGCTTCTCCTATCATTATTTTCTCTCATCTCAGCTTTCAATATTTTAAATAGACTTAGAAGTAAACCACACATCGAGTAGCCTCACTGTCTCCACCCTTCTTGCCTACGGCATGTAGTCAGTCTCATGCAGTTTACCCATCTAGGTATTGACCGGCCTCGACGTTCTTTAACTACGGTGATCGTACGAGATCTGTTGTTTTTAACGTGATTTGACTGTAAGTCAGTGCTTAGAATCATCATCATCATCATCATCATCATCATCATCATCATCATCATCGCGTCCACCCTTGGACATTGACCTCCTCCAAGATTAGCCAGACAACTCCACCAAGGGAAGGGGTTGTAGTACTTCATGCTTTTGTATAGTTTGTCTTGCCATCTGATATTTTGCCGGTCGCATAGACTGTTCAAAGAATCATTCTTGATGTTCTGGAGGTATTGTTACGTTCTAAGGCTATTTTACCTTAGAGTATGACATACCCCACCAACTAAATGTACCCTCAGATCTTATTTTACCATCACATTTGTGTTGTGTTTTACTCCTACGGACCCTGGTCTATTTTGGTATCCCTGTTTGTCTTGTGTTATCCTGTGCCGTCTTGTGATCTCTCCACGAGATGTTAAGCATGATAATCTCCTGTGCACGTCCCATGATTATCAGCTTAAAGGTCAATTCCATTACTTTTTTTAAAATATATTTCAATCTCGACGAGGTGATCCATGGATATACATGTTTCCCCGCTATCTAAGAGTAGATTGTTTCTATAAAAGCCATCCGTGAGCCAAAACGGCGTAAAACAAAGGAGCCATCACCATTGATTTATACTGAACGCATTAAAGAGCGTCCACAGACCCCAAAATGGTTGATTGTGACAGGGATGGAAGACTAGGGTGTAAAAAAAAATAAATAAACAGAGTGCACGTTGCTCTGTAATGACTACATGCAAAACAAAAACTTGCTTTCTGTCATTAATTTACCTCTTTTGGAAATCTATCAGTTGAATTCTCAAGGGAAGAAACTATGAGAAAAAGGTGTTACAGTGGAAGATTCCATTTCCAGAACAATTGTTTAGAGGTGATATATCAGCAAAATCATTACCTTCCCTATCTACGTGGAGGGTTAAAGACAGCGAACCAAGAACATCACAACATGTATCATATCAGTGCTAGAACAATAGCACTTTGAAAAATAATGGTGCAAATGAAATATATGGAAACACATTTTGCGTGGATACTGTAGGTATAAAACTGGTCTATCCGTGTTTTTCCGTCAGTGATAATCATTAAATCGGTCTTGGCATGTCGTATGTGTTGTGAATTATGTCCCTGATACTCACAGTGCCGAAATATTGATTCATACTGGCATTATAAGGAAATCCAATTATGACAATTACGGACGTCTAGGGACGTATTTTTGAATAATATATATATATATATATATATATATATATATATATATATATATATATATATATATATATATATATATATATATATATATATATATATATATATACATATATATATATATATATATAAGATTGATGAGACGAAAGAATGAAGCAAATATCACAAAAAGGAAAGGAAAAGGTAATAGTCGAGTAAAAAGAAAAGGGGATAAGGAATTGAAGGAGGTTTATAAAGAATAACGTGATAAAGAAAGAAGGGAATCATATTAAGCCGCTTCAGATGCAAACTCAAGTCTCATTTTTATTCTGGCAGGAGATGATCGTTGCAACTCCCGTATGATCTATTGAATAAATGAAAAAAAAATCATCGTATATAATACAACTATCAGTTTTATATGATACCGGTCAATAGTAATAAGTGGATGATACAGAAAATAGTTGTTTTTAAATCGACTTTATTGTACAAAATTTCAAGATGGATTGTCACTTATAAATTCCATCATTCAAATATAAACACACAGGCGCTCGTGCACGCATGTTTGGTTGCTTGCAAAATGAACTGATCATTCAATACTTAAAGCAAAAAAAAAAAAGGATTTATAAATTTTTGCTATCATGCCTTCCCATTTTTCTAATTTATTGATTCATTTACCGTCTTGAGATACTTGACGTTTGCGTTCATGCAATGTATTATGCATCACCTAAAGTTACTATACCTTTGACGAAGTTGATAAAGAAAACACGTCTGTATGATAAACCGGAATTGATTATTTCTATTTTCTTTATCATCATCATCATCATCATCATCATCATCATCACCATCGTCATCATCATCAGTGTCATCATCAGTCTTTTCAGGTCCGTTGTTGGACATAAAACTTCATCAGGATTCGCCAGATTTCTCTACAATGAGCTTCGCAGGGCTAGAATTTTTTGAATTGGTCCAGCTCACATATTCATCTAGTTCTTTGCCGGCTTCGGTTACGCATGTGATCTCTTGGGATCCAAGTTGTGAGTCGTAATGTCTATCGGTTGTCTGCCATTTTTGCAACATGGTCAGCCCATGTACACCAAAAATATATAATATGTTTTATCCATCCAGTATAGATCTATCTATTCATTAGAAAAAAAAATGATTTCTATACATATGTAAATCTTCCAAATTAACTCAGTGACTGAGAGACAATCCTTCCAACCTGTTTGTCGTGACTTGAAATCACAGTTGGGAGATATTTGCTTTTACTCCCCTGAATTTGCTGAGGATAGTTCCATCAAGAACAAAAAGGGGATGAAAACAAACGGCTACAAAATTGAGGCATGAACAAAGACAGAGGATATCGTAGGAAATGTTTTGAAAAAAAAGAGGGGAAGCTTAGCTGTGAATATCAAGTTTATTCTGCATTTTGGAGTAAAAAGATATATTTGGTACATTCAAAGCCAACAACGCCTGTATATTGACTGATCATGAATTATAATGGCTACCAATGGCGACTTTTTTCAGATTAATCTTCTTATCGTCGATACATATAAAATGATATTGTAGGTGCCTTATACTCAAGGACACGAAAAGGGCCGTTTTGTTCAAGGGAAAAGGACTGAGTGGGCCTAAAATCAATACGTGAGGAGGGAGTCAACAATTTCCATCAGTCATAGTCTCAAACTGTAGAACTGCTATTCAGTTGATTCAGAGGGACGCCTTTATTCATCAACATAGGTATGCAAGGGACGGAGAATGTGAACTTGTACATCAAGTCTCAATGTGAATGAAAATAGATAAGAATTTTTCCTTCCTGATTCATATTCATAACTAATCTTAAATAGAGTTCTAATCGACTCCCTTTAATATCAGTCAGTTCATGTCGAAGATGTTTTATGCAAATTTCCACAGCAACCACTGATTCTATGTTTGACACCATACAAATTAGTCAGCCTGCACACAGTTAGTAAATATTCAGCCGTAAATCTAGAGACCTGAATAGACATTAACGTTCCTTGTTGATTATAAATAATAATAAACACTTCTGCGTATGGCCAGAGTTGGCAAAAATTAAGTGAACTATTCGGGAAATCTCTCATACGCACCTTGAATAATTCTGGAAAATCAACCATTGCCTATTTTTGTTCCAGTATGGTATTGACCAGGAGCTCCAATCGTCAATCTGGAATTTTTCAGAAACAACATGAACATTCGCTGTCTGGGGAGTAGCAAAAAGCATAAATTGCTTTTCTAATGACAAAAAAGCTTGGAAATGCCAGTTAAACTCTACGGGCAGGTTTAAAATCATATCTGGTTATTCTTTCAAGCGCTGTGATCGACATTGTCTAATGACTGCATGGCTATGGAGTGAGCCAAGTTACAACCCGTAAGCTACTTCGCCCACGACAAAATTTTACACTTGGCAGACTTCACGCTGTCATGCATCATTGTGATAACTCACTTTGGGCCTCAAAGCTTCAGGTTTTACATGTTCAAATCATCCGTCAGATCAGTGAGTAATATGAAGGTTGATACAAATGTAGGATCACTCAGTTCAGGATCATTTTTTTCTTTCAGTGTCATGAACAATTCAATTCTTATATTCAAGCACGAAAAAAATCTCTGACTGGGCCACCTCAGTTAAGTAAGATCCAACAACTCTTCTTACCAACCATCTTTAGAGGATAAAAAAGAAGTAAACTGCTTGAAAAAAGTTTGCAGTTTTCATTGTATTTCAATCTGCAACCTCTCAACAGACAGTCCCTTTGTTCACACAACACAAGGAATACCACGGCTGGAAACAACAAGACTGTTCGGTTCTTCTTAAAGTAAGCCAAATAACCTCAACCTTTCACATCATTGATGCTCTGCCTGTTGTAAGTGACACAAGTCCTAACCAAATCCGACCCTCCACATTCGATGCATGTTTCCAGGTCTTTAAATATGTATTGCCCAGTAACTTTCACCATCAGTTTTTGTCACCTTCCCGAATAAAGATCGCACCGGAAGCAGTATCTGGTATGTCTGTACTTCCATCAACTGCAATGGAATATTCCTCAAAATATTTACCTGCAGTTGTCAGTCGGTGGTAAGAATTGCTTTATCAAATCAGTGATACGACTGACAATATAATTCGCTTACTAACTATCCTCTTGAAGATTTTCTCTGTCTCTGGACAGAGGATGTCACCGGATTTTCAAAGGCTTTATTCGGTGCAATTATCTTCAATGAATGGTCATGATGACTTTCGGAACGTTTTGTTGAGCGCAGAACTCAATGCATTTCCCTTTGCTTTGTACAAGTTTTAAAGGAAGGTTTTGTTGCTTTGAAAGGACCGTCTTGAGCTGCACAACCTCTTCTCTTCGGAACTTTCCTGTGAATATTTTTACAGTTCTCAAAGTGTTGTTTCATAATGTCTCTTGATGTTGAACTCTTTTCGTACAGCAATAGTAAGCAAGTATATCAAGCAATGTGCTTAATCTACTTCTGTTGGAAACTTTCGTTCTTCTAAATTCTCGTTTTTCTTTTGCAATTTCCATATTATTTTATTTCAGATCATTAAATGAAAACAAAAGGCACGCCGCCAATAAGAAAGTCTGACTGGGTATTAACAAATGGACGGATAATATTAGCTAAGGCTACCAGCATCGGGTTTTTCAAACCAAGATCTGGATTATCCGATAAATGGCTCGGTTTCTTGGTTTTGGTTTTAAATTTATTGAAATGTACGCTTCTCAGATTTCAGATTCGTAAATTATATATATTCACTGAATCGGGTGAGTAAAGACCGGAAAATACGTAACTGTGTTTCATATTATACGATTTTTGCAGTTAACATATATCATAATATCATGCATATAAAATTCATGCATCTCCACTCATGGTTTAGACGATGAAGAATATTTTGGGAGCACTTACTGTTCCAAGGGTATCTGCAAAATCACCGTGGAGAGGTGATCTACCTACCCCTCTATAGAGAGAAAGAAGGTAAGATGCTACACGACCTGAAAAATGATTGACTGCTGGTTGTAATTCGTGTTTAGATCAAGGATAATGATGTTGCATAATGTAAAGTAAGCAAAGGTTGGGAAGGAAGTTTTTGGAGAATATCTATATAAAACATATGACTCACATGTTATATCTGAATGATACATCCCCATAAATGTGTGTGATAAAATGATACATCAAATCATGTCCAAAATATCATAGTATGTCCATCACTAATAAGAAAATTGATCTCTAAACAGTTGTTGTTGCTTGTCATTTTGATATGATTGCTACAGGCTCCGTGTTGGAATCTCATGATTGCTCAATATCTATTTTTTTTTTTGAAAGCTTTTAGTTATAAGTCTAACAAATTATAAGCTTTTCTCACATAATTCACAGTTATTTGTTTAAGCAGTCCCACCAATGAGAGAAACAGGAAAAGGAAAGAAAATAGAGACGAGCTAAAAGTATGAAATAATGGAGATTTCTTCTAAGATGCAGATAATCAAACGAAAGATACAGAAAGAAAAGATGAAAAAAAAAGAACCTGATAATAATTATTGGCGATGTAACTGAGTACAGCAGCTACCAGCACGGCAAACAGAATCGGTAGTTCGAATTGGGGGTTCAGCTGAGGCGGTTTATGTTCCTTTAGCATTTGCCTCAAGGGACACCATTAATCTGTTCTTCCCCCCTCGTTATCAGTAAATAGTTGGGCAACTGAAGTCCTTCGACTTTGAGAGGTAGTCAAGCTTGAGCTGAACGTAAGTCGCATTCAAGATCCGTCACCGATTGGATTTTGTCAGATCGCCGATTTTGGAACCCAATCGGCTATTAATATATCGGCGATCAACTTTTAACATGAGTGTTTATCAAAACTTGAAAATCGTATTCAATTCAATTTCCAACGATGAAGTCAGGTTTTGTATGTAATCAAAACGGAAGTGATAGTTTCACGCTATTACTCTCTTGACTAAATAAAAAAAACAACCTGTTCAGTATCCTCACGGAAAACTTCTCTATGATTTATAATTTCTCTTTACTTTGTTACATCATCAAAACATTGATAATGAATAGTTTTGTATCAAGATAAAATGCTTGCTTCGTAATTCTACTATGAATAAATTGTGCGTTTAGTACATCGTGAGGAGAAAAATATTTCGTCAGTATGAAAAATGGTTTTACGAAGGCTTCGGGAAGTACCAAGAATTACTTGCAGAAATGTTTCCTCTATTTATTTTCGAATATTGAACTTTTTTAACACATGCTTGCAAAAAAAAAAAAAAAACGTTTCAATACCGTGATCTTTGAAGAAAAAATTAAATCAAATTATGTTCCATTCGGAAAAAAAAAACAACAATTTTTCAAATTAGTTTTAATCATATATCATGACCATGTAACTCTAGACCTTTCCACAGCATCGTAGCGACATAAGCATTAAACGTCTTGATCCACGATCACAAATACAAATCGGCAACATTTCTTGGAAAGCAACCGAAGTCCAACATACGGTTCAATCGGCGAATATTTGGTTGATTGCTGCGCAACATAAGCCTGCATTTAGAGAAGGTTACAGCTTGGCGGTCAGCATAGATGATAATAATTCCAGATTAAAGTTGTCTAGTGAGATTTTAGCAGAGCTAGCGGCTTCGGCCATATATAGCAAATCTGACCATTGAAAGCCATCTTGCTTCAATTGGAACTACAGCATAGTGGTTGCAACCCTATGCTCCACATGGAATCAATAAGAATAGATAAGCGGGAAGGTTTGGAGAAAAGGCAAACCAGAAAATAGATTCAGAGGGGAGGAGATAAAAACTGCATGAGGAGGATCCCTAAATAATATTTGGAGAGAACGATAAGAAGAGTACGACGGTGGTTAGGGAGTTGAATAAGGATCATTGTCCATGTAGGAAACAGGCCTGGTTAGTCAATTAATATAAACTTCCACATTGCCAATAAGTTTTGGAAGTATGTCGTGTTGGGGGTGATCAATCAAAATGCTGAAAACTGGTGATCCCACCTTCAGTTGGGAAGTGATCACAAATAAAATGTGAATTTCAACAACAACGACAACAAAAAACTATAATGCATGCCGGACACAAACTCAGGGATATATCCAACATAAAATTATATTTAAAAATGGACTCTCACTTAAAATGTTGGGGAGTGGGAGAAGAAAAGACTACCCCTGAAAGGTGTGAACACACAATAAGTAGTATATGTTGAAAATTACTGTCCTCCAGTGCAACATGTGTGGCTCATATACGTGATATATATATAGCCAGCCAGCCAGCCAGCCAAACCTACTTGAAAACTAAAGAAACCTATATTGACAGTTTTGGTTGCTGGTTTCTAAGTTATAGAACGGAAAACAGGATGGAAGCGTTGTATGCAGGATGGTTGAATTAAAGGAGAATAATCTCTGAGGAAATTTTGGGAACATGGAAACAGGGAGAAAGATAACTAAGAGGGAGGTGTACGAAGATATGAGCAAAAAATGTGTCAAACTCTTCAAATTTCCTTTCTGTGATCAGCAGCTAATTGAATATATACTCATCTATATGATTATCCCGTCGGTGCATCCAGCTTGAAAAGCAGTCATAAAAAAACTTTAAAAAATAAAGTATTGGTCTCGACTAGACTTGAAACCTGCAACGATCACTAAACTGGTACTTGAAAATCGATAGGAATGGTCTCTGAAGAGACGGACATTATTATTTAAGAGTTTCTTTGTTTACTCATGGTCTCCATGAGCAAAGCCTTCCAACCACTATTCATACCAAAGAGTTAGTGAGAAGGGAGTTATGTACCCCACAGAATGAACATTAGTAAGAAAAATGACAAAATAGCTCATTTATGTTAAACACTAACACAGGACTATTTCAAATCAGAGCATATGATGACTAGAATAGCTATAAAAGATTAAAAATAACTTCTCAGAATTAGATTCTCCCCCTTTCATTTACCTCTGTTTGTTGTAAATGAATTTTTTTGGCAAACGTTCGATATGGTGTGCTGGCAATCATACAACATGCACAAAAGAAGAAAAATTAGGGAAAATTGAAAAAGAAAATCTCAGACAAAAAGTCAAAATTTCAAATTCTCTTTTTAAAATTAGGAATAGTCTTCACGCTCGCAATATTGGCGCAGCTCAACCTTCCGATTCTAGTCTGCTTTTTATTAAAATCAAACTCTGCTTAGTGAATGTTTCATTATATCTTTTAGTAGATAAAGTTGGGAAGTATACACTGGCGCCAGAACTTGGTGAAGTAAAGGAAATAAGATGTTGAAGATAGACGGACATTCATTGTTGGCGAAATTATTGCAAAACTATCATGTATACAAATCATCAAGAGAGTTATGCCCCTTGCAACACCAGTGTCGTTAAAATCGGAATAAAGAAGAATCCGTGTGATTATACAATGCAAACATCGTCCCTTGATCTACTTTCGAAATTCAATACACAATTATCAAAAATCAAAGAACTTCATGGATCCACCTAAATATTTAACCAATTCTTCCGTTCCCTATGTTATATACCACTCTATAATTGACTGAACGCATTGTGGACTTTTTTAAAAAAGAGTCTGTGGACTTATTACTACGATAGACGTGATAAGTAGCTGGAAAAAATCCTTGATTTATCCATTGTTTTCTTAGCCCAAGACGCAATCATCAGCGAAAGGCCATTGCAATTCGCTGAGACCTTTTAGAAATATTGTAAGAAAGACAGACGGACAGGCAGGCTCAAGTGAATACATATATGGTGTATAACTTGGTTGGCAAAGGTAAATTATCTCATTTGTTCAATCCCTTTCGCCTTCGTCAAAGACTCACCTGAGTTAAGTAAATACAGCCTTCCTTTGATGCCGAATTCATTGATTGATCTGTCATTCTATCCGAGGTAATGGTGGTTCTAAGTGAACCCCAGGCTTCTGTTAATGTCAGGATCATTTGCAGACATACCTATCTGATCTTCAGGGACTGACGATTAGAAGGGCGGAAATTTGATACAAAAGAATCCGAAGGATAATCTATCATTCATTATCCCCAAAGTTTTGACCAAAAAAGTTTTACTAATAATATAATCAGGAACATAATACTTCTTAGTTGAGCCGTAAGAGTTGATGAGGCATGTTGAAATAGTTCAGAGTTTACTCTGTTCAAGAGACGATTCATCTAATCGTTGCCTGGTTTGCAAAGTTTTTTTGTTTGGATGTGAATGTAATAACAAACAGCAGGAAAAATGTATAAGCCTCTGAAGAAACAATTTGGTTAGATCCAATAAAGGATATCCACTGCCACCCACAAGTAGTTCCTGGGTATCTTAGAAAATCAATAGGGAGCATTGATATGAATAAAGAACCTTCTATCATATAACCAAAAACGTGGACCGGGAAATGGAAGATTGCATGAAACTTTACTATGAGTTATGTTCATAAGCGTGCGCCCTCTCATATATATATATATATATATATATATATATATATATATATATATATATATATATATATGTGTGTGTGTGTGTGTGTGTGTGTGTGTGTGTGCGTGCGCGCGCTAGTGGGAAATGGAAGACTGTAAGAGCTTTTCCTAATGTTCATACACGCATGTACCTCATATATATATATATATATATATATATAGAGAGAGAGAGAGAGAGAGAGAGAGATAGCGATAGACGTATAGATAGATAAATAGACAGAGAGAGAGAGAGAGAGGGATAGAGATTGGGAGACAGATAAATTAAATGATCATCAGTAAGATTAAAATCGTAATTCAGAATTCAGGCTTTTGGGATGTGTGAATGGAGTGGTGTCCAAGGAAAAAAGCAACTATATAAAGCCCAATATTGTTTACGAGTTGACAAATATTTTGAATGTTATTTTCATGACTGGCTCATGATAGCCACAGCACAGTCTCTGTACTGCATGATTCCTTGCATTTGTCCATGGAACACACCTACCTAAACTTATTGAATATTGAAAAGGATGTTAGACTCAAGATTGTTTTGCAAAGACTGAACACTTTTAATTTTCAAAATTTATCTATTTTGATACAAAAAATGTCTGTACCTCATCTAGCACTGATTGTGGAATCCAAAACTATAGCTTTAGAGTTGTCAGAAAGTGGTTCATTTCCATATGAACCTTTCATGAGTTGAAATGGCGCGGAGAGAGATGGCAATTATGATTGATATATGTGAGAATATGTTCAAAATTCAAAAACCTCTGAAAAGTTGATGATAATATGTCAAGTCCCCAGTTATTTGCGTGGTTGAAGGTTGAGGATAGTCAGGTGTGTGGGAATGAGGAAAAAGTTGCTTGCTGCCTCTATAACAGGGCTATATGCAGAAAAATTACTTGGCGCTTTTTTGCCCTCTTCTTTTTTTTGGGGGGGTGAAGTTGGGTTGTTTGCAGTGATAATGTTGGTTAGCAACTACCACCAGCTCCAAACATTTTATTCACTATCAGAAGGAACTGAAGGTAGGAAAGTGTCAATAAATTCAATTTAGATAACAAGGAAATGAGTGTTATATTCAGGTCTAGGAACGCCCTGTTTAAATTGATTTTCTTAAACCATTTCAGATATTAGAAAAACATGCATACTGGGGTATGTCGCTCTTGTATCGTGAGTGTGTTCGGAGGTACGGACGCACAAAAGTGGAAAAATATTTTAGTTTTATTCATTAAATGAAATGCCTCTATGCACCTCGTGTGAAATATTTAGTGTCAGTCAAGAGAAACTTTTAAGCATTTAATTTATGTAAAACCAAATCTTTTTTCTCCTCATCCATGTTTATCGTATACTACGTACTTCTAATAAGGGTAAATTCAAAATTTTGTACCACAAAATTAGTTTTCATTGATTATCTTAATTTTTTTCTCTGTTTGCAGTTCGTAACATCGAATGAGCAAAGTAGTGAAACTTCAGAATTTACGATTTGGGCAACTTCCCTACATTGTACTAGAACAGATTTTTCTGTCTATTGCTTTTTGCAGACACCAAAATACAATTAAAAATTTGTGCATCCATATTTCATAACAAATATCCGATGCAAAGAATCTCAGGCCACTAAACATGCGCTACTGTAGGTATTTCGTAAAAGTGATATGGCATGAAGCAAACTTTCGAAAAGTGGGGTCCACCTGTAGTTTTACTGTCAATGATTAACATCTACCATCTCGAAAAATATTTTATTGACGAATACACTGTTAGGAAGACAGGAAACTGACCATAAATTCAGAGCAGAACACAACCAAAATATTGTCGTTTTTAAGGACAAGCTGGTAAGTACGTTTCAGTATTCAATCCAATACATTTTCTTTGTATGGTTATGCAACAGTGAAACGTTTTCCTCACATATCATTGCAATATAATTCAAACCACCGTCTATGGGAGCGGAAATTTCTCATACATTTAACATGAGGGGACTCACTTGATGTAAATCAAACGGAAGGTTTAGTATCGAGTAACTTTCGTATTAGTGCCGACGTAATATCAACTCCTGTAGAGGGGGAATCGTTCGCGACTACTTTATCAGCATGTCTCTGGTTTTGGTATAATTGTATGTCATTTAAATATGCATTGCATTAAGGAGGACGTTGGATCTCCTGGCTCCCTGATGTTAAATGTTGGACTGCTGTCCTTGCCCAGGAGCGGCTACGCGAATAAAATTGGCGTCAGAATTGAAAAATGTATTACTTTTATTGTATGAGCATCGCAGTGCGGGAAAACGTTTCATACAGGGTTGCTCGAAGGCATCTGACCATTTCGATTATTTATGATCGTCGTTGTCGTGTCTTGTTCTTTTTGTTTTTTTTAAATATCATTTTACAACTGATAGTTATAACCTGTAATATAGGAAGATGATTATAGGATAAATGCAGTTATTTTTGTTAGTTCCAACCAAAAGGTAACGTTCATACTTTTGAAGTACAGAAGCTCAGAAAAAGAAGTAAAGATCAAGTTTTGTTTCTGCCTCATAGAGAAAAGACCACAAAATGCTTGGCCTTTGTGTTTGTCTTTACCAAAACAGACCCCAAATCCCTAAACCTAATCCCCAACTTAAATCCTTAAACAATGAATAAATAATAAAATGAACTATAAAACATTTTAACGGTTTGGACTGACTAAGAATTTGTAAAATGCTGTGACCCGTACTGCTATTTTGTTATTATTTCAAATATTTGGGAGCATTAACCTCCTTGCAGAGAATTGCAGGAATCTGACAACCCTGTTTGATCAGGAACCCAACCCTACAAATATACAAGACAAGAAAAATCTAAGTATTTTTATACTCCTACATAAATTATGATTAACATTTGACCCCAAACTAACACCAAGAGTTGTTTCTACTCAAAGTCAGTCTTACTAAATGACTATATTCTGCCAAGTATGTAAATTTCATGTCCTACTAGTGTCAAATGACTTTACCTGATGCTCTATATAGAGCTAAGATTTTGAAAGCCGATCTTCCAGGAAGTTAGAATACCCAAATGTGATCTATTGATTTGAAATAATCAATCACTCTGCAATTTTCAATGTTTCATTTTTCATGCTATCAGGGTAATCGACTTGACACTCACTAGCTAGCGAGATCAGCAACATTTTTAAACAAAACTTTTTTTTTTATCTCGGTAATCCAAACATTAGCAATCGTTTCCATATTGCTATGTCAGTTTTTGCAATTAAAGTGTAATAGAAAGAGCTTGGATAGCACATACCTTATCCAAAATCGCTGTCACAGAAAGCTGATGAATCAGGTTACAGGACCTAGAATATATAGTGACAAAAGTTTGTACTGATTCTATATCGAAAGCATATTATTGTTAGTTTGAAAAATAATTATAAGGCAATTCTTGTATGAATTTTGTTTGACGGGGCATACTGACCATTATGCATGATCTGATACGACATCTGAATCTCCATCTATCCACTTTTTTTTGTCGTTTACTCAACGGTTTCTCGTCCTAGAATGTGGAATCGCTTCCTAAAAGCTGAAGTGGCGGATCCTATACAATACGAACGTGCGTTTTAAGAAGTGATTCAATGAAGACCAAGAGACACACAGCCTAAAAGTCATAAACAAATGAACATATAGATGAGGGAAATAGTCTGACCATATCAAACACAATGATCATAACGCGGTAAATGGTATTTATTCACGTTGATGTTGTTATAAAGTTGTTACATGAAAAAGCCTAAACATTTTCATACAATGGAATCGTAACTGACTTGCCACAAAAGACCATGTATTTCAGCCCGTTTCTCCGTTCATGGCCAACCACACAATTTTACAAGACACCAATATTTGGAGCCATAATATTTACAAAATGTTATTGAAATCCAATACCTTTAGACATTCCATGTACAAAATATAATTAGTGTTTGAAGATAGTGTGAATGTCTTTAATATGTGAGATTTTGACATTTAACGTACAAAAAAAAAAAAAAAAAAACTTCAAAAATCCCAACCAAACAGAAAAATATCAGTGAATACGTAATTTCCGCCCAAGCTTATTGACAGGCATAAGTATGGATAAGAAGCATCGAGCTAATCTTCCTGTTTTTCGCCTGATTCTGAAAATCAGAATACGATATCCTGGCACCGAAGTTGATAACATTGCTTTCGATGGTAGAGGATAGTATCCATCACACTAACCATTTAACTAAGCACCTATTCTCAGAAAGCAGTAAAGGGAGGTAAAATTCATGCTTCTATTTTATGTACCATATCTGCATAGAAATAAAATGTTTGACTAGAGCTTAATGTCTTATCTTCCTTCATTAACGCAAAATGCCCAATGTTTAACCCACACAGGCAACCCTTGTTATCAGTACAAATAGGCTATTGTAAAAGCTATGACGGATGCAAATATACTTAGTTAAGCTTAAAATGATTCCCACTATCCAGGTCCGGAGAGTTGTCTGCATTACATTTATATATATATATATATATATATATATGTGTGTGTGTGTGTGTGTGTGTATATATATATATATATATGTATATATATATATAAAGAGAGAGAGAGACAGACAGACAGACGGACAGACAAACAGACAGATAGACAGAGAGAGAGGGGAGAAAGGGGGATAGATAGATAGATATCCATTATTTGTTGACTGTATGTGTAAAGGTACTGCTTCATTGTTACATAATGTTGGAAAGTCAACGAGTCTCACAAATCATTTTTTGACTTTAGTTTATATTTTCACTGGGGGCTCCACACGTATATCTTTGTGTTAGATTCAACTAAGCTTATCAAGGAAGTGAATCGAGCCCTAGCATTGGCATCAGCTTCAACCGTTCTCGATCCGGCTTGACGTATCATATGACTATTTACACGGCCGTGGTTTCCAATGTATATAAGGAAGTATTCGAAATGATGTCACAGTTTTATCTGCGTTATATCGCATACATATTGAAGGAGAGAGGGTTATAGAATCTTTTTTTTTCACATCAGGCTTGTGACACACTAAGATAAGTAAAAGTTCAGGTGAATTGAAAGCATTTCAGTTCTTCAAATACCTTTACTCTAAGGTCTACGTACACATCTTAATACTATATATCACTCAAATATACTAATTATACAGTTACAGCGGTTGTAGACGTAGTGATGATTGTTGATATCCTGGTAATTTAGAGACATTTTATAAAACTGGGTCCCAACACCAATGAAATAACAGGCGGAGAAGTGTAAGGCAACAAAATATGTTGTTCAAACGTTTGAAAGAGGGCTTCTTGTTCCTTGATATAAGGTGCAGTGGTTAACAAACAACTGTTGTCGATTATTACGTTTTAAAGCAGGAGGTAAAAGAGAAACTGGTTGGTGATATTCGAAAGCTTTCCAAAGAGCTAGGATCATTGGAAGATACGATATCTACAGCATTCCATGAGCTTCGAAAACATCTAAGGTTCCCTGAATTAAAAAAAAATCCAAATTCACGCAATATAGCCCTGTATCATACGAGATCAGAAAACTTGGAGCTTTGCCATTGAGTATTGGTTCGGAATCCAAGCAGACGAATTTAATGAATTTGATTCTCACTGGGTGAGCAGTGATTGACTTCAAAAGTTGCATAGACGAATCAGAAACTCACATTAATTAGATTTTGTTCCCCGAGCTTGGACATCAGCCGGAATTGAGATGATCTGATAATCTGCTATAACCAAGTCAAAACAAATTGGCAGGGAGAGTCTCCAGCGCTTTGATAGGGTCAGTAATGGATACCAGACGCAGACAACAGGCCAACCCCGGTTGCCCATGTGATTGTCGGAGCGGCCCTTCTCTGGTTACTCTCTGGGGCCGGTTAGAGATAAGGGGGAGAAAAGAGATTATCAAATCTCTGTCAATAATTGGCTCATAGCATTGAATGGCATGGGAACCATTGTCACGATCGATATGAGAATTAGTGGTGACCATACCAGTTCATTGGTTGAAATTCCTACTAATGATATTGCCAAAAGACGTACTTAGTATTCTAAGGACTGATTGATTGTGTTCTTTTAAGCAAATTATGAGAATTATGATGTTAAGTAGGACTGACATATGCAATTATTAGAAACCGTCAACCAATACTGGCACCAAACCTGTCAACATAGATTTCTTCAGTTTTCAAGTTGGCAACCCAGTTTGCTATGTATATATGGAGGTCGTACTGATCAAGTTAGAGGACTGAAAATTCACACAGCTACTTCCTAATATTTCTACAAAAATACTTTTTGGAAATTACCCCAGCATTGTTTTTTGTGTTTGGGATGTCAATTTGCGTTGCATGTTTCATATGATTCAATCCTTATTTTGCCTTATTTTTTTTAATCCAGAAAGCTCTAGTAGTCACTGTCTGACTAAAGGCGAAAAAGTACCATATTCATTGATCACCCCTTTTCGAGAAACGCTTTCAACACAGCATGCTGCCAAAGGACGTTGGTTTTGTGACAGCTTTTATCATATATATATATATATATATATATATATATGTGTGTGTGTGTGTGTGTGCGCGTGTGTACGCTTGTGTACGTGTGTACACGCACACTTATATATATGCATGTACACACACACACATATATATATTCATTAATTTCTCACCACTAACAACTACTTGCTCCCCGATTTTCTACACATATGAAAAAATAGTACGCATAAACACTTTTACTTCTTTAATTTGAAGACTGGTAGGTAACACAGGCTTTAAACGCTAATTTGAAAACGGGAAGCGTTTATCCCAGCTAGGGGAGGAACGTATGATGATAACAATAACAGTAATTCCCATATTAAGAATCAGGCAACATGCACAGGATCCCTGGAAATCCCGAAAATGGTTGTGAAAAATGAAAGATCTAAGACGAAGTGGACAGGTTCAGAAATCTGAAGAATATTTGGGAAGATGTATATTCAACGATAAAATTTGAATAATTGGCAATAGTGATAATGATGATGAGAAGTACTCGATGATTTTCGAAATGGGGGGGGGGAGGGGTGACAAGACCAGGGACCATGAAGGAAGTAACGTGACCCGGTTCTTTGAGAATTACTGTATTTAAATAAACTGGTGTTTTATAAGTATTTGCATTAAATAGGGACACCCACTTTGGTGTAAAAAATGATTAGGTGAACATTTGAGATTTATGTTTCTTGAGTAATTCAACTGACTTCCCAGAAATCTATAGTGCATTTGTTCAAAAAATGAAACAAGAAACGAAAAATAGTTACAGAAAGATTTTTTCCTGAAAACCTAATTTTCTTTTTCCTGCCTCAAAGCGTCACATTTTCCACTCTCTGTTTTTACGATGTTACCTGAGTCTTTACCAGCGATTTATTTTTTCTACTTGCTATTCATTTGAATAGGCAATTCGTAACAAAAATCTTCAAGTTCTCATCTGTAACATTTTTTTCCAACAAAGTGATTACTCCAATATATCAAGGCTACGATGGATTTTTTTCTGGAATTCCTAATGATTTTTTATCTGATCACATCATGGAACTGAAAAAAGCAATCAGAGGGTAAAAAAAAAAAAAAAATCAAAGGAAGGGGTAAAATCGTCTTTGCATTCTCTTTGAATGCCTTACGCATTATACAGTTTTTCTATCTTCTTCCAAAGTGTTTCAGGGCTATCAATGTAAGTGCATTTTGAGTCGGTGTACCTTTTGACTTTCAACTTCGCCTTCTACGATCAGTTGGAAAATAATCTATATTCTTCGAATATAGCTAATAAGTCTCCGGCTTGATTTATAGAGTTTGATTCAAGGAATTATGCACCTCTATATATTGTTGTCAAGTATAATTTTTATACTTTAAACGACGTATCATTCATATTATACGAATTATATCCCCTGTCGCAAATCAGTAATTCATATATACATATATATATACATATACATATATATATATATATATATATATATATATATATATATATATATATATATATATATATATATATATGTATATACATATATGTGTATATATACATATATATATATATATATATGTATATACATATATATATATACATATATATATATATATATATATATATATAGCACATCTCAGAGAAATATTCATAGATCTGTGTGTCATTGCTTACTGCAGACCGCAAAATATCAAAGACATAATCAGCAGCAACAATAAAATAAATAGTAAAATCTCACTCAACGATATCCGTAGAACAAGTAAATTCTGTAAACGATGTGACAAAAGAAATAGTTCTACCACGTATACCATAGCATTAACAGTCGTAACAAAAACATTATGGAATGTAATGGCATCAATTTCCAATACGTAATAATGTCCGAGTGGTAATTTAACATTACACTCAACAATTACGGATACAAGTTTAAACTACAAAACGATTCCAGTTCATTTCACAGACGCTAACTTTACTGTCATCGAAAAAATAGGAAAAATACTCCTACTGACATAACTAAAATACTAGAAAAGCATGAGGATATATAGATCAAGAAACTCAAAACTCTACCCCCTAATAGACTTAACACCAAACTTAACTACCGTAATCACACAGGCCTCTAAATTATAATCCTCCCTCTAACAATACCCCCAAATCTACCCTCTCTTTACAGGTCATCGAAAATATGTTGGCTCTGATTTGTACAAGTGGAATGCCTTACAAAGATGATAGTTGTTACGGGTCTGAGTGACTTTGAAGTCCCCAATATTAGATGTATCTATCTAATTCTATCCCTAATCTACCCACACAATCTAACATAAAACTACTTCCCTCCTACCCTGACACTCTATGTCCTTTCCAAGACTTACTACTACTGCTAACACCACAGACCAAACTTTGTCTCACACCATAGAATGACTGTAACAGATTGGATCTCATCTTTTGCTAACAAAGCAAAGCTCCTGATGTTAGACTTATGTCCCAAAGCCAGGTTATAACCAATAAATCGTACAAACACAAGCACATAGCGCATTCTACTGAAGACGGAAATACCTCCTGAAACATCTCAAAACCATCAATGAAAACATTTACAAATAAATAAACTAAGTTTCCATTCACTTTCACCCCTGAGTCAGTCTCACTCCTTTTAATTTAGATTACACATACCCTACTGAGACATGAGTAGAGAACATACTTGTACAACTTCCAGCAAATCAGCCAAGGACAACCGCCCAAACACTATAATGGATTCCACTTCACCAGAAAATAAAACAACGTGGTCGGTTAGAGTCAACCGCAAGAAACACAAAATTACCCGCTTTTAGTCAAACTGGGACTTTTTAAAGTCCTGCATGGATTACAGTTTCAACCCTGACAAAGTTCAAGATCTCTATACACCCTTCAAGTAGAGAACCAAGATAGAGAATTTTTAAACACATTGAATAATAAGATACATGCTCTTCCCACAGAACTTATCAACGACACCCTTCAATTCTGCCAACAAACTTTTACAGACACTCTCATAGACATTAACAAACTGGAACAGAAACTACGACTACACACAGACACAGAGGATTACAGAAAATTTAAAGTATCATGAACATTAACATAAAAGAAAGATAACACGACTAAAACTCAACAAAACCAAACATTATTACAAACTAAAATATGACATCACACGCAGAACTGAAAATCTACTTAGCATGAAAACATTCAAGAACCACCCCAACACCGGACCCATCAGACCTCTACTACCCATCCCTACTCAACTACCTATACACCCAACAAAGACAAATGCTCCTACTAAACATAGGTTCAATACTAAACATACAAACAATATCAATCCCACTAGTATCAACAATACTGACAAGAACAATATTCATACGCATAAAAGCGCCAATAACAGAAATAGAAACACACATATGAACAAACACAGCAAAAATACTTACGCAGGTACTAATAGAACTAACACCACTAACAGAAACGGACACACACCTATTGATAACCATAAAAAGACTAGACACTACAAGGACAATATAGCTAATACTCCTCAAATTCCAAAAAACAAAGGTCTCAAGAAGAGCATCCCTCCTCATTCCTACATATTGACCCATCCAAGGCATCCAGAAGACTCAACCGAGCACCCTGACCTGCAGGTAACCCTTCCATCATCAGACACACACACACACACACACACACACGACAAAAAAATGAAGAGCCTCTCCCAAACACTGAACATGGAATGGGAAACAAAAAACATAGTACCATCCCTAATGAGAATTTTAGAAGATTACCACACATCATTAAAATCAAGGAAGATCAAGGAAGCAAAGTAATCAAGCTAAGTAAATTCAGATTTACTAGGGACTCCTTTAAACTCTTTGATAAGAGCCTTAATTTCTGTCTCCGTCCCCCACACTCCAACAAAAAACATCATTAACGAAGATTTTAACAACTCCTTGAGAAGAATTAAACTCAAAGCTCACTTCGGCAAAACTCACCATAATAGCGATATCGTAGATAGACTTAAAGACCCTAACAAATCTTTCTCTCCAAAAAACATACACATTACGATTCAAACATTTGAACAAGCAGTTAGAGAAGGTATAAAAGCCTACATCAACAACAACAATCACTTATGCTTACCCAGCGACGACCTCATCACTAAAGAACAAAAATACTTCAACAAAACCCGGAACAATATAGACTAAATAATCACTACAGCAGATAAAAGGGGGGCTATAGTCATTTGGGGTCCATATTGATACCTCTTAGAAGCAAACACACGACCTAACAACACTGAATTTTACAAAGAACTCTCAAACGATCTCTTCAATAATTACATAAACATTATAACTCGATCCATCATGGAGTTATACAATAAAATGATAGATTAAGAAACAAGACAAAAATGCAAACAGAATATACTTGAGGCCACTCCCACAAAACTTGCTAGGTTCTACATACTTCTTCAAATCCATAAACCAAATAACCCTGGCAGACCAATCATTTCTTCCGCTTGCTGCCACACTACGAAACTATCTAAACATGGAGATCACCACATGCAACCCTTAGCTAAGCAAATTAAATCGTACATAAGAGACACTACGGACCTTTTAAACAAAATCTAACACATTACAACTATACCAAAGCACTTCTGGTCAATATGGAAGTCAAATCTCAATACTCCAACATTGAAGATGGCGAAGAAGGCAATCAAGCCCCTGAAGTAGCCCTAAACAATAGAACTAATAAAGAACCCAGAACGTAAACAATTATCCTCCGTAGGCAAAACGTTTGAACACTTGGTAAATTCAATTTGAAGGATAGACTCCTCCTCCAAGTGAAACGCTGCACCATGGGCACAGTAGCAATCCGTCCTATGCAAAAAATGTTCATGGGTAAATTCAGGGAAACCCTAATTTACCCAGAAATATACAATGAATGCATCTTCTCTGGTCATAGAGCAAAACTACTGATGGTAGACTCATGTTCTACTGCAAACTTATAACCATTAAATTGCACATACACACACATTACACACTACTGAAGATGGGAATACCTCCTGAAACAATATTTAGACCATCGATGAAAACATTTACGGTTTAATAAACCTAGTTTCCATACACTTTCACACCTGAATCCGTCTCACTTCCTGTAGTTCAATAGTTGAAATTATACACATATATATATATATATATATATATATATACACACACACACATATATATATATATATATATATATATATATATATATATATATATATATATACACACACACATATATATATATATATATATATATATATATATATATAAATATTGTACACTCTCTTTAGGTTATATACATATCATACCATGATTCACTCATATACCTCATAAACAAAATAACTACACACTTTTCATAAAATATGAATTATCCGAATGATATATATACACACACATGCATACGCAGATATGCACACACACACACCCACACACCCACACACACACACACATACACACACAGTTATATATATAAATATATTCTCTTCTGATAATAATTTATATTATGTTTCACATATAATTTATGCACGGGGGTTATGAACTCTTTGATTGAATTCAGATGCATAGAATATTTTAGTACAGATGGACTTTAGATACTATCACATGCACACATGCACACGTGAACACATACATACACACTCACACATATACATATGTGCGTGTGTGTGTGTGCGTGTGCAAGAACTGATTTTTGATCAACAAAAAAAGCCAAGTGATAAATCTTTTGAAAGAAATGTAACTAAAGTAAATCAAATTTTATAAATAAAAGTCATTATGATAGTGGAAATCTGGAATTCTCCCGGAAGAAATCTAATTAGGTAAATACTCACAATACACTACAAGCATTTACAAATGGTTTAATCCTGAGATGAACAAAAACCAGTAGATGCATTTCAAATTGTAGAACAAACTCACTTTTCAGATTGCTCACTCGATCTTTCAGATGTTCCTCTCTGTAAAATTAACGCACAATGGAAATGGTTTTTATCATCAGAGAGGGAGCGAAATATTTTAACGCCTTGCATGGACATAAGAGAAAATCGAAATATATAAAACACTATGCGTATCCATATATACAACCCATTTTTATACGGTTAATATGCTATCTCGATTAAAATAAACAATTGAAGAGATGGGCTGCTGCTGATATCGGACCTATGTCTGATAGGATGCCGATCTAAGACGCTGCCGCTTTGACCGCTGTTAAAGAAAAGCCTGTTTAAGGTTCTGTGCTCACAATACATAACCCAGTAGCATGAATAGCGAAATATTTCTCCTCAAAATGAGGTTAACAGCGGCGCCATCAAGTGGTGGATACTAAGATTAAAGCGTTCAACCCTTGTCTATACCTAAGTAGCCCCGGTCTCCCCTCAATGTGCCAAGATACTAACTTATTGATCTATGATAGTATAATCCTTCAGCATATGAGATTTTACACTTACTTAGCACTGATAATTACAAATATTTGATTTAGTTTATCCGTCTATAAGACGGTTTTGATAAATCTTTGAAGATTTCTCTGACTGGTTTTAACAAAGCTGGGAAATATAACTATGGACTCTAGCCCTTTTCATTAAATATCCATGTTATTGAATATAAAATAATTTTTAGTGTGACTTTTCCTTGCCTTTTACAATATATATATATATATGTATGTATATTATGCGTCATCTTGTGCTAGTACCCCGTTGAACCTCGATATAACGAATCTTGGCTGTAACTACCTCTGAATCAAGAATTATAAAACAGAGTCCATTATACTCGGGAAACACATGGACCATAACAAACATTCTGCTTCTTTGCAGAACGAATTATGGCGAATGGGACAAACAGATGGACCACATGCAACGAAGATAGGGACCATAACAAACTCTCTTCTTATTTGCCATGTGCAATAATACGGTATGAGAAATTTCAGCTTTAGCAACCACTTTATCTAACCCAATTAATCTGTTGGAGCGAAGGTTCACTAAATGATTGAAACACTTTACTCTGATATTGGGCATTAGATTTTAAAATTGATAACTAAGCGTAACATCTTAACATGTTTGAGTACAAGTACACTTGAAACATTCCAGTGGGTATATATATATATATATATATATATATATATATATATATATATATATATATATATATATATATATATATATATATATATATATATGAGTGTATGTATGATTGATCACTAAATCAAATTCTAGAAGTAAAAGTCAATAGGTTAGTGAAAATCTCTCAGGATTTCGCTTCCTGCACGAAATCTAATTAAGTAAATTCTTACTTATGATACATTTTCTGCATGCATAAGTAATTTCAATGATATGAATAAAACACGTTCGTTTATAGTAAAACTCGTTGCCTTTTAGAATTATATCTTCGGAATTTGAAATATTCCTGCTTTTGAAAATGTATGTAAAGGGAAATATTGTGACATAGTGAATTAGAAGTACGTTTTTCTGGCCTGGATTGACACTTTGACGATTGTGGTGATCAAGCATAACACCACTTGCAGAGATCAAAGGTCATCACAGTATATCAGACTAAACAAAAAAGAACCAGAGGTATCTATGAATCCACTAAAAAACTAAAATGACGGAGGGAAAGCCATGTCACAAAAGTTAGACAACTATTCGACATCACAACTCATAATGCTTATCTAGAGATTTTTTACGAAATTGCTGTTGACGAAAATAAGATGACGTGACGATTTACATACAGGTTGTAGGGATATAAACACCACAACGCCTTCGCTTGAGAGGCCTGGTGAATCTTTGGAAAAGTAAATATCAAACGACAGACGTTTACATGATGCTGTTGATAATGAATAATATCGTAAAATATTACAAATAAGCCAGAAGTTAAGAAAAAAGTTCTGAAGATTCAGAGAGCCCTCACACATACACAATGCATTATATATATATATATGAATGTATTGTTGGTTTGTGTATGCAATACTTGTTACTGATTATAGTTATTTAACTCTAATTGAAGCAAACAATGACCTAGAACAAACTCTGTAATCGGAGGAAAAGTGCACAGATCTTTGATCATTGTCAGAGGACCAAGGAGCACACTTCAATCTTACAGTGCACAGATAATCTATTAGTAATTAATCTTGTCAGTATTGTACATATATATATATATATATATATATATATATATATATATATATATATATATATATATATATATATATATCTTGCAATAAGATGCCCCCAGCAGCCTGGACACCATTTTTTGCTCTAGATGGTGGACTCACATGAAACCAGTAACTTCTAAAAGCAAACACGCACAGACATACACTACTGAAGACGGAAATACCTCCATGAAACATGTCTACACCGTATTAAAACATTTGCTGATAAATATACCTAAATTCAAAACACTTTACTCCCGAATCTGTCTCACTCTCTACAGTTCATATGATATATATATCATATTTGATTTGTTTACATATGTACGATGAACTTTGTTTTTGATGTGATCACTTAAGATGTACAAATTCGTACAAATACTATAATTATTGTGCAACGTATTGTTACACACACACACACACACACACACACATATATATATATATATATATATATATATATATATATATATATATATATATATACATGATTATAAATTGTGTTATATTATACAGAGGCATTAATTTGAAATGATGTTCCGTCCTTATACTGTAAATGCATCTATCGAACTAGACACAATGACTAACAGCTGGAAATCATTTCAGATTTTATATTTATCATTCCAATTATTTTATATGATATAACGCAATTTATAATCATACTGCCAGAACATATATATAATTATGATATATATGTGCGTGTGTGCGTAAGAGAACGGAATATTCTTATTATCCTAAATTCGGACGTTGACATCAACAAAATAAGCAATAAATTAACCCAAACGAATCTACTTACACCCAATCAATAATTTTATTTTATTTTATCAATAAAAGTCATTATGTTAGTGGAAATCAGAATCAGGAATTCACTTCCTGACTTTCTTGTGAGGAATCTAATTAAACAAATTCAATACATTAAATGCATTTGCAAATATTCCAATCGAAAGACGAACAGAATTTATTCCAGTAACTAAATTAAAATATCTCAAAGAACTATAGTTGAGCGACTAGATAGCAGAGAAGTGACACCTATCTAATTCTAGTCCATTGGTGTCGTCTTCTGTAATCGATACATTTTTCGGAGCTTATCATAGAAATTCTTCGAGGAACAGACAGCCACAGAAGAAAGTCAAACGCGTCAATGCAAAATATCTATCTGTATGAAATTTGAAGTAAATATACATGGCGTGGTAAAGAAAACCGTGTACCTTTATCCCAGTATAATGGAGACCGTCAACCAAAACTGTCAAAATAGATTTCTTCAGTTCTCAAGTTGGCTCGCTGTCTAACTATGTATCACACGTACAGCCCTAAACAAAAGAGACAGGAGGTTGAAACCTTCAATATTCACTGTCTACTATGTCTTGGAAAGAGTCTTTTAACCCCCCTTACTGAATAACTTTTGAATTAGGAGTTCAATTTGCAATTTGATATTATGCTAAGTCGATCCCTTATCGTATGTCTAGTAGCATTCATCTTGTGGAAACGACAGACCTTTTCAGTGATCACCTCACAGCAAATGTTGAGAGACTTATTTCATCCATTGATTGCCCCTATTTTTAATTTCTCATTTGATCATCCACAATAGAGTATGCCCCTAAGGGACATCAATCATTTGAGTGCTTAACTGGACCTGTTTCTTATTTTGAATAAACGGGATTGAAACATCCTTCATTCAATAATTCTAAGGTTAAAGTTATACTAATTCGTGTCTTTTTAGATATCCATAGAAAGACACAAAAGTTTCCTTCTATACAAGCCCAGCTAAAAGCAATTATCGGCATGGTTATGTTTCACACGTTACTGTGTACAACATCCCACGCCTTCTCTTTATAATAACAACGTGGTACTAGGGTTGGAAATTTTAAGAGCATAGGTAACTATCAGAAGAAGTGTTACCTCAACTAAAACTCCATGTAGATAATGAATAAGCTCTTGTAGTCTCTGAGGCCGGTGATTTGACATGGTCCTCTTCCAGGTTAATGCCTGCCATTGTATTCTATGTTGACGTCTTTGTAAAATCTATGTCCAACAGGAGAGAAGATTTGTTCAATTGCTTTTCTTAATTGACATCTGTCAGCGAGGTTGATGTATGAGGAAGGAGGAAGTCCCAGTCCCAATTTAAAGCAAAGAAACTCGCATAAACACGGTTCAAGAGACACTTGGACATGTATATGTATTGAGATGATACTTAGTTATTTCTGTAACAACATGTACATACAGACCTTTACGCCTACACAGACACACGCATATATGTAAATGTATGCTTAATTTTTTCATTCTCTCCGTCCGTCCATATATATATATATATATATATATATATATATATATATATATATATATATATATATTTGTATACATAGCTCTCGTAAGCAGACAGGCATAAACCGATGAAGTATGGACTGTTAATGTACATGGGAAAATATCTGAGCTTTGCCAGTCATAATTTTGTTAAGCTATATGGTTGGAGCTTAGGATAATTGCTGGTGCATGTATTACAAGCAATGTAGTTTTATTGTAGTGATCGTTTCCCGTTAACGTGAGAAAAACTGCTAACAATGATTACACTGTTTGCAAAATTTGTCCGCAATTTTGTATTGTAGTTCAACTTCGAGCGTACTCGGTCATAATGCTTGTCATTATCAAGAGCTCCGAGAATAGGATGTTGTAATTTCATTTTTCTCATTTGCTTAGCGGTGCTTCATGCTTGAAAAAAGCCCACTGTGATCTAAACAACAACGTCATATCAGCGTTATGAAATGACGGTGAAGTATATTTTGTTTGGTGCGTGTTGTTTTGTTCACCATCCATAATTTTTTTTATTAAGGAAGAAGGGTTTAAGTTTTCCTGATAGTCATCTAAGACATGGAACCTTTTTGAAGATTGACTCTCGAACCGGGAACAATTCAAGGTGAACTGGAGAGAATCATTCTCAACATCACATGGAGAAATCACAGGACATCACAGTATTTTAGAGAATAGATGGGATACCAAGATATCATAAAATCCTTCACAAAACTCTGATAGCGATATGGCAATGAGGCTGGTCATGTAGTAAGGATACTAGACATCTGCTGTCTATCATAAGTAAGAACGTTGATACCAGAAATCACCTCCGAAATTTTGAGCAGTCAAAAATTTAATGGCATGACGAACGGAACAAAGTTTAGAAAGTGCAACGCCCATGAAAAGTCCTGTGAAAATTGGGAAAGATCAATGTCTGACAAAAGATACTAAAAGGCTGCTGCTGCTGCTGCTGCTGTTGCTGATGATTATGATCATAATTGCATTTCATAACTGATGGTCGTCTTTTTCTTGGATTCTCTCGGGGGGGGGGAGTCACCACCCTCAGTCACATGCGAGCTTAAACTGATTTGGGGTTAAAATGTTGAGATATAGTTTAATTTCTTCCTTCTTCCAGAATTCCCAAACAAGAAATACAGCTGATCAGAATTGATGATGGTACAATTAGATTTCTATTATCATCTTTATTCAGCCCTAAAATTGAACAAATTTGGTCAATAGATAAAAAGATGTAGGAATATAGGGATAAAAACATTCAAACAAGATTGAATATTCAGATGGCTCGTACAGATATCAGAAATTGTGAGTCCATATATCATCATCGTCGTTATGGGTTTTTGTTATCTGTGGATTGACAGAGACCATCCCCAGAATTTGCCAGACATCTCTATCGTCATCTTCGTGGACTTGATGCTACCTGAACCTGTCCAGCTCGTCTCACCCTCTCATATTCTGCCGATGTCAGTTTTGCAAGTGATCTCTGTGGATCAATGTTGTGAATCGTGTTGGCCATCGGTGGTATGGTATTCTTGCAATATGACCAACCCGTTGCCATTTGAGTTTTTCTATGTATTCTATGATGTTTCTATTTAAAATAGACTTTTTGAAATTTGTTTTTTGGCACTCACTGTATATAATATTATATGACATCGTAGAGACACAGATATTCATTAGAATTGCAGTACATATGTACATGAAATGCGTTTAGGCGTACGGGTCTGCAAGAAAACATTATTCCGATACATCAGGATATTTTAGATACGGACGTACATATATATGAAAAAGAAGAGCTATAATTTCTACTGAAGTAGTATCTTGCCAATGTCCTTGCTTTGACACTAGCAAGGCAACCAATACAGTTTGAACATGAAAACACAAACACATCATATCAGGATATAATGCTGTGCTGAGAGCCTCTAAAAGCAAAACCGACACTTCCTTGGTTAGGTTGGCATCATGAAGGATTTTGATGTAATTACGTCAGGAAGAGACAATACGAAAATAATTCAAGTCATGCTCGCGTCTGACACATCACGTAGACAAGTGAGTAAAGTAAGTAAAGCAAAGTTCTCTTCGTAGTAAAGAGTAAATAAGGTTGGGGTAACATTGGGTGACAAAGAAATAACTGTAGGCAAATTCTAAGGGTTGTCTAGGAAAGGTTTTGTGGTGGAGGTCTACAGGAAGGAGTGGGTGTGGACTCGGGCTTATTGGGCTAGAAAGTAAGATTTGAAAGATTGTGTGAACGATTCAGAAAGAAAAGTTTGAACTGAATTCAGAGGAGGAATAAGAAGAGGAATAAGAAATAAGGATAATGAAAAGAAAAGAAGAGGAAAATAAAGGGGAACAGGGAAAGAAAAGATGTATGAAAGAAAGAAAAGGGAAAGGGGAGGAAAGGAGAGAACAAAGTTTATGGAGAAGAAAAAAGAGAAAAGATGAAAGATAATATGGACGGGAGGAAGAGAGAATTGAAAGAGAGAAGGGAGAGGATAGAGGACAAAAACAGAAACTGAGAAAGTGGACGAAAAGGAAAAAGAGGGAAACATGATGAAGGAGGGAGGAGAGGAAGATATTCATGTCTTATAAAATATTTCTACAATCTTGATTGTAACAGAGAAAAATTGCTATTTTTGAGTGTTTTTTTTTTCTTTTTCTTTGAATCTTTGGGAAAAATTACAATCAACAGTAAATAAACCAGAAAATAGTCACAAAAACGAGATCATTAAAGCATAAGTTTACATTTTAAATCAACCAACTTTGAATATATATATATATATATATATATATATATATATATATATATATATATATAAATAATAGGGGATGATTCTCAAAAAAAAAACTTGAGAAAAAATATACCTAGGTTCACGTTGATGAACACAAAGCAAAATTTCATTAGGGTATGTTACACGTTTTTGTGAATTTTAAAGAAGTTTTACATTTGAGGATGCAATCTTTTTTCCTTTACTTCTCTTTTAAGTGGTTATACTGTTGACTTCCATTTACTGTGTAACTTTCTTTAAACACAGTTGAAAGTACATGATACCCAGATTTATTCCCACGAAAAGGCAAGCAGTGATAATGATAAACTACGCAAACAAGACATGGCAGATCGTAGATAAGATACATGCTAACAAATCTTTGAAAAACTGGAAAATGTTGCTTGTATAAAGACGGATACATGACTGTAAACAACATCCTATTCATATGTAGTGAACGCCTAAAATTGACATAAAAACAGAGACGGTAGAGCATTACATACAGAATGACGAAATCAATTTGGCTTCAGTCATCGGAACAGTTAGTGTCTGCACGAAACAGGGACTTTGACATCTGGACTGACCTCCTGATTCACAAAAGAAGACAGGATTTGATGATACCAAATACTGAAAAGAAGACCTGGCAAATTGTTGAAGAGATGAAAATTGATGAAAAAGAATAAATCAAATGGTGTTTTATTAGAAGAAGAAAAAAGGCTGTGGGTGTATTATCATAAGCAGTATCCCCCCCACGAAGCTGCCAGATAACACAGCCACCAGTAAGAAAGAATATGTCACACAGTGAAGTTTTAATGATTGAAGCGCAATTGATATACCGAGATAAAACATAGACTTTCTGCGAGAAGTTACAGTCATTTGTCTCATAAACCGTAGATAAGAGATCAATGATTTTCCGTAATAAAGATAATTTTTGCACACTCCACCTCTTCAGTCGTTCAGAGGGTTTTTAGATCTGTACTGGCGATGAAAGAGGAAAAGGGATATTGATCATAACTGAATGTAACAAGCTATTCCACAAAGAATATGTAAACAGACGTGACAGTAGGAACAGTGACAAATTGGGGACCGAGCAAACGATTTTTATACGAGCATTTAAACAAATGGTGTCAGCAAAAACCACGGGACGCCTCTGTATATATGAAAAGTTTTCTCTGCAGTGGATTTGGAAGGCAGGTAGAAAATTAACGCATAGATGGTGTTATGTAGATACCAGCTGAAAAACAGAATCTTTTCTATTACTTAAGCACAAAAAAATACATAAGAATCGGCTACGTCAACTAAACGACAAAGAGAACACGGGAAAATAGCCGGTAGTGAATTATTGCGAGAAAGTAAAGATGCTTCAAGACATCAAAAAGTAAAAAAATGGCTGAAAATATGGGAGCAGACTTGACAGCATAGGAGTAATGAAATATTAGGAACTATGCAAACGACTAGGATGCGATTATTGAAATAAATGGTATCAGCTCAAACCAGGTATTATTTGACACTTGGACTTATTACTGTATTTATGCAAGAAGACAGGAATTGATAATAGAAAAAGAAATCAAAACCGAAGGTAAACGATAAGAGAATATGGAACGTTGGTTATGTGAAGAAAGAAGAGAGTCTGAAAACCCCATCCCAGCAAGTTGGCCCTTGGAGAATCAGAAACTGTTATGGTAGGAAAAGGACGGGCACTTACTATGAATACCACTAATGACTTGCATTCAATCACTGAAATGAATGGTTTATCACAACATTCTTATGGACATTAAAATTCAGAAAGAATATTAGAACAGGTACGGCATAATATTAACA